>JAVJGJ010000003.1:3269359-3281222 GCA_035590215.1 Microhierax caerulescens | reverse complement strand
GAGGAGCTCCACAAGCAGCCAGCCAGTGACTCCGAGAGTGAGGAGCTCCACAAGCAGCCAGCCAGTGACTCCGAGAGTGAGGAGCTCCACAAGCAGCCAGCCAGTGACTCCGAGAGTGAGGAGCTCCACAAGCAGCCAGCCAGTGACTCCGAGAGCGAGGACGTTTCCAGACACAAACAAGAAATAGAGTCTGAGGATAGTGATGGGGAGGAGAGGAAGGAGGAGGTGCAGAATGATTCTCATCATTCAGATAATGAACATGTAAGGGAAGGTTTTCAGGGCTCTGACAGTGAAGAGGAAGCTCCTAAGAGACGAAAAATATCAGACAGTGATGAAGAAGAGAAAGAGGAGGAGAAGACAGTGAAGAGGAAAACAGCTATCCTTTCTGACAGTGAGGATGACAGTGAGAAAACACGTAAGGAACTATAGTGTGAAAATAAAAATGCGATGTGACAAGCTGTAGTGTTAGAGTTAAATCATTGGGTTTATGTGAAGAAAGCATCTAAGATAAATATGAAATCACAAGGCAAAGTTGGTTTTTAGAACACAAATGTGTTTGTAGAGGCTATTGTTCTAACTGCATTTCTGTGTGAACGTATAGCTAATACTTTTGAGTAATAAGTAGGTGTAATAGAAATAAGAGAGAAGACTGCAGTGATCTTGCTTTATACTGTCATCTGTTGTCATGTTGATTGTTCCTGTTAACCGTTTGTCTGCTTTGTTGTTACTTAGTAATTTTTTCCTTGGGTTTTTTTCTATATACTTGGGGTGAGAGTCAGTTTTGAAATTACTAAGTTTTTATGGGTAGAGATATGGAAACTTCAGTTACTGATTGAATAAAACATACTTTAGAATGGGTGTATTTAAGACATGCCAATGATTTTATGTAGGAAGGCTAGTCAGCTTCCTTCTTGTCCAAATTGAGTTTGAGGGGATAGCTTTTTGAGAGTAGCTGTTGTCACCTCTGTTACTAGGACATGTAGTAATGCTCCTTTCTGTTGGCAGCTGCAAAAAAAGTACGAATCCTTTCTGATGTTGAAGAATCAGATAGTGATGCTGCTTCAGAGAAATCTAACAAAAGGAAGAAAAGTATTGTATCAGATAGTGAGGAAGAAGAAGAAGAAGAAAGAAAAGAGAATGCTGGGAAGAAAAAAGAAGAGAAAGATCTGTTTGGCAGTGACAGTGAATCTGGGAATGAGCAAGAGTAAGTGCTTCTGGGAATATGCATTCCTTTGGGGTTGCAGGTAGTGAGACTGATCATGAATGGAGAATGGATGAATCCCAGCCAGAGAATGATTGCCCGCCCTCATTGGTGGTGTGAAGAGGAAGGTCAGAAGTAGGTGGCAGAGTGAAAGGTGGATCTCCACACAGTCACTAGAAATTTTGCAGAAAATGCACTTCTTACTGTTGCAGTCTAAATAGATAAATGTTACTGTTACCTTCACAGGAACCTGATTGCAGATATATTTGGAGAATCTGGTGATGAGGAAGAAGAGGAATTTACAGTAAGTGTTACTATAGGTGTCTCTTGTTCACTTCCTAGATATAACCTTTATGGGAACGTACTCCAGAATGACTGTTTGGATTTGAGCCCATGTTCAAGGATATGCTGTATCAGGAGGGAAGCTTTATCTGCTGGACTCACTGAGGCAGTATTTGTATTAAATAGCATTTACAGCTCTTCTCTTGGGAGAGTTATTGGTATGAAAGTCACAGGTGGAGTTAGGAAGCCTTTGTTCCTCTTTCTTCTAGATTCTCTGCAGACTTACATGAAGCCTTTTGTCAGGTGCCTAAGTAGGTTCTCAGTCTTAATCCGTACACTGTCTTTAACCATCAGGGTTTTAACCAGGAAGATTTGGAGGAAGAGAAGGGGGTTGTAGACATGAAGGAGGCTGCAGATGACTCGGACTCTGATGATAACATCAAAAGAGGGAAGCAGTAAGTCAATATGTTACATACTCCTTTCAAATAGCAAAATGCAAGATTTTAGTGAAAGGGCTCCTCCAAAGGCTGGCTAGACTTCGTAGTGTTTCTACAGAAAGTGCGTTCTCCTAAACTATGACGGAAGGTCCTCTCTCAGCTTGTGTAGTTTAGTCCCGTGGCAGTCCATAGCAGATTACCTGTGCTCCAGAGAACAATATTTCATGGTTCACATCAAAACCTGAGTGAAATTAATATCTAATCAAACAAGCATTTAACTACTTTTAGCAGTTCAGCATTGGAGTTACAGATGTGTTTCTCTGATGTAAGGGATAAGGTATGACAAGACTTGCCATCAGCACACCTCCTGTTTCCTTTCAGTTTGCTCTAGTAGCATCAGAGCAGTGTATTGCAGGTACAAAAAAGCTAAATCTGTGAGCTTCAGCACATTTTGAACACTGGATGTTACATGTGTGCATGTCATTAACTATTTCACCAAGATCTTGCAGACTTTTGAGGGCAGCTTGGAGCCGCTGAAGCCATTTGCTAATTTCCCAGCTTGTATACTGAGGATAACTAATTATCTTACAAGGACATTGAGACACAATGCTTGTAGACTTACTGAAGAATTTTTGAAAGGTTACACTACAGAAATAGAAAATTATTTCCTACAAAGACAGTAAGATCAGCCCTTTTCTGACCATCAGCAAACTCTTCCTGCATTTCAGTATGGACTTCATGTCAGATTTTGACATGATGCTGCAACGAAAGAAGAGTATGAGTGGCAAGCGTAGACGAAACCGTGATGGTGGAACTTTTATTAGTGATGCAGATGATGTGGTCAGTGCTATGATTGTGAAGATGAATGAAGCTGCTGAGGTGAGTTCTTTAGGCTCCAAAGACACCTTAAAATCCACTTTCATTCTATGGGAAAATCTTGTTATCAGTAAAATACAGAAATCTGGCTGGTACTCAGGAGGAGTAATCTGTACGCTATGGAAAGCTGCTGATATGTAAATGTTTAAATGTGGTTTTGTTATTCTGAATTAAAATACTTG
The DNA here is from genome assembly GCA_035590215.1 of Microhierax caerulescens. Classification (NCBI taxonomy): domain Eukaryota; kingdom Metazoa; phylum Chordata; class Aves; order Falconiformes; family Falconidae; genus Microhierax; species Microhierax caerulescens. Next base: position 3,278,244 of record JAVJGJ010000003.1, on the reverse strand, counting down.
TTCAGTTGAAATTTGGAGGAAAATATTTATTAATTTTAAAGATTAAAATTAGTCAGCTTGCTAAACTTTGATCAGCTGAGATTAGCTGCCCTATGAAAAGGGATGTATGTATGTTGTATAAACTATATGAGTAAGTATACACTGAGAAAGGGACTATGTTTAAATTTCATTGTACAGTTACTAGCATATGTAGTGTGGGTAGGAGGGGTGGAGAGAGTGGTCTGGGAGACAACTGAGACTTGGTCTTGACAAGTAAGTTTTTCTCTGACAAGAAGATAGCCAGATGTTTCAAATGAAGCCATAAAGTTTGACACGCCGGAGAGGAGGAAGAGCTGAGCTCCAGTATTATGGTGTCTTTAGTTATCTAGGATGTGTTTGTCAAACCATTCTGGGGTGTGAAGAGGGGAAGAAGGACATTAGAAGAATCTCCTCCCTTGCAATAAAAAAACGTGCAGAAAGAGCATCCAGTGAATTAAGATGTGTGGAAAGGAATTATCACAGCAGGACACAATTCTGTTGATTGTAATTAGTCTTTTTGATATGGGAGCCTAAGTACTGAACAGGTAGTGACATTATGGCCTTGGATGATAGTTGCTTTGGAACACAGACTGTTGCACATGATGCATGTTGTGTGCTCTTACATTACTTGTATCATGCTTCAGCCTAAACCTCTAGCTTATCCAGTTACATTCTTGGCTGCAATGAATACATGTTTTCTCACTTCCCATTGTTTTGGTTGGTTTTTTTTTTTTGTTGTTCACGTGAGATTTTACTAACAAAGTTTGTAGGCATGCTCTGCGTAGCTGAGCATGGAGGACTCTGCAGACCTCCAGTTTATTGCAGTTAATTTAAATCATGAAGTAGAAAAAAAAAATTAAGGGGGATCTCCTAATGTGATGCTTTTAAGGAAAACGTTCACTAAGGTGGGGACCCTTTTTTAAGAGAAGTCATCATATAATGTGTTTGGGGGCTATAGGAGGATGGAGCAGGGTACAAGGTTAGTGTGATCCTGCCAAAGTTGCACTTGCTTAATAGACTAATCTTTTCCCTGTAAATGTTGTACAGGATGAGAGTTGCTCATTTCTTCTTTTGATTAACTTGCACTGATTCTTCAATTTCTTACAGGAGGATCGACAGCTGAATACACAAAAGAAACCAGCATTAAAGAAATTAACTTTGTTACCAACTGTAGTTATGCATCTTAAAAAGTGAGTTGCCATTCTCCCAGTTAATTATCATCTTGGAGAATATTGGGTATTTGGTAATTTTGTGAAGTGACGTTACAGCTGTACTGAGTATGCAGTGAAACACTCTTGTCAAGTAAATGCTGGAGCTGGGTGGCCTCAAAACCCTAAAATTCTATGTACTTTTACCTGTTAATTTAACATGAAGCAAACTCAAATCCACTATTGTGCTGAAGGAACATCACATCTTAAGATTATTACATGACTTTGTGGCTTCTCTTTACTTTACACTTTTTAGGCAAGACCTCAAAGAAACTTTCATCGATAGTGGTGTTATGTCTGCCATCAAAGAGTGGCTTTCTCCTCTTCCAGACCGAAGTCTGCCAGCACTAAAGATACGAGAAGAACTTCTGAAGATCCTGCAAGAGGTGTGAAATTGACTTTTAACCGTATTTGATTCATGGTTCTCCATTGTTTTACAGTCATGTGCTTCAGAGAATCGAGTGGTGATAAATGTACTGCAGCTGCTACCGATGGACTGTGCAGTGAAATATACAAGGAGCAAACTGCAAAACAGATGTGTTTGTTTAAAAATTGCATCACTTTAATGAGTCTTACTTTGTAGACATGCTGTCTAGCTGAACAAAATTTGGCTGGGGAACTTCAGGCACTTGATTGTTGTTCTGAAAATTTTGCCCATGTTCACAACAAAGCAAATAGCTCTGCTGGCAGCAGGCCAGAAGACATTTCTGAGTATTCTAGATGAACTACAGACATGAAGTTCTCTGCCCTCTCTCAGGGAGTTATGTGCAGTGGCATTTTCTAGATTCTTGATAAATCTAAACGGCTTAGTCACTTCCCTCCTTCTCAAGAGGCTCATATGTTGTGATTGGTCACTTCAATTTGTCTTTGCTGCGTTCATAAAATAAGTGTGGCATAGTCTTGATAGTGAAGCAGAAGTGAATTTTTTTTTTTTCAGCATCACTACTTGGCTTTGAATGTAGCTCTAGAAATATTTCTTCTTGCTAAGAATTTGCAAGAGTTCTGCCTGAATTTAGATTATTTGGCCCTGCCTGCCTGTTCCATGTTTATGTGCAAAGTGTAGTGAAGAGTCATTTGTTATGTCATAAGTATCCCTGAGTTCCTCTCTCTCATGGTCCCTTCTCTTTTCCAGCCTATTAAACGTGTGCAGGGCACTAGAAAGCCCATCATATTCAGTGTAGACTTTCAGCGTTTGTAGCTAATCTGATTACTTGAATGCTTTTGCCACGCAAGTTTTTATCTTTATAAAATGAATGCTTTGAAGGCAGTGACTCAGTTCTTGGGTAATATAAGCAAAAGAGCATTTGGAGTAAATAGTTCTGGAAACTTGCTTAATTTTGTGTATAAAAACTAAGAATGCCAAGGCAAACTTCTAGGTTGTGGCATTTGATACTTGAACCAGTTCCTAGTGGGACAGTGAAAAATGCTGATTTCCCCAGGCTTATTATGAAAGTGGTTTTGGTCTTTGTGCAAAGTTCAGTGGTACCCTTAATGTTCGGATAACTTCTTGTTACTTTCTGACTTTGTCTTTACCCCACAGTTGCCCAGTGTGAGCCAGGAGACACTGAAGCACAGTGGCATTGGGCGAGCTGTGATGTACCTCTACAAACACCCCAAAGAGTCAAGACCTAACAAGGATATGGCAGGGAAGCTGATCAGTACGTAAACCTCCCTTTGCCTTATGTCAGTGAGACTTCACTGGTAATTTAATTTTTGTGTCAGTCTCTCTTGCATGTTTTTTTGCTATCCTCTGTAGTAGAATTCTGCAGTGTAAGAATCTCACTAACCTGTTTCATCAGGTTTGTAGAACTGTAAACAAATGCTGTTATATGAACTTCTGCACTCACCTTTTCCTGTTTCTTTCATTTTTGTTCTGAATCGGAGGATGACATTTATTTTGCCCAGGTTCTCTTGGCTAGTTGTCCAAACCTCATGTCTATGCTACAAAGGCAGGAAGGCGCTGCCAGAAGACAGTTTATTCCATGGACTTTAGAAAAATCTTGAATGACTGAAAGTTTACTTCTTAAACAGCTGTAGTCAGTGTAGTGCATTCCATCCTGAATGACTGCAAGTTGATAATAAATTCAGGTTCTTTAAGAACTGTTTTATTTCTAAAATCATTTACTGTGGTGTGCAGGATCTCCTGACACTTAAGAGCTCAGAGAGATTCTAAAAGGGCAGGCAACAGCAAGAGACTTTTATGGATGAAAGCTCCTTCTTAGTGTCCACAAGGCTGAATTATCCTGAAATATTAAGGGCTCAAAAACAATTTGTTTGGTTGAAAGAGGGTGTAGATACTTTCCCTAAACTTTGAAAGCTGTCTTTGGTCACCAGAGTAGTTTGGAGATAAACTTCAGAGGCCCAGTGTTTGTTAACCAGTTTGTTTGTTGTTTTTTGGGTTTTTTTTTAATAGATGAATGGTCTCGACCGATCTTTGGTCTTACCTCAAACTACAAAGGTATGACAAGAGAAGAGAGGGAACAGAGAGATTTGGAACAGATGCCTCAGCGAAGGAGACTGAGCAGGTAGGAGCAGCTGGCATAAACGTTAAATCCTTTCATTGTAACACCTGATCAAGAAAACCAGAGTGATGTGTAAATATTAAGGGAAATAAGATAAGTTACAACCTCTTCCTTTTACCACACTTGACTGCCTTTTAAAATTACTGTCTCTGTGTATAGATGCCTATAAAATCCTTTTTTTCTTGCAGCTCTGGTGGTCAGACTCCCCGCAGGGACCTGGAGAAAGTGTTAACTGGAGAGGAAAAGTAGGTTGGATGTTTTTTAAAAAATTTTGATTAGAAAAAAGCATTTCAGTTGTACTAACAATATGTAATTTGTTATGAGGTTTAGAGACAATGGTAATGCAGCGTGTTTCAGAGGTAGAACAGGCTATATTGCTTGTACTTCTTTCTGTATAAGCTTTGTCTCCAACAGTCACACCTCCTTTTTTCTGCAGGGCTCTTAGACCTGGAGACCCTGGGTTCTGTGCCCGTGCGAGGGTGCCGATGCCTTCCAACAAGGACTATGTGGTCAGGCCAAAGTGGAATGTGGAGATGGAGTCCTCCAGGGTAAGCACTGGCACTCTTCTAGAGATTCTACCTCCAGCTTGCTCTGATTAAGCCTGGGAATCTGTCACCTTATTGCCGTGGTTCATCTATGGTAGTTCTTTTAAGTGCCTCTTCTAATTCAAGTAGACAGTAAGTTCTGCTATCAGGTGGGCTGTTGTAAGTTCATGAAATACTTTCACTCAGGTATTGTTGCCGCTCTATCCAAAAGGAGATTTTTCATGTTAACTGTCATAGTTTCTCTCTAGGGTGAAAATCTGATTACAGGCCTCTTATTTTAGAGCATTTTGAACTAATGCTGCAATTCAATGTGTCACTGATTTTTTTTATACCTCTCCCAGTTGTTGTATCATGTTCTTCTGATAATATTCCAGTTGCAGAAAACTTTGAGGTTTTGGTAAACATTTAACGGCTTCAGTAGAGGCCTTTGCCTTGCTTTATTTGGTTCATCTATCTACCCTGTACAGTTTAAATTAAAAGCAGGGTACATGGTAGAACACATGTAAATGGAAGAAGTAATAATTACTGTGCTTGCTGCTGTTATCTCTCCTTCTGTGCATTAATTGAGCTATTGTTTCTAGCCCGGGACTATTAAGAGAGGTATTAGTCGCTTGGAAAAACACAAGAGACGGTTTGCTGAACAGAAACGACTCAGCAAAGTGCATCGGGCCATCAAGTTCAGCATTGAAGGCAACAGGATGCCCCTGTAGCCATGACACTCTGCCTTCCCCAAGTTTGAGAGGTATCCCTCAAGGGAGGTGTGAACAGTGCATGTGCTTCAGCTGTTGGCAGTTTGCACATATAGGAAAGGAGCGTGTACACCCTAACTTAAACTTGGAAAACTCTCCTTGTGTTCTCTCATGTCTGTACTGTGACCTAAAAGGTAACTTGTACAGGAAAAAATAGGTTGTAGCATTAACATCTGCCGTGACACCTGCCTCAACAGCTTCAGGATACCCAAATGACAGGTGTTAAATGAACATACCTGTACTGAAAAGTAGCTTTGTACCACCGGTGGTTTTGAATGCTGTTCTGATGTAATTAGGTTCGCCAGGTTTACCTGAACTGACGCACAGGAATTCTTAGCCCTTAGTACAGGACCACATGTCACTGTATGTCACTATCTATGGCTGGTGTTTCACTGGTTCAGAGCACAAGGTATTTTTCACACCTCCGCTTCCAAGGAAGCTGAGTGAAGTGAGAGTTCAGGGTGTTTGACAGGAGGCAGAGAATGAGACCTCTGCAGATCAGGGGAAGAAGAATCCCCTGCTGGGAATGCAGGGTGGAGAGAGGTCAGTGGCGTACATCAATGCAGGAATGGTTTTGACAGTTTCTAGTCCACATTTCAGTTCTGTGAGCAGGGCCGCCACCAGCTAGTACTGCCAGGAAGAGGCTAGCACAAATGGTAGATAACTGTTGAGTTTAAGCTTCATATTTTTGTGTTTAAAAAATTACGTATTTTTAAAAATCACTGAAATTCCAGATGCAATTTTAGTGAACAGTTTTATGAATAAAGTTTATTTAAAATCATTGTCAGGAGTACCTTCCTCAGTGATGGGAACAAGAGGTTTGGTTTCTGATAGATACGGGTTTTTGTCAGATATTAAGTAGCATGTTCTGGATATCTGTGTTTCTCCCAAACTTAAAAGGTTGAAGTTCCCATCATTTATTGTTTCTGTTGTCTAGTTAGGGGGAAATTGCTGTCTATGGATTGGAAGATCCTTCCTGTTTGTTTTCAGTGGCGTTACTTTACAGAATCACTGTATTTAATCTGTGCAGAATAAATGCTGCATCCTTTCAGTTTTTCATTTGCAGTTAAAATACAGAGATAAAAGGCAATAACTCTTCTAATAACTTGTATGGTCAGCTTAGGCATTTCTTTTGCTTCCCCCTATGCCGCCTTTGTCCCAATGATCTCTTGCTTTCTAAGTGTACTAATCAGTGACCTTTAAAATAAATTGCAGTTTGGAACTGATAAGTCAGCTCAGTCCATCTCAGTTCCAGTGTATTCATACCTAAGACCTTCCCCCCACAGGGAGCCTGTATGTGCACACCACACTTCTGACACTAAACTCCAGCCAATATAGATACAAAACTATTCCAAACTGTAAATTCAGCCAGCATGTGAACAACTAACATTGTTATTAATCCCTGTAATGTGAAAGCTTTACTGTCTGATGTTTGTGAGCGCGACTGCCTCCATGTATGTGATGCATATATTGGGGGAACCATTTTATCCATGTGGCGGGGAGAGGATGCGTGCACACATGCACACACCCCCCACTTGGAACCAGTGGCTTCATCAGCTCCCTCTTGCAGGTTTAACCTTGCATGCATCGCTCTTCTTGAACTTCTGGGATGTCTGCTTTTTTTTCAGTGGTAATTATTAGTTTTATTTTTTAAGTTCCAGGGAACCTCTAAGAAAGGGGTGAGTCGACTGGACAAACAGATGCGGAAATTCACAGATATCAGGAAAAAAAGCAGATCGGCCCATGCAGTGAAAATCAGCATTGAGGGCAATAAGATGCCGTTGTGACCCTTCACAGAATACCCCATGATCTCTCCTGTAAGACAATACACCCATAGACTCTTTGGAGACCTTTAAATTTTTTAACAACTTGTTTGGGTTTTTTTAGTGAATCTTTCAATTGTTGGTTCAGGTTCTGGTATAAGATGTTGTCCAAGGACTGTGAATACGGGGACTTCTTTCTCCTGATTGTATTTAAACTTGCTCTATTGTGTCCTTTGTACAGATCACATATTTGTTGTATTGCAACACTTTAGACAATAAAACATCTGTTTTTTTCTGGGGGCTGTCTGTTGATTGCTCAAGAGAATTTATGTGCAGACCACCTGGTACATGGAAAAGCTGCTAATTGTTAATTATCTGTTTACCACTGGCCATTTCTTCCTTATTCAGCGCTTTATTAAATCAGTTGATCTGTCTTTGGAGATCTACATGTATTGGTTTTGATTAGAAATACTGACCATCTTCCACTCAGAGGATTTAATTTTTCATGAAAGCATGATGTGAAGTTCAAGAAAAGACCAGCAGACTGACCACTAAAAATTCTAGCTTCTTCCAGCTAAAATTCTTGCCCTGAGACAGGCACCAACGTTTCACTATGTTGATCCTCCATGCCAACAGCAAAGCCTTCAACAGTCACCACTACTGGAGAGTGAAGGGCTGCAGCTGATGGGCTCTTCTGTGATATTTGATAGAATAGATCATTTTGAACGTAAGCCAGACTTTGATATCAAGGTTAGTGAGACTGCCGCAGAAGACTGAATGTCAGGTTGCTGGACACTTCTTTTTGGGGTGCTTTATGCAGCTTTTGGATTAGCTGTGTGGAGCTTTGGCTGCTGGGCTCGATAATGCTGTGACTTCATTTTGTAGAGTTGAAAGCCATGTCAGTTTTCTTCTTTTGTTCAATTTCGGTATTTGGGTAGCTCAAACGTGTGTTGCTGTGTAGCCTGCTAGCGAGTTCTTTGTTCCTGGTGCTACAGATAGCGGAGCAACATTGTGTACTGCTGCTGCTTTACCTCTACCCCTGAAAGTGCTTCTGTCTGCTGAGCTTGCCTACAAGAAGAGAGTGTTCCTTGTGTGGATAACTGGCAGTCGGGATTTCAGTAAGAAAGCCACCTCCGTTCCAGAGGAGCACAGCCCATTTGCTGTCATATATGTTCCGTAATTCTGGGAATTCTCTGGGGTAGGGATCTGCCTGTTGGCTGACTTAGAGGCACTTAGTACCTCCGGCATCTGCTGGTGCTGATAACAGAGTGTGTTAAGTACATGGATGGTCACAATTTAAACATGCTCCTGTGAGACTGCTGGGGACTCACAGTAAAGCTGTATGCTGGGCACAAGTCTGAAGCAAAAAATGAAGGAGGATGCCTGCGCTGGATGGTGCCTGCTAAAGGAATTCTGCTACTAAGACTTCGCCTCTTCTTGCCAGGTAGGCTTATCGCACAGTAACTGACCTCAGGTGTGTGTTTTTAGCATGCTGAGATTTCCCAGGATTTGGGTTTTTTTTCCTCCTATTTTTAATCAAGAATTTATTGAAAGACAAGGGAATTCCTTACTGCTGTATTGGCAGGTGCAACTGTGAAAAATAAGTGAACCACCAGTGTAAAGCTATTCATACCCGTGTTCCTTTGGCCCTTAAGGGCTGTGGGTTAGGATGGGCATTTTTCCCCCCCTTCCGACTTTAACAATTTGGTACTGCAGTCATGGGAGACTGTGGGCTACTTTTAAATCCAAAGGCACATTTCCTTGTGAGTACTGACCCTGGTGGTCTTGTGCAGGCCTAATACAGTTTCTTGCCATCAAAATTAATAGCTCATGCTACATGTCCTCAGGGAATTGTGTTAATGGACTTTTACAGGACTTTGAACAAAGCTGAGGAAGAAAACCACTCATGAATGTGTGCTGAATTTTGGTTTTTTTTTTAATGTTTCATTTTTTTAAAATGAAAGCTTCATAGTGAATTGTAAGAAAGGTCACAGAATCAAAACTTTTGCCATGGGTCACAAAGGTGGTACCTATTCATTGCAGCAGAAAGCAGCAGCAGAGAAAGGTGGGTCTGCAGTGA
>JAVJGJ010000003.1:3257259-3269259 GCA_035590215.1 Microhierax caerulescens | reverse complement strand
AAGGTGGGTCTGCAGTGATGGCAGTGTAGGTACTCAGAAGGGGTAATGGCTTGGGGGGGTACTAGTCTGGCCCACCAGTATTTTATGTCATTTGTATTTTTGGCATTGAGCAGTTGTGTGTGAAGCTGCTTACGATGTGTGGGAAGTCAGCGTCTTGGAGGGAGGGCTGGGTACGTGCGATGGATCGTCCTTTTGGGATGATAGAAAAGTTGTTTCTGGTAGTGTGTTGGCTTTTTTCCCCATCAAGTGTGTTCAGCGGTGTTTCCTGTCTGAATAACTGGTTTTCATCACAAACTGGGAGAGGTAAGTTGTGTATGTGAGGGGGTGGGGGATATCATCAGAATGAAGAAAAAGGGGGTTCGTTCTTAGGAAAAAAAGTGTGGAAAATGGGCAGTTGTGGTGTTTGCTCCTTCTGCAGCTCTGTGTTTTGCAGTTGTGGGTTGGGGTGGGAGCGTGCAGCCCATCTTCAGGCCTTTCCTTTGCAGCTGCTGGGGCCGAGTTGTGCCGGCAGTGGGGCTGTCCCCGAGGCACAGGGGCCGGCCTTTCCTCACACCCCCAATAATTATTTGTCTTTCAGAGTTGTACCTTACAGTTCTTCCGTACTTCTCCAGCTGCAGCAGGGTGGATTCCCTCTCAGGCATTTTTTCCAGTGCACTTTGTAATACACAATTCCATACGGATATTGTTGTTTTTTTTTATCAGAAAACATTTGCATTTTAGTGAAGTGAATTATACTTGAAGTAACAGCTATGCTCAGTGACAGAACAAGACCCAAGGGCTGTGTTCAGCATGGCTTTCTGTAACTAGAGGACAGAACACTGTCAGAAATACACTCCCTTTTCGAAGCAGCTAATTGACGCAGCTCTATTTCCTGGATTTTGTGATAGGCGATGATTTTGTGATTTTGGAAAGGTGGGTTTTTTTCTCTAAACCTGGTAGGAATTTACATTAAGAAAAGTTGTTGTCTCTGTTATTTGCAGAATAGCTCTTTATTATACACAAATTCTTTAACACTTGAATGAACAATTTAACCATTTACGGTAAAAAGACTCATTTATTTGAAGATAATCTTGATTTGACACCAAGGACAGGTACTGCACAGTGTCTTAGACTGATACACTCTATTATTAGAATTACTAATGTTTTTCAAGATGGTATTATGAAAAGTTAATGGAAGGGTTTTCTGAATCTCCTACGCTTTCAACAACCTCTTTAATCCACGGGATGTAGTTGGATACTCTGGTATATACACCGTATTTTCCTCTTTCAGCACAGCCCTCGCCCCAGCTTACGATGCCCAAGAGAAACCAGGTGTTGTGGTAAGGCACCGTGAAGGGGCCACCGCTGTCCCCTTTGCAGGTATCCGCAATGGCCGTGTGGTAACCTGCGCAGAACATGTTGTCGGTGACGAGCCTGTCTGTTGACCGCTGGCAGGTCTCCATGTTTACAATGGGCAGCTGGACCTTCATGAGGAAGCGCAGAGTCGAGCCTCTGTCGTGAGTGACACCCCACCCACTTACCATCCCTATCCTTCCTTCTTCAGCGAGCAGGGTGGCAAGGTTGGGGCTTGGAAGGCAGATGGGAATTACATACTCGTTAAAAATAACCTCGCTGCTCAAGTACAACAAGGCGATGTCGCTGTTGTAGTTGTTTGAATCATAATGTGGATGCGTCCAGCTCCGTTCCACGCCAATCTTCTGCTCTTTGAATTCTCTTTGGTATTTGTCAAAGTCTCCTGCAGTCACGACAAGTGAAATGTTAAGCAGACTGGAGAGAGCCTAAGGGGCCGTTTCTGTTCCTGTCACACAGGAGGGACAGTGAAGTAATGCTTCGGCCTCGCATCCCAAACAAATAAATGATGCTCTAACAACAATCTCTTAAGATGTGTGATCCTGCAAATCAAGCGTGCCAGCCTGCCCTTCAGGGGCAAAACAAAGTTGTTGACTGAGTGAATAGATACTTACAGAGACTATGGCTTCCATGATAGGGATTGTACTATAAATAATGTCAATGTTTTTTAGTAACCACTGCATTTCAAGCAGTTTGTCAAAACTTCCATGGGCCATGGTGTTCTGCCCCTCAGGAACAGGAGATGAGCATTAAGATGCCGTCATGGATAAGGCTGAAGACTTGTTTCCTGCCTGTTACCTAGTGCTGTATCCCATCTGCTCCTCTAGCATGTCTCTTTTTTTTCTGGAGGTTTCAAGCACAAAGTCTTGTGCTTGACTGTGTTTGTTGCAGCATTCCTGCTGCAAGGGGCTCCAGTTCCTGCTGTGGTCACCGGTGCTGTGGCACAGGACAAGGCACTTGCAGGCAGCGCAGCAGAAAACTCAAGGCTGATTAAAAAACAAAACCGCCTTGAGAACAGACTGTCACCTACAGACATCCTTCCTTTGGAGGTGTACCCGCTCTCCGCGCACAAAGAGTTTGCCAAAATGAGCAACAGAAAAAGGTGAATCTGTGCCTTGGGCTCCCAGGTTCCCTGAAACCAAAGGAAGCAGCTGGAGCAGCTTTGCCCTTAACGTGCTGCTAAGAAAATTAAGCATTCTGTCAACCCGAGTCAGGCTGGCCATGTCTGGCTGTTTCTCAGCCACACCTTATTGTGTTCATGTACAATGCAAAATGAATGTTAAGCAAGAGATCTGTAAGAGATTATAGGTGTTGTATGTATGATATGATACCCATATCTTACATATATATGTATGTATAAACAACATACAACTTGTACTCACCTACGGTCACGTGGTGGGGCCTGACAAGATCCAGGCAGTGAGCAGCAGTGACCACCCAGCGACTACTGATTAAACTCCCTCCACAGAAGCCAATATCTTTATTATTCCAGATCAAAACCTGTACGAAAAATAAGGAAGAAAGCGTGCCCTGGGTTGGGGAAGGTATGGATATGCACTGGCAGTTTCTCGCTGGTTGGTTGCAGGCTCTGGATCTTGAAAATAACACTACTGGAAGTAACAGCTACAGTGCACCAAGCAAAGATGATGATGTTAAAACAGTAATAAAATGATCGCACAGCCTGTGACACTGGAGCAGAGTATTATGTTAAATTAAGCTTGACAAAAGCAAATAGGCTGAGAGCTATGGTAACCAGCATTCTTCCAAGGAAACCAATACAATGGTGATTTTTCATGTGGCTTAACATTTTTTTGGGGTGGGGGAGAACATAACACAAGGTGTGTTTCTTTGGTACTTGGGTTAAAAAAGAAGAGTGCGGTGTTGGTCTACATGAACAAGGGATTGACAAGTCCTTCATTTTGCCAGCTGTCAAGTGAAAGTGCAAGTAAGAGTGGGCATTTAGAAACTTTGTTATTTTTCCTTTTACTGGTAATAAAATTGGGAATTACCTACACAGTAGGAAATGGAGAAGTATAAACACGCTGCTCAGTGTTCAGATGTTTGCCTTGCCTGTTTGGAATTACAAGCTCCATTAATGCCTCAGCATCTCTTCAATTAAATTCCCTGAACCTGTTACCTCATGTGTTAAACTGAAGGGAAAACTTGAATTTTGGTACCCTGCAGTTTCAGGGAAGTTAATAATCAAAGAGTGGAAAAAGATGCGACACAGTCTGGCCTCCTACCTTGGTCTAGTTCCTGGAGTAATGGCATGTTTTATATAAGCCATTTTGCCTTAATTCTATGAACTACTGATGCTTTTAATTGTGTTCAGTGGTCCTAGAAAAAAACATTGGAAAGTAGCAAAGAAACATTACATAAAAAATCTGTCTTATGTTATAAAGAACTAGAATGGGTTTGCAAAACCCTTACAAAAATAAAAATATATATTAGAAGATGGAATTACAAGTTGCCTGATGTAATGAAAATGTAGAACTTCCTTGACGGTAACACTTTATTTCAAGAAGAAAGTGTATAGGTTAGGCAGCATTCAGACTACATTCCCTTCTCTCAACCCAAAATCAGGTCTCGCTTCATCAAAAAGAAAGCAGCTGGCGTTCCTTGTACCAAGTGTGTCTGGTGGCAGAAACCCATACAGTTTGCTAGCAGTGGCGACACTTCAGCTTGCCAAAGTGCACGTGCATGGTCCATACACGTTCAGCCTACCTTTTTTCCACCTGTAAAATACACCCCAATGTGTGGAATGGGAAAAATCTTTTTCTGTGACAGCAATAAAACTGTATCTTGAGGTTTTTTTAGATCAGTCTTTTCACTTTCTGTGCACAAGCCCATAAACAAGAATAGCACACTGATAAAACAGAGACAATACAAATAAGAGAAAATTAGTAACAAGTAAGGAGACACAGAACAAAAAGCCTAAAACCATGAGTAAACAACCCAAAAGATAGTAGAAATAAACGCTTCAGGGAGATTCCCTACTTGCCACATGCCACTTGCATTCCCACTTGAGCCCTCTCAGTTTTATCTTCCTTATAGTACCACGTATGAAGAGCCCACCAGTCTTAAGGAAGGGTCTCACTTGGTCACAGAAAATTTGTGTGAAAAATACCACTAGCCCTTCCAAAGGAGGCAGAAGCACAGCTTTCACCAAGAACACTCAGAAACAAGGAACCTGACTAACAGAGCAGGAGAAGATCGGGTCGATGTAGTTAAGAGATAAGAGTGTTATGCTGAGATCTGGAAAGCGCATCCACGTACGCTGGGGAAAGGAGGATAAATGGGGCACGTAAGATACACATCATCAAAAAGACCTGGAGCAGCCACACGTGGCTGGATTGCTCTAGACCTGAAAAAAACCCTTTATCATGGCTTGATGATCTCTGCTCCAGCTGGAACCAGTGATCATAAAGCAAGCACTTAGGTGTGGTATTTATGGCCAGACTGGAGGAAAAGTATTACCTGCCAGGGGCAATGTCCACGCTGACAAAAAGTTCCTCCTGTTCCCTGGTGTCCTGGTGCGCTGGAGTGGAGCTGACGTTCAGCTGGACACGCTGAGGCCTGTCCAAAACGTTTTCCCCGTGGCTGCTCTGGCTGAGCCCACCAGGCACACTGTGGGCATTTCCCGTTCTGTTCCGTCCGGCAGCATCTTCCACCATTTCTCCCTGCCTCGCCGTGGCCCTGATCTGCCAGGCAGGGCCCTGGGTGTCCCTCCACGGGGCTGGCTCTTCACCGGTCACCTCCTCCGCTGCCCCAGGGTGCTCGGGGACACCTGCCTCCTGCCCAGCAGCACCGTCCCCCTGCCACTTCTGGGTCACGGGGTCCCCCGGTGTCTTGTTCCAGCTGGAAGCACCTCCTGCCACCTCAGTTTGTCCAGTGTCACCCTCGGTGTGCACACTCTGCCCAAAGGCATCCTTTAAGGTCTCATTTTCCCCAAAAGCACTTTGTACCGGCTCCGTTTGCCTGGCTGTGCCCTCTCTGCTCTCATTCCACTTGGCCATGTCACCCCCGTGCTCGCCCAGTCCCCTCGGGAGCCTGTTCTGCCCCAGCCGCCACTCCAGAGCCTGCCTGGCTTTGATCAGGCCACATGGAAATGGTGCTGGATGGAGGAAAGACAGAAACAAGGACTGGAGTTTAGGGTGCACGGTGTCACATCAGACTCCAACACAAAAATCCAAGAGAACCTCCCGTAAGAGCCCAGGACGACTGTGACAGCTCCGTGTCAGGCTCCACTTTGGCCACCCCTCACCCAGGCGTGCAGAACTAATTGCGAGGGAGGGACACGGCGACGGCCGGGCCTGTTCGGAGCCGCAGGCACCCGCTGTGGCTGGCGGTCCCCGGAGCCCAGGGGCTCCCAGCACTGCCCAGCGTGCTTCCTTCAGGAGGGAACCCGCACCCAGCGCTCCCCTTGTGACGCCCCCTGTCCTGTCCCCTTGCCTCCCAGCGCTGCGGTTTAGCTTCGTAACTCGGCTAAGCTGAGCGAAGTCTGTGCTGCTGTTCGTAGGAACAGCCCCCACGCGCTGCTCCTTCCCCCAGTGCATGGTCACAGGGGCACTGGGCAGAGACACACCTGGCTGGAGAAGAACCTTCACATTTAAAATCAATACAAACAAAACATTATAAATAAGAATAAGAAAACCCTATTATTATCATTATTCTTATAATTATTACCATCATTATTAAATATAATAAAATATATATCAAATAAATATTTATAATAAATATGTTATTGTCATAATATTATGAATTATTCTATATTTTAGAAATACATTATTGTTGTTATATTATTTGTTATATTTTATATATTTATATATTATATATTATGTAAAAATGTATCTTTATATATATTTATGATGATGGTGATGATAATGATAATAATAATGATAATAATAATAATAATAATAATAATAATAACGATAACAATAATAATATAATAATAATTAAAAAGGATTGTTTCCACACACTAAGTGCATAATAATAACAATAAGATAATAATAAAAAAGGATCGTTTCCATACGCTAAGTGCAAGCTGCAGTAGCTACAGCCTGTGTAGCTCTTCTGCAGCCAGCAAAGAGGAAAAGCTGGCGCCTGCAGACCTGCTCTTCCCCCGCGCCAGCGCCGAGCGGACCATGCTTTACCTGCCTGCGTGCATCTCCTCCCGTCCTCGTGCAGGGCATAATCCTTCGCGCAGGAACACACCACCTGCACGGTGCTGCTGCTTTCCCTGCAGTACTGCCAGCACCCTCCGTTCTTGTACCAGCATTCCAGCTTCTCTGGGATGGGAACACACAGTGAAGAACGCAGTTATCGCCACCAGCGCACAGCTTCCAGCGCTGTTGTTATTCTAGCATTATTATATGGAAAAAAGGAGTGAAAAAAACCTGCTGAAATCTTGCAGGGAAACAGAAGGAACCACCTCTTACAGTTCCAGAAAACCACGCAAATTTGCAGCAAAGCAACCACATTGCCTGTGTCTGTCGTGGTTCTACCATGTTCTTATTTGCCAGCTTTGCCTTGAGGCCACAGCTGGGCTCCAGGCCTTTCTGCCTGGGGAGCGGGGACAAGAAAATGCCTGGAAGAGCAAACACTTCAAAATGCATCCATTTTTATTCCATCTGCACATCTTTTATATCACAACAGATTAAAGAACCAGGCATTCTGGTGGGGGCCAAGTCTAGGAATTGACTGAGGTTTTTATATCATCATTATATTAACAAACAAAGAAACAAAAAGAAACACGTTTAATTGCTTCACTGTAAAAAGAAAAGGTTGACAAAAGCACCTGGGGAAAAAAAATACTTATGATTCACAGTTTCCATGTCAGTTTGACTTTTGCTGTAATTTCACGCTTCGGTCACTTGCGAACTGGATACGGTACTTCAGAGGACCAAAAATCTGGTAAGAATTAGGCAGCTTTTCTAATTAATCTTTTATCATTTTTATATTACAACATAAATACAATTCATTTTTTGGTTTGAACTAAGCTCTGGTTAATTTGTTTGATGCATTTACTCAATAAAATTAAAAAGAGAATAGGACCTCACCACACACAATCTGCAGTGCAGGAGACTTGTTATCACCCTGGAGCGATCCCATCCTTTCCTGGGGGGCGATGGGAGGCTGCCAGGTGTCTCCCTCAGGATTTGCACAGCTGAGTGCAAGAGCCCAGAACTGCAGCTTCTGCATGGCAGGGGGTGGTGCTGCCCTCCCTGTCCCACTGCAGCGCCGCTATCATGACACGGTCCCCTCCCCAGGGTGGCCGTGCCCCAGCGCGCCATGCAGGAAGTTTTTTAATGCAAGGACTGATTTAATGTAAGGATCTTAAACCAGCCAGTTCTGTATCAGACGGGTGCAGTCACCACCGATAACCTCAGTGAGAAGCCCATGCAGAGGTTCCGCTCAAGTATCCGATAAGCAAATTCCAGCCTTAATCCTCCCCTGACAGTGATGTTGGTGTGTCTGCTCCCATGCTCACCTCTTTCACAGTTGTCTCCTCCAAATTTTGGGGGGCAGATGCAGAAGTAATTATAGTGTCTTATTTTGCAGACTCCACCATTGTTACAGGGGTTTGTACTACATGGATTTAAACCTAGGAAGAAGAAACAAGGCATAGTGTAGTAGCAGGAATTCAGAGAAGCCTGGCTTTAGACTACCACACTTTGTACCCAGAAGGGACACAAGAAATGCCTTTTTAAAAAATTCCTTTTTTACCTACCTTTGTAATTAAACCAGAACTCCATCTGCAAGAAGAAATCACAAATGAAGGAAACAGTCAATCAGTGGCCATATTGGGTACTGAAGATAGAAAACTTTTTTTTTACAGTGCATGTAAATGAACATTTTGATTAGGATTGTCCGAGCAGATCTGATCACCACCCGGCAGCTTCCTTTCCCTTGCGTCAGAGACCAGCCACAGAGCGCAGAAACTGGGTGGTGGTGGGACGAAAATTAGTCTGAAAGCTTAGATCCATAAATGTTCCACCCAGGAAAAGGTCCGTGGCACCAGCCTAGGAGCTTCAGGTGACACCCCCACCCCACCACATGTCAGTGCCAACAGTCCTCAGCACCAGCTGCTTCACTTCAAAGAGCCGTTTCTATGGCGCTGCCCTACCTGCTAAGGAAGACGTCGCCTCAGCAGCGCGGGCTGGGTACAGGAGAAATCGGGCACCTCTGATCAACAGGGCAGCTCAGACTCCTGCCTTGGCACAGGGTGCCCAGTGGGATGCCCATGGCCCTGCCTCCCAGGGGGATGCCCATGGCCCTGCCTCTCCATGGGATGCTCACGGCCCTGCCTCTCCATGGGATGCTCACGGCCCTGCCTCTCCATGGGATGCCCATGGTCCTGCCTCCTGTGGGGATACCCACGCCACTGCCTCCTGGCGGGACACTGTTGAACCCTGGGAACCACGTGCTCCCCCTCTGTATTTGGAGGGGTCTGATCAAGCAAGTGGCCTCTGAAAATGTCAGCACCATGTTGCTGGATTGAGGTTCTCAGAGAAATAGGGTTTGGATACTTTTAAGGAATTATGTTTAATGTTTACATAATGAACAGAGCACCTGCTTAGAAAGCGAAATCTCACAGGTGCCATGAGTGACCCATCCTGACTACAGCTGCACAATCCATAGGCACACGTCAGAGCCACGCTAGCTCACCATTAATTTCCTCTACTTTTCCCAAAATAAACCATCTCACCGTTTTCTCCTGTGAATGGAAGATCTCCTTAGCCTCCTCAAATGAACACTTTTCCTCACTGCATTCTCTCTCCAAGTTCCCTGGACGAATCTCTTCTAGAAAATAGTTAGCACGTTTATGGACTTTCAGCACCTCGTGTGCTTCATCTTTTCTCAAAAACACTAGAGAAAAAAAAAAAAAAAGGAACGGTTGATACTGGAAGACAACAAAGGGGCATCGTTCCAGTCACAGCCATGCATCCTTTCCGTTGAGTAAATATAAAAAAGGGCAGTGAGAATCTATGTAAACAGCCCAAAGGAAAATAAAATCAGTCTATGTTCCAACAAAAGACACCAGTAGTTTAAGCTTTCTGTTAGTGGATCAAAAGCCCCACTACCAAGACTTTCAGGTTATTGCAGAAATAATTTTTTATTCCAGAGTACTGCAGCTGTTTCTTTGGAAGCTGGTGATATTTTTTCACCTAACCACCCCAATCCCCAGCTGTTAGCTGCCTGGCTGCATGTGCATGTGGAAAGCAAAGGTGAGAGGGGGTTTGGTTTGTATTTGGTGTCAGCTTAGTCAGATACTCAGTGATGGAGACCCAGTGGTTCCCAGGTAGCTACTGTGGCCACAACAGGACAGGCACTGCTCCTTCACTGGAAGACATATATAAAGTGTCAGTTCTGTACTTTGCTTCGCTAAAGCTATTTCCCCTCCTCCCGCAATGTCTTAAAAGCTATTGCTGCCAGTAAATGAGGGGAGGAGTGGCCAGAAGGGACGTGGCAAGAGGGTCCTCCCTACATACCCCCTTGCTGCGCCACAGCAAGTCTTTGCTCTGGCACCTCCAGCTGAAGCACCGTGTTCCCAGGGCTTTCCAGCCAGGATGCTCCCAAGGAAAATGAGGGCTCGCTCAGCCCTCGTGGATGTGCTGATACCACGTGCCATCACTGTCCAGAGAAGATGCAGGGCTTTGCCGTTGTGTTCAGTCTCCACAAGTGTGGCCCTATATCCAAAAGCCATCTGATAGATTGAAAACCTGCTGCCGAGAAGCATCGCAAGAAGAAAGCTCAGCGTGCAATGCCGGCAAAGCTTACTGAACTTCACACACAGTTCACTTACCCACTGCTCTCTCTCCCTAACCACGACTCAGTGTCCTACACAAGTCAAAACCCTCTGACAAAGAACCCAGTTCTGGAGATGGACCATAAAGACACACACTTCTTTGCACCTGCAGGATCGGCGTCTATAGCGATGACTGAAATTCCAGAATAACACTGAACTGCTTCACCTCTAGGCAGTTAGAGCAGCCCACAACACGGCTTAGCTGAGGAAACCTTTGGACAGATCCTGGTGCCTGGTAACAGGGAAAATGCCTTTCACTTTATCAGTGACACGGCCCTTCACCACCCCTTGGGTTCTGGGGTCACCTTTAAAGGATTTACCTACTGTGCGTAGGTACCCTGCACAGGGTGTGCGTTTGCAAATGTATGCCTGCTGCAAAGCCTTCTGGTTTGCAGGTACCACTTCTATTTCTGCTCTTTCTCCCCTGCAAGGGCAGCCACAAGGATTCCTAAGAACCCGCCTGTTCTAAAGCTCTTGGAAGCCATTTCCAATCCTTGTGTAGTTGTAGAAAAATCAACATGAGGCCTGAGAACACATGTTCAAAGAGCCCAATTTTAGCTTCCCAAATTGGAAAACTTTGCCATACAAAAATAATTCACGTTTTGGGTTCAATGTTACAAGCAGAATACTTTTCAACAGGGCATGGTCTAAGTTGAAAGCTAAGAGCTGATTTCTCTTGGAAATCAATACATGAATATTCCATTTTTTTTCTCATGCATTTCAAGAAGTGCTTCTTCAACCCGCAGGACTTTGTCTTCAGGAGAGGAACACTGTCTCAGTTTAAATGCCAAGATTGCCACAATAAGACAGTTAAGTTAAAGCTGTAATTCAGAAGTACATACCTGAATATGGAAATGGACAACTGCTGCTGATGGAGCACATCAGGAGGAGAAACATCAGGAGCGAGGAATTGCTCTCCATGTTAACAAGCACCTGGAACGCTCTGGCCTCCTGCTGCTTCCTTTCCGAGGGCAAAGAAGGATGCAGTAGGTATACTGCCACAAAACCAAGGGTGAATTAGTCTGCAAAAAAGACGAAGAAGTAGAAGCAAGACGACGACAGAAGGAACTAAGAAAGCAAATTCCACCCGGTTCATTTTGCTCTGATGTCAGCTGTTTGCCCGAGCCACACGGGTGCTGCAGGCTGCAGCAGGGATCCCGTCTGCAAAGCAACCTGCAGAGTGCGACCTACTCCAGCACGCGGTGCAGGTCTGACCCGAAGCCCACAGAAGTAATATAAAAAGCTGTGGTGACCCTGGGAGGCGTGGATCTGGCTGGGCAGGAGCCAGTCCCAGCCACCGCCTTGGAGCGCGCAGGGTCCCAGGCTGGGCGCTGAGCCGCGCACGGCAGCCGGTGGGCAGTAATGGAGCAGCTGCTGCGCAGTCACTGATGGTTCTGTCAAGTCAGACTGTCTGCGCAAACCCCGCTGGGGAACATCCATCTTACCTGGCAGTAACGGTTAAAAGGCAGAAGTTTGGATTTCTTCATATTACCTTCCCAGGCTAAATATTTCACCAGGATCCGACAGCACATACCTCTTTGCTACCTGTATAATTTTTCCAAGAAACACAGGATGCAGAATGTGTTCACTTTACACGGAACCATGCACTAATACTCACTTTTTTTCTTTTATTTTTTGAGGGGAAGACAGGAGAGAGGTTTGGATGTACCCCAGGAACAGCCATGAGGTCAAGGGGTTGATTATTAACCAGTCACAAATATTGACAGAGGAAAGACAACCTTCTGGATTCTCTGAAACACATGTGAAATCCAAAATAGGAATAAAAATCATGTGCCTGTTTCCACACATATACACACGTGTGCATTTAAAAAAAAAAAAAT
>JAVJGJ010000003.1:3244406-3257048 GCA_035590215.1 Microhierax caerulescens | reverse complement strand
AACTTAAGCTCCAGGGTTAAATGTAGTGTGTGTATGTGTTTGTTTTATGGTGATTTTAGCTTGCTTTTTTTTTTTTTACTGGCTTTGAAACACAACAGTGTTTTTTCCTGGTAATTCAACGACTAGCAATGCCAGCCGCTTCAGAAGTGCATATCCTTGGGGCAGGCCCTGGTTGGAAGGCTGCTGTCCAAAGCATTGTTCTTTAACATTCCTTGATCCTTAAATCCAGTCCCAAATAAAAAAAAGGAAGGGAGGAACAAAAGAGAGACAGCGACAGTGGGTGACATGGAGCGAGCTGATGGTACTTGGCAGTCTCAGCTCGCCCCCGACACGGAGATCTTACCTTGCTGCGTCTGCAACGCCTGAATCAACCTCAGCACGTGCTTAATAAGCGGGTAAGTCAGCAAGGCTACGTCCACACGTTTAAGAGGTATTACACCTCTTTGTTGACACCATATGAAATTTCTTACAAATCCTAATACAATTTTGTTGTACCCGAGGTGTTTTCCATTTAACAATCTCATCACAAGAGCAGACTGAAGTTCTTCACTGATTCAAAAATGGGTCCAAATCCTGATTGTGATGTTGGAAACATGCATCACTATGGCAGGGTTAGCGGGTTTTTTTTCTACAAGATTAATTCTGTTTAGCAGGCTTAAGTGCTAAGAATAAAAATAAGCATAAATTGTGATATTAAACTTCATTTTGACTCTTAATGCTTCCTATGAACTTACTGGTGCTACCTATATTTTATTTACTGATATACACACATGCATACAGGTGCAGATGCAAACAGACACACATGCACATTTATCAGGAAGTATTAGTAATGCTAATAGAGCCCACAGCTGACTGCATTCACTAGAATAGGAATGAACAAGCGTTTGCTTAGCTTGCTAAGTAGACTTTAAAAACCAGAATAAAAAACAGAATGGCCACTGACTTTTAAGGAAGCTTGGGGTGGTGGTAGTGGTGTTAAAATCAGGCATTGAGTGTGCAAAGAATAGAAAATAGGGAGAAGTTGTAGCGACCTGCTGAATCAACTTCATCTGTGAGCACTGGAGCAAGGTGCGACGAGTGGATGCAGGGACGGTATTAAAATTTCACGGTGTTGAAAGAATTGTCCAAGTTCAGAGCAAACCAAAACAGTTACTGTGGATAATACATTAGAGTAAAGCTGAAATGACAGAACTGTATCACTACAGTGACCGATAAAACACTTTTCCCTGTCCCCTCCTGCCCCCCACCCCAGCCAATTCCATTATTTTGCACAGATTGAGTTGTCTGACCACTGACTACCTTATTTTCTGCAATGCCATACCGCCTCTCAGCTTAACTGGTTATTATTTCTTGCTACAAATAAACAACATAACCTGGAAACTAACCAATGTAAAAAAGAAAAAAAAACCAAGTAACCCCCTCCAGATACCAAGGAAAACAGCACACAGGGTTAACACATACCCAATATTTAATACTGAAGGTCTGACAGTACATTACACCGCATACTGCTGCTAGCACTTTGCCATAATATTCCAGACTCTTGGCATCACGATCAACCCTTCCAAGATGCTGACATCTTATCTATGTGCTGCTGGATCCACTCAAGGTACTGACTAACTTTGGTGTAGACCCCAAATTTCTCCTTTCTCCCACAGCCTTCGCCCCAGCTCACAAGTCCCACCAAAAACCAGGTGTCCTTATATTTAGTGATCATAGGGCCTCCGCTGTCCCCGCTGCAGGAATCCTGTTTGTCCTCTAAGCTCCCAGCGCACAGCATGTTGTCCGAGATGGCGAATCTCATCGCCTGGGCACACTCGTTCTGGGCAACCATGGGGATCTGAATGTAACTGAGGAAAGTCGAATAATTGTTTTTAACATCGCTCGTGCTGCCCCAGCCAGTTACCACCATCTGGTTCCCGCTTCTCATCAGCTCCTGTTCTGCCAGCTCACGGGTGGGAAGGCAGATAGGGAGCGCATATTTGTTATACAGCACAGGCTCGGCCAGGTGCAGCATGGCTATGTCGTTATCGGAGGTCTCCTTGCTGTAATTTTCGTGGGTCACGCATTTATCAACCCAAATGGTTTGCTCATCTTCCTCAGTACGGAGACGGTGGTATTTACCTGCAAGAGCAAACAAGAAGATGACGGTTGCTGCCGAGACTTCCTTCACCCCGAACACCAAACCACCTGGATTGATTTAGGGCTATACTTCAGGTTTTTTATTCCCTCATAATACAGACGTTTGTTCATTTTCTGTTATAGGTTAACAGTGCTCCGACTAAATGGACAAATCTGTAAAACTTCCATAATCACCTAAATCAGGAACGCACACAGCACTCTGAGTTCGCACCCAACAGCTGCGGCCATCAGGTGAGAAACGGAGGCGCCCTGTTGTGTTCCTGTTACAGCTGCCTTGTGCAATGGGAGGGCTCCTCGGGAGGAAAACAACCTGCTTGGAGCCCGCGGTAAAAGCAGGGAGAGCAAGCACACAGCGCAGCAAGACATGCACGAGGGCGTGAGCTTTGTGCTGCACAACCAGGGCCTGAATGACTGAACTCCAGGATTTACAAGATCCAGATGACTGACGGCAAGGCTATTCCTTTTTGAAATCTCACATCTGTATTTTAAGGTATTTTTGACGACTTAAAACTTCTCGGTTGTTATTTGAGCTGCATGATCATGGCTACTTTGTGGGCCAAGTGGTGAAGGAACAGTAAGCAGGACAAGTTGGAAAGGGCCAGAAAGGTGAGAACAAGTTGTTCGTGATACGGTGGGACAGGAGAGCGGGGCAGCTCTCCCTGCAAGGCTGGAGAGTCGTTAGCGGTGGCTGCCAGTTTCTGAAGGTGCTGTCGGTTAACTTAAGCTCCAGATCCAGGCCTCCTTCAGTAGGTGCTTGACAAAAGTTCTTCCAAGAGCTGTGCACGGTGCACAGGCGAGCTGCAGGGACAGGCTGCCCACGCTGCGTGTGCCCACGGCAGCGGGCGGCTGCTTGGCCTCGCTGCCGGTGCCCTGAAGTTGCTCTTCATCACCACCTTTTCAGATGTGTGCTTCACAACATTGCATTGCAAATTCGGCCCTGTCCCATCCCTGTCCCCCGCTAACTTATGCCTTCTTTCAGTTTTATTTGAATCCCCGCAGATACAACCCCTACAGCCAAGTTACTCTGACTCTGCGTGACTGAGGTCTTCTGAAGTCACTTGCTCCAGGTAACTCCCCTCTGCTCCAGCCTGTCCATGAGGTACTGCAGCTCTTCGTTTTTTGTTGTTTTTTTTTCCTGTAAGAAGTCATTATCTCCAAAGCGTAGGGGTTTTATGATCCACAGTAGTTCCAGAAATAGATTCTCAAAAGACTCTTTAATTCTAGCTTTGGATCTTGGACTTCCAGACCAATTATTTCTGAGTGTCTCCCCTTGCTCTTCTGCAGACAGCCGATGGACTGTCCCATATGCAGCCACAGCAGACGGCTGGATGGCACCATCAGAGTAGTATGTAAGTAGTACCAGAGCCTGAAGGACTTGCATTTATCAAGCCACCACTCAAAAATCTCTTTTTTTTCTTCTATCCTGACCCCTCTTCTTTGATGCACTGTGTCTTGGCACCGTTGGAGCAGGTTTCCTTGCTACCCACTCTGCAGCTGCTGCAGCAGGGGCTGACTAGCAGGTACAGGCAGGGGGATTATTGCTGTCTTCACAGATACAAACCTCTGGTTTAGGTCTCAGAAATAACTCCGGACTTGAATACTGTCAGATCACCTCTGAGGAAAGCAGTGCAGCTGTGTAGGAGCACACTTTCTGTTAGGTGTCACATGCCCCATATGCAAGCACAGCCATGAACGCTCTGCACCCAGACAGCCACGAACAAGCAGGTGACAGCTTTTCCATCAGTGCTATGGCACCAACAGCTCCCCCCACCCAGAAGACCCTTTTGACTTCTGGTCATCGATACCTCCTTTCTCAGTTCAGTTATCCACCCCAAGAGTTTAAAATCCCAGGAGTTCTATCCACACCTGGATGTACGGAACCCAGAGGCTGTGTGAAATGCATCTGGTTCCTTCTGCGCAGGAAGGAGCATCATAATCTTGCTGCTGGCAGAAAAACATTAGCTATGAAGTTCTACATAAACAAGAAAGTGTGAGAAGTTCTCTGAAGGGACAGACAGTATTTTGAATGGAATCCTTACATTCACCTGTCTGCTCTGTTTTCTTGGATCTCTGAACACACTTCTGGATGCTCTTAAGCTGGAGATGCAGGAACAAGAGCCACAAACAGGAAAATTCAGTTGTTCTTAAATCCATCTTCCAAAACTCCAGCTACTCTGAGACCTGACTCTTCATTTCAGTCACGAAAAGGCCATGTGAGTCCTGCTACAAGACGACCCCCCAGGCTCCTGAGTGCAAACCCAGCGTGAGTTTCCCCTCCAGTTTTGCCCCCCTGGATGGCAAGCAGAGAGCTGCTGTGGGACGAGTCAAGGAGCAGTGCTGGGTGTCCCAACCTGGTAGAGGCATGTCGAGGATCAGCTCTGCAGGCTCAGTGTGAGCATCTCTGCCACTGCCAGGGAGCACACACCTGCCCCCCACCATGTCTCAGTTCAAAACTCTGCTCCATGTATCTCACTAAACATCTCTAGGGTTTAGGGCTCAAACGACATCATATTTTTACTAAACTTTTTTGCTTTGGGCTAAGGTGCATCTTAAATTCTTCCTAGACAACCTATTCCTACAACCAAAAAGGTCTTTTGTCTTCATGAACTGCTAGTCTTTCTCCTGAGATGATAAACCTTGGGAATGAAACAGTTATATTTAAAAAAAACACAGGGACAGACTTTTTTTTCCATACCAAGTCTTACTTTGAGCCCCTCTTCTGCCTCAGTGCAGTGTGCTGCTGTTAGGACCCAAGATGGATGGATGAGAACACCCCCACACAGAAATCTCCCTTTGCTATTTTGCAGCATAATCTGAAATAAACAAACAAAAATATATACAGAGAGAGGTCTGACACTGCAGGGAACACAGCTCCAAAACACTGTACACATTCTTCCTTCTGGTTGCAAAATACCCAGGTGCGTCAAGCACCGAAGCATGTCACATTCTTTGAAGGCAAAGCTCTACACTGGGACAAAAGCACTATGAATAAGGTCTCTGTGGGACACCTACAAGAAAGTTTTGAATGTTCTTGTATGAGGGCTGGCTTCATCCAAATCAGCATGGGATGATGCTAGTCACTGTAAAGAAGCACTTTGGTACTTGAAAGCTTTGAAACACAGAGCTCAAATGAGGGGATTACTCTTGTGTCCATTGCACACCAGAGACAGTGTGTCATCTCAGGCTGCAACTCACACTATGGCGTAAAACGGCCTTTAATGTCGAAAAGAAACAGGTCCTGATTACATGCATTCACTGGTCCCACAATAAGCTCTGCACTGTCTCCCCTCTCTCTGCGATGTCCCAATCTGCTCTGTAAAGCTACGGTGTATTTTGTGGATTAAATCTGCTAAACTGAGTTTATGACAGCTGAGGCTTATAAGCACAGGCCCATGCAGAGAGGGGGAGATGATTAGCTCGTGCTCCCACCAAAGGGCTGGCACAGCACCAGGAGCACACATCGAGCACCAGGAGCATGAATCGCAGGGATCGAGCGGCCTTTCCCTGGATGGAGCAACAGAGTTGCTGAGTGTCACCACTACCCTCTCTCTTGACATTGCTAGCAAGGTAAGGTAAAAACCTGGCAACAGTGACAAGGTCAAGAGTCCTAACAGATAATAAACCATTTTTTCCTGTCACTCCAACTTCTGGGTTGCTTTTGAAGAAGCTAAGGGAATCTTAACTTCACGTGGCACCACCATGTGCATAGGAGACTTTGTGGAGCAGCCAGGCACACAGAAAAAAAAGTTTGGGAAAAGCCTGAACTATTTGTGGTGAAAAACTTTTCTCCTTACCTGCCAAGGGCTGTCTCCCCTTCTTCCTGCTTTTCCCTCAATGAGCCGAATATTGAACCCTGCTTTGGGTTCAATGTAGTCCATTTTCACTCTTCCACAGGGGAACTCCACTACAGGACATGCAGAGAAGTTAACGAGCAAAGACCAGGTCACCCAATACAAAAAACCTCTTTCTAAAGCATTCCCTCCATCCTAGGCGATACTGTTCAGTGGCTTCATGGAAGTCCCTCAGCGCTCAGGGGAGGAGGCAGTTTCCTGATCCCCCTGTATGTCTCCAGGAGGCAAACACAGGTTAAAGGCTGTAAAGTGGGTATGGAACTGGGAAACGCAGGCACAGCATTACTCTGCATGGAATGGATGTTTTGAAAACTACTACAGAGCACACTGCAGACAATTCTCCCATAACATTCTCTTACTTCATATCTGAATAATTCTCTGTCAAACCTGCACTTACTAACATCCTCCTCTTACCTACAGGCTTGCAGTTGGTATGGTCATCCTTCAGCTGATAGCCAGAGGCACATCTGCACGAGCGGCACCGGTTGGCAGGGTCATCCCTGCAGAAATGTTCACATCCTCCGTTATCGACGGAACAGTTGGTGTATTTGACCTCTGCGGAAAACACGAACAGCAAGAGAGACATGAGAAGCTGGAAAGCCAAAGGGTCACAGGAAGGTAAAGTGGCAAAATGACATCGTAATTCCAGTAAGCAACAGCTGGCACCAGGTTTGGGAACAGCTGTGGGCACTCAGCCCTGAGACAGCAAACAGACCCTGGTCCAGAATAAGGCAGTGGGGAGGTGGAGAAAACAGGTAACTGACAGGGCAGATAGACTGGAGAACAGAAAATTCACTGTCATTGAGTGCCAAGTATTGATGATACATGACATATATGGTCATCCCTGAATACGCTATCCAGCTTTTGTCCAAGAAAGAAACCGTCACAGTAATGACAATCAAGTATTTGCAATGGGTTGTTTTTCCCCCACCATAATTCCTGTGCTGATGGTTCTAAAGTACCTGAAACCCCTGCTTTACAGAATTATTTCCAGTGTTTTTGTATAATTTACATATCTCAGATCTCCAAACCTCTCCCATGGCAACACAAAGCTCATTTTGCTTTAGGTAAGTGCAGTTAATCCTTTTACCACATCACGAAGCGAAAGAGAAATGACATTAGTAAAGAGAGTGAGTGCACTATGCAATGACAACAGTGTCAACCCCTACCTATTACACAGAGGTCCCTGGCACACAGAATGTTATTTTATAGTGGATTAAAGGCAGCATTACCATAATTGCACAAAACCCCCTCCCAGCCTTTGTTACAGATGCAGGAAAATTCTCCAATATTGTCCTTGCAGATCCCATTGGCACAAGGCTGTGGGTCACACTGATCTCCATCTGAAACAGAGGTGAGAAAACTCAGTCCCTGAATCACACAGAGCTCACAGACTGAGCAGGAACAGGAACAGACCCTCCCCAGATTGCCAAGCATCACCCACGGCTTCTGCCACCAAACGGTGGTACCTCCGTGGTGCCAGCCCAGAGGCAAAGCATTTGTTCAGGTTCTGAATCACAGCGGCAGGGTGAGCGGAGTGGGCAGAAGGGGATGAACGAGCAAAACCCGAGGCAGATAGGGCAGAGGCAGGTCGCTGCAGGATTGAAGAGCAGGGCTGGGGCTCCTCTTTGGACCATGTCAGGTGAGGTTAGAGCATCAGAAAGCACTTTTGACCAGTGCCTTAGCTCTGGGGAGATGACTGATGATAGGCACAGATGCACTTCAAGTTTTTTGGGAAGGCTGCTGTATGGTACAGGAAAACATTCCCTGCACACCCCATACAGGAGAGAATGAACACTTGAATCGGTATGTGATACATGGCAGCAGGAAGGCTGACTACCAGTTACTCTTGAGGAAACACAGAGAAGTGACTGAGAAAGTCTTTTACTTACCTACATACTTGGTCCAAAAATTTCGCTGCGGAGAAACAAAATTACATTAAGGCCAGAAGCAGACTTTTAACAAGTGTGGGATTTAAAGCTTATCATGGTCTCAGCCAACAGAGCACAGCACCCCAGACAGCAGCACTGGTCTCATTCTTCTTGACAGTGTAATGACTGGCATTACACACCATACAACTGGCCAACCCAGACATTCATCTATTGCCTGTACTCAGCACAGATCCCCCTGCCCAGCCTGCAGACCCTCCAGTACCACAACCCCTCTGTTTTCTTATCACTTACTGCCTGCGAGTCACCTGTGTGGCTGAGCACACAACTCATTTGTGCCCAGTTAGACCAACGTGGGCACTGCAGAGACAGACCCCACTGCACACCGGGGTCTGAGGGACAGCAAGGACTGGTTCATCCCATGTGGCAAGCCTACTCTGCTTAACAGAGTCAGAAAAAGTCCAAGTGAACACAACAACTGGGTGTGGAAAGGGGCAGGAGTCGGTGATGTTGACAATACAAGCAGTGTCCAATTGAAAATAAAAAGTTTAGAAAATGAGAGAGAACCCAGTGATTGGAAAAGGGTTTGTCAGGCACAGGTGGGAGACTGGGGAGATACAGCGGGAGGCAGCCAGGGCTAGTGAATGAACAGCTGAGGGCAAAGGACTGGAAGGACTGGTAACAACCCAGTGGCAGCAAGAACAGCCAGTGGGGTCAAGCAGGGACTGGGATTACTTGGCTGGGATTTAAACCCCACTGTTAGGTCAGGTGGGACATGCATAAGCACCTAAGTTTTGTGGCCCATATAGGAGGCAATTAGACAATCACTGTAACACAAGGACGTTCAATACCATGCCTACATCTTAGGAGTCAGGAGTGATGCATGTTCAGTGCTGGATTCAATGCCCTGGATTGCAATACTTCAAGAAAACAAACATGTCCCACGTTCATCATTACAAGAACAACTTACTGTTGCTTCCTTGGTTTCAAATATCTCACTAGCCTCCTCAAATTCACACCGCTCTTCCACGCACTCACGCTCCACAGAGCCTGGTTTGAGTTCCTCCAGGAAAGAGTTTGCCCGCTTCTGGATTTTCAGGACTTGGTTTGCATCTTCATTGCTGTAAAATACTGGAAGCAAAAAATGTGAAAACACAAGCAGGGAAAAAGAGCTGGCTGAGTGGTGGTGGACCTTCCCGAGGGACACTTGCCAATGCAACAGCTCGTCTCTCACACAGCAAGAGCACCTGCCCTAGAAGCCAGGGGCTGTCAGTGCTGCGCTGTGGCAGCAAGCCCCAGCCTCTGCTTGGGCTGCTCAGGCAGCTTGTAGGGCTCACGAGGGCTGTGACCAGGCAGACATTGCGGCCCAGCACTGTCAACCTCTCCTAGAGGAATTCAACCCCCGCTAATGGGAACGATTCCAGAATGAATCCAGAACAACTCACTCCCTGGGACTGACAGAGGAGCGGGCAACACACTTGTAGCAACTGGGAAAGGGTGAGGGGTATCTCTGAAAACTTACTTGAGGTACAGACTGGTGAAGAGCAGGCGGCCAGCAGCACCCCTACAGTGACAAGCTTCCACATACTGCAGCAGGAGTCACCTAAAGCAGAGAAGGCAGGTGTGAAGGGAGCACGCTGCAGGGCTGCTGCACGACCCCCTGCTGCAGGCAACATGTGCAGGCAGCTCGGCTAGCTCCTTCCCTTGGTTTTTCCAGAGCAGCTCCCTCGCTGAATGCTGTGTGGTGCCGTGACTGGCTCCAAAGCAGCTGTCCATGAGGCCCTGCAGCTGCTCTGCCTTTCAGCCACCAGCAGCTCTCCCAGAACACTTCTCACCTGCCCCGCCATCCTCCCCTCGCCACCAGGCATTTCTGACAAGCTTTATGCTTCATTAAAGCAAGCTGTACTTTGAAATCCCAAAGGATACAATACTTTTGAAGCACTTACTGCTTTATTCAGTATGAATCAGCGTGATCTAATCTTCCGCCATGAGCTCTGCTGGAACTTAGTTAATCCATAACTTCAGATATTGACTCTTTGGAGTGACATGAAGTGCTTTCTTTCCAGTCATTAAACAAACAGTGCTTAGAGGGAGCTTCACAATTTACCTGCATGCAGTAGAGAAGTGAAACTGCTGAGGCATCCACTCTGCCTTTTTCAAAACATTTGGGTTTTTTTAAATTATTTTTAATTTCTGGCAAGTGGAATTGATTGTATTTAGTCTGTAAGCACAACCACTCAGTGCTGAGGTCTCTTGAGAGATACCCACCACACTCTCACAGCATGCAATCACCCAAAAGGGACAATTAAAGAGCCCTCCGACTTTACTTTCTCATCAAAGGTTCCACCACAGAACAGCCCAACCACCCCCCCTCTCCCAGCCAGGAGCAGGCAGTGCCTGCCCATCAGCTGCCCGCTGCGAGGAGGCAGGGCAAAAAGCTTGCACCAGCATGCTGCGTCTTTTGGTGTGCTGGATGAGCTCTCATCAACACAAAATCTATTGAATATTGAATATGAAACATTTTAGACAAAACCCACAATCCTTTTCAGAAGTTTACTTGCATTAGAGATGATAGGAAGCAACGCTTCCCCTGTGTCTGAGAGCATCTGTGCAGCGGTAGCTCTGTGAGCCGCAGGGCATGTGACATCTTCATGCAGGTTACCTGTGCGACCATGAGCCCTCAGGGGTCCACCAGAGAAGGTGCCAGCGGGTGTCAGGAAGAGGTGGGCCTCCCCAGGATCTCAGCGGCATGTCCAGTGACACGATTTAGGAGAGCTCTGATGGCTTATAAACCTGTTCTTTTTCCCTTACGAACTTGGCCATGGACTTTCTTGAAAACCAGCTCTCTTTAAACAAAGGTTTCAAAGTTCATCCATCTGGGGCTTGTGCTAAAAATAAATAATAAATTCTGGCATCCAAAATCATAGCTGGGGAAGATGTGCGCACTTTGAAGCTCTACTGATAGATTCTTTATCCTCCTTCAGCCATTCAGCAAGTCATCTTCAGCTGAGATTAACGATAACAGATTTTTGCTGAAAATAAAGTTTATGAAACATACCTGAAGGCAGGAACCACAAAATAGGAAAACTAGAAAGAAAGAAATGTAGTACCATATATTCCACATATTACTCATAATATTTGTAGCTGGCCTGGCTATCTAGAAAGCGTGCTTTGCTACCACATGCATACATGGTTTTGAATAAGCTTTTGTTTCTAGGACTTGGTATAGGATGGCCATTCAGGGGACACACATCAACTGCCAACCTAACACGTCTAAACCAATGTGTTAGCCTCCTAAAAAACTTTTTTTAAAACCTGCACTGATACTCAGAAAGACTGAATTTAGTTCTTCATCATTCCTTGTGTTCTGGGGGCTTCATTGTCCTGCTTT
Source organism: Microhierax caerulescens (assembly GCA_035590215.1). NCBI lineage: Eukaryota > Metazoa > Chordata > Aves > Falconiformes > Falconidae > Microhierax > Microhierax caerulescens. The sequence goes on along the minus strand of JAVJGJ010000003.1, from coordinate 3,245,778 downwards.
CTCACTTCTCTTGCTACTACAGTGCAGAAATACATATTTTAAAAGCCAGCATCTGGGCTCTCAGGTAAGCATAAAACTCCAGGTGCGGGGACTGAAGAGAAGCTGCTCCAGGATGCTTCAAGATCTGCCTGGTTTTGCAGGCCGGGGAACCATCTCAATCCAACAATCACAGTGCTGGGCTCGATACTTTCTAGTTCCCCTTCATTAAAATAATAATGCTTTTTCTGAGGAGGGCTAGAAGAGGGTAAGGAGGAGAAAAGAGAGGCTTCAGATAATTTTAATTAACACTGCAGAGAGTTCTGATTCACAGTGTGTTATGAACAGGCATTAAAAATCAAAGACATCACCTCCCTGAAGTAAGAAAGTATCATGGATCTTTCAAATTTCACAGCTTAAAGATGCCTCCCCTTGCAGCCTGAAGGGGAAGAGCACACCAGACTGCAGGGCTTTGCTCTTCTTGTTTCCCCTGTGGATAAAAAAGCCAAATGCTTTGGGTTTGCACCTTCTACAGGAAAGCTTCTGGAACACTTTCAACTGTCTTCTCAGCCTTTAGCTTCTTAGCCAAGAGTGCCGAATCACTCCTCTCACATTTTTCCAAGTTGAAATTGTAATTTAAAATGTGAATTTCCATCCAGTGAATGAATTAGATGTAAATTTTGATAGACAGGGGAACTGACACAGCAAAGCTACAAGGTCTCAAAATCACAGCCCTTCAGCCATCAGTCCTGTGTTGTATCCATCAGTTCTTCCTACTGCACCTTAACACCTTTTAATTTATAACAAATTTTAATAACTCCTTGAGCAGTAAAAGCACTACGCCTCCTGCCTACAGGCACAGTGGAGCCTCTTCCTGCCAGAGCGCTGCCAAGGTCTCCCCCTCATCCTGGGTACCGATTTCTTTCAAGCCTTGCAGAAACACAACGTTCTGTGAATCATCCAGCCCCTGAACCACCTGCAATGAGACTGTAACTTCCAAACAGGCATTCAGAGGGGAAAGACAGGCTGACAGACACACAGCACCAGGCCAGCCAGGCTGCCCTCGCTCCCCTGGGAAACCAAGCTGAAAGATCCGTCTCCTCGAGCTGCTGCTTCTTCAGAGAAAAGGGCCTTGGAGGCCCAGGCTTTGCACAGCCCACAGAGCTGCCAGGCCAACAGACCCACCGCACCGTGGGGAGCCCACGGGCAGGGAGGCTGCTCAGGGCACGTCCTTGGTCCTTGGCAGGCTGCAGGGGGTGCTGCTGGGGGTCCAGCCTGTGGCCCTGGGAGCAAGGGGAACCGCTCTGTGCTGCTCCCACAGCCGTGCCCGCGGCCTGGCCTGGCTGGTACCAGCCACCTGCCCGCGGCTGCAGCTGGGCACCACACCAGGGCCGCT
>JAVJGJ010000003.1:3215937-3244306 GCA_035590215.1 Microhierax caerulescens | reverse complement strand
CTGACTGCTGGCTCCAGTTCTGCCAAGGGCAGCGTCGCCCACCAGCCACGCTGCCCACAGTGCAGGGCAGGAGGCCTGAGGCCACCCCCTCCCCCGCACCCCCGAGGGAACACCAAAGGCCACAACTGACCAGCACTTTTACCCTGAAGCCAACAGGAGTGGGGTGTCCTTTAGGTCATAGTGCCAACTGCCCCAGCTCATCCTTTCTGGTGAAAGACACAATACTTCCCAGCGCTTTTGGTAAGCCAGCAAAACAATGGAACTCCTGTGGCAGAAGTTGCTAGAGAACCGCCGTGGACCTTTTAGCTGCTACTACCATGAAAAGTCACTTCCCACCTTCTCAGAACCTTTTCGTCCTGCCCACATGAGAATTAAACACCTTGAGCCGCTCGGGGCCCAGCGGGCATGTGCACAGCTGCTCATCCCAGCCGGGCACACGGCTCTGAAGCTGCTCCACAGGTACGGAAGGACCGGGCTGCTTCTTACCGAGTGTTCCCAGTGCTGCCCATGCAGTGGGAGCAGATCTCCTCCACTTCCCAACTCATGGTTTACACTGCACTAAAGAACCCAAACACATAAATGCCCCAACCCAACGCCACTTAGGACAAGGGAAACAGCAGCATAATACATTAAGAAAAAACAACAACAAACCATTGGTACTTCAAGATCTTTACAGAACACCTTCCTCCCAAGATCTATCAAATAGTTATCAATAAAACCAAGGGGGTGGCAGCCCTGAGCAGGAGGTCTGACATCCTAGTAATGACACAAGTGGAGCCAAAAGTTTCTTGCTATTGGCTTCTGCCACATAAATAAAAAGAAGATTAAAATGAATTACCTGTATCAGTGAGCGTATCTTCTATCTCTCTGCTGCTGCTTTCTTTGCGTGTTTTCTGTGGTACTACTTAATGCAGGGCCTGACGCTCAGGGTTGGTGCGTGTGGGAGCGAATGCAATCATTTTCTTTTCTCCTTGTTACTGTTCTAGGTAACCAACATTTTAATGATCAATTTCACCATTTTCATCTTGCAACAGTATATAACATTACTACTGTTTCTAACATTCCTGTCACACAAACTATTCTCTCCACACTTAACTATCAAGCACATAGGTCTTTTTTCACATAAAAAATATTCATGGGCATTATAAGTTACTCTCCATTTACTTTGCAGCAGTACTATGGATCTCTTTGACCATCCCCTCAGTTTATCTACCAGAAGTTTCTTGTCAGCACCTTACAAACACATCAATCTGTACAGATGGAAGAGAAAGCTCATCACAATCCGATCCACAGACTGCTCACCCAAACGTCTCCCAATCTTTTAGTTTCAAGTTTACAGGTCTCATTTTATGGCAGTCAATTTCAACATTTCATGAGAAAATTCTTTTCTCCCACATTTTTGTAAATGCACTTTCACTTATTCCAGCTATCGTATATATTTCCTGCAACAAACTGAACACACAGAGGCCCAAGCGAAGTAGAGAAACAGCTGTTCCACTCTCATCATGGCACTGCACCAACACCACCAGGGAGACATGGTCACAACGTACCACCTGAGGAGAGGTCTACAAGCACATGGAGGTAACTAACAAGTACCCTGCTGAGCTTCTGAGAGCGTCTGCCCATCCAGCTGTAGGTTTGCAGACAGTGGAGCTATTATCAGGATAAGCAGCAGCAGAACCACCGTGTTTAAAACATCTCTTACTTTGTTCACTGCAGAGATATAGCTAATAAAAATAAACTACATGTCTCCTACGCCGTGCCAATTAAGCCAATATGAAGAAATGCTACAAGACTAATCTACAACAATCACATTTACACGTCATGCCTAAGGAACAGCTCTGAACTTCTGATGCAACTCAGGATAAAGCGATTTTATCACAGCACAGATTTTTATTAGCTGGTTCCCACCAGCCGGGCACTGCAGCCCTCACACAATGAAATCAGAATCTTTACTGGAAGCTCAGAAACATGTTTACTTTATATACAAGAAAAACTTATTTACAACAATTGACAGTAAACTATGTACAAAAAAATACAAGAGACATTTCCATGGTAATCACTGTATAAATTAACACAATAAATAGTAGGGAAGCATGTCCCATTCTTAAGGCACAAAACCTTCTTCCCAAGACTGTACAGGGATTCACTTGCTTCCCTATGCTTTTGACAGGATCACAGGAATGGCGGGGAGACCCCTGAGGAACAATGGTCGGTGGACAATGATATAGACATGCAGTCACTGCTGACAGTTGTAGAAAAACATCATTTTATCATCCTTTCCTTTTTTTTTCTTTTTACAGTACACACATCTTAAGATACAAAATATTTTGTGTAAACAGTCTTTTTTTAAAACACATAGATAGTATGCACATTTTTAAATAATACTAAAACAATGAACAAAGCTTTCCATATGATCTGGGTGCAGAAACACTCCCAGGACTGGACTGAAGGCCTCGGCAGAGCTGGAGGGATGCTTGGCTCTTGCACAGCCTGGCCAGGCCAGCACCTCCGGGCACCGAGTGGCACAGCTCCCCTTTGCTGCAAAGGGCTGACTCCTGCTGCAGCAGGGACCGCGCAGCAGGGACTGCGTGCTCCCAGCCCTACCATCCCACAAGCAAAACCAGAAAGACTGCATCAACGTTAACAGCCCTCCCGAAGTTAGCCCAGCGCAGGACTCTGCTGACAGCTGCTTCACAGGCCAACCCTCCCTCAAGTCCCCACCGCCTGCAATCCCACTTCACTGGAACAACCTAACACAGGGTATGTTATTCCCCAGAATCTGCCATTAAAGTTAAATATCCAGGGCAGTGCCAGAATGTGAGATAACGTATGGAAACCTCTTCTAGCAGAAGAAACCATATGCCCAGCTCACTGCAGACACTGTCCCAGCACCACTGCCAAGGGTGAGGGATGACAAACAGAAGTTGCCGCATGGCTTTCACATGAGTAGCACATGACTAAACTAAGAGACTAAACATATGTGCGATATGTGCAGTTCTAGCTTCTCTCAAGCTGGTGTTTTACCTGAGACTGCAGGAGAGTCTCCTTTCTGGCAAAGCAGCAGATTTTTTTTACTGTCTAATTGCCTTTCCTGAGTTTCTCTCCCACAAAAATTTATCAGATGCCGGAAGAGGAACTTGGAATAATGTAGCCAGGTCAGCCTAGCTCCCTACTTTGCAGATAGTTCTCACTGATGTTTGACACAAATTGTCCTAACCTATTCACAAAGTTTCTGCAACAGAAATCTGCATTATTCCCAGTGAGACACATAGAGCTACAACCCCTTTGTTAGATATAAACCTTAATAAATATTCAAAGGCACTCAGGTTAAATGTGGATCCCATTTTCTAGCTCTTAACAGAAGGTAGAACTCCCTCCCTGCCTTCGGTGAGCAACAGACAGGAATATACTGGCTATGAACCCTTTGATAAAATGTGCACATACAGAAAAAGGATCTGAACACATCAACACAACAGATTGTAAAAGTAAAAGAAATGAGGATTGGTCTGTGCAGGCATCATCATTCATTAGCAGATAGCCAATGGCTGTCAGGCCTCAACAGATACGGCACAAATTAAGGAACATGCCTGAATGTAAAAATTCTTTGGGATTCCCCTGCGACTGAGCAGGAAGAGCAGAGAGAAGCTGTTTCTATTGAGGCAAAAATTTAACCCCCCAGGAATTATGCAAGCAAGGCAAGTGTGTATTGTTTATGTATCTTTAACCATAAGGTTGCCTGGAGAAGGTTCACAGCAAGAACAGCTTCACCACGTACAGCAGCAAACACAGATCTCACCTCTTCTCCAGAGCTATCGACTGCCTCGTGCTCCCTCCTGCGCAGGCACACAAATATCCTGACCATGCACACCCCTGGGGACAGGCAGTGAGCTGCACCTTATGCCATCAGAAAGGATGGCTGCATCCCAGAGCTCTCCTTAGTGGAGTTTTCTCCTCATTCTCATGCAGATGCTGCTCTGTGCCTCAACAAGCAAGTGGGAGAATACGGTATGTCTACAACTCTTATCTGATACCTCAGGAATTCAATACAGCAAGGTGGGGCTGTACTGATAAAGAAAAAAATATGTCTATGGAAACAATTGCCAATGTATTGATAGGAGAAACAAATCCAGGGCAAAGCTGAACATATTTCTTGCTCAGTCCCCAAAGTATTTATATCAGAAATTTTGCTAGCTGGATCAAGCACATTTAGTCTTCTGTTACCTTTTCATGAGTAAACCCCATCACTCATTAGGCAGAGAGGAGATGTGGGTGAATGACAACTAGTTAAAAAGAGAGAGGGAGAGTCAGAATAATCCTTGGTGAAATCTTAAATAATGCAATGGAGTTTGCTCAGCACAGAATCAGCCCATAACCTTTTCAAGCTGACAAGTCTTTACACTAAATAACTTGACTGACTGTTGTTAACACTAGAGAGCTGATGTCAATTTGATAAAATCTTTACTAATAACAAAAAACAGTGTCCTCAGGAAACTATGTTTCATGCCACTGTGTATGTGGCCATTTGTCTGTCTGCTGCCATGGCCAGACAGGTGCCATTCTGTAATAATAATAAAAAATAAATACATACAAAACAACAAAGTAATTAAAATATCCTGCTGTCCCTCCAGCTTTACAGCACTGAATGTTCCCAAATTCCCTTCGCAGTGATAAACATGGCAATATAACTATTCATGCTGGCCTTCGGGCTTTAACAGTCACCCGACTGGGGTCAGGCAATACAGTGGAAATTTGAAGAGCATCTAGGAAGTCTGATTCAGAGGCACTAATTTTTCCATGCTCCACTGCTGGTGGTACCAAATGTATGTGGTACCAACATACTCCAGTTTTCATTATAACACTCATCTGCTCAGTAACAATCCTCCTTCTCTCAGTGCTCTTACAGAAGCCCTAATGTTTGACAGCACACAATCTCTCTCTCAGGGGTACAACCCATGAGGACTCAGCCACCCTAACCTTTCAGTATCCACCTTGGAGTGAAGGAGTAAAGCAGCAAGATAGATAAGCAAGGTGGAAAAGCCACTAAAACCAGGACAGGTGAAAAGATGCAAGTACTACAGGTAAACCATATCTTTTGCGACAGAAATAATTTTCTGCACCACAAATTGAAGTAAAGAATAGCTCTGTTGTTTGTGACCACGAAGGTGGCACCAAATGGGCAGGGAGCCACTCCTGGCCATTGCCAGTCATGCTGCTCCCTCCAACAAGATGTAGCAAATTGTTCCATCTCTCACTCCATTACATTACACTGCTGACGCAGCCCAAACAGCTAACTGGCGTTCCTCTCCATTTTATCTGGTCTCCTGAAGATGAATTCAGAAGGGGGAATGTCAGAGCTGATCTCCTGTAATCTTCTGCCTCTCCAGAATTTTGTCTTTCTTACTGCCAGGAATTTCTGAATTGTTTGTGATGCCTGAAAACCTGAAAGTTGTACCATTGCCACTGGCTGGAAGAGGAGAGCCAGGCCCAGCAAAGACCTTGCAAGCTGGTGCGAACCGCTGTTTGAACCACATGCATTGTTTGTTGCAAGGCATAAGTGAGTGAGAATCACTGGGTATTTGTTGGCAAGAGGTCTCTACTGGCTTTGAATTTCTGATGCAAATCACATGCAACTACAGGTGCATTAAAAAGAGATTAGTAAGACACAAGGACAAGCTTTGTCCCACTTCAGTGCTCTGAGATACAGGTGTGACACACAGATGAGCGGGAAAGTTTTGGGTCTGAGAAGACTGTCAGATGCTCCTGAACTAAGACTGGCCAATATATCTTTTGCCCTGAATAATTCTACTGTGATGAAGTTATCCAGTAAAGGTAGCTGTGTTGCAATTCTCAGGAGTCCTGCACTGTCACCGGAACCAGAGCTTTCCACACCAGAGGACACAGTTCTTTAAACATCAAGCGAGTTCTCTTCCAGGAGGCCTGACCGCAGATAAGGTGCCTCTTGACTGGATGCAGCCGTACCTCACAGAAAAAAAGGTAGCACCATGCTTGGCTGATATGAGCTCTGAACAGCTCAAATTGGCTGTTCAACAGAGACAGTTAGGAGCACATCTGCTCTGCGAGGTGACTGCTGTGCAGTTATGGGGAATGATAGACACAGGCTGTGAAAACAGAGGCTAAACCTCGCTGGCAGGAGTACTCCGGCTCAGCTCCTTGATCCCGTGCAGTATCCTCTTCATGTGACCCACTTTGGTCACACCCAGGTCCTGGAAGAAAAGAGAAAGCCTTACCTTAGGAGAAAGGCTGGGGGGGGCGGGGGGGCAGGAATTTCAGGTGGCCAAGTCATGGTTACAAACTAGTCAGGCAGTTACAGGGTAAGGAGGAAACCAACCAGAGAGGCTACAAACCCAGGAGTTATATGTGGAACCTCAAACCATGTGTCAAAAAGCTATCAGAGCATGGCAGGCTAACGAACACTGAACAGGCACACAGCAACGGACAGAAACAACTGCAGACCATTAGCCAGAAATGCAAATTGCTTTGGCTGTTAAAGGCCAAAGCAAGGGAACAGAAAGAGCATTCAGATCTCAAGGACCTAAACTAGTAGCGAGAACATGCAGGAAGAACCAACCAGTCACAAATAAATGTGTGAACACTCGGGTACCATGCAACAAAACACAGGCTGTGGCTGGATGGCATGCAGAAGAATCAGCTACACAGATTACAGCAAACCTCCAAACAGGAAGATGGTCAAAATCACAAATGAAGGTCGAAGGGGCATTCAACAAATGCCATGCAACACTTATCAACAAAATATTTTTCTGCAATATGCAAGTCACCACAGTAATGACAGAAGTCTCTTGCACATGCAAAGAACCACCACTTTCAATTTTTCTCTGTAGAGAAAGCATCTCCTTGTGAGATGAAAAGTTGCGTGATGGGGTTACTAAGCACTATTTAAAAAGATTCTCTCCATCTAGCAGCCTCATCAAAGACTACAAACATTTTTTTCTTGTAACGAAGTATGATGATCTATTTGTCCAGTCACTACAACGTAAGAACCACATTTTCCTAATCACAGTGTTCTGCAAAGATGGTATGGTAGCTGAGAAGTTGAAAACTTCCATTCTATCATTAAAACTGGAGACTCTCAAGAACACTACCTGCAATCTGTGTGCTGGACTGCATTACATCTCCAGGAAGCTGTGGCAAAATTGGACAGCTGGTCCCTCAACTAGCTGTTCTACTTCCTTGCTAGTAAAAATCAGGTGACGCAAAATGGTGAGAAAATAAAATGAGGCTGCAATGAACCCATTCATCTTGCCAAGGCACGTGGAACGAACAGCGGGCAGACCACTTCCAAGCACATTCAGCACAGAAGGTCATGCAGATGTAGCTGGCCATTTCTCATGAGCCGATTATGAAAGTACCTTGAGGTCCCTCCGTTCGAGGTGCAGGAGCTCAGAGCCCCGGACGTCATGTCGGATGAAGATATCTTTATACTCACAAAGACTGAGATGCTCAAGCCAGGCCGCAACCTCCTCCGTTCCCCAGAGGTGAACTGTTAGAGATGGAAAAGCAGGAGTGCATTGAGTACCCAGAATCCCAGAAGACAGTGAGAGATGAGGACACCATCTGCACTCAGTGCCAAGAGAAGGAGGGCAAGCAGCCTCAAACCAAGGGCAGGGCAAGGACTGGTAGCACAACCTACGGTCTCAAACAAAGGAGGTAGGGCAGAGAAAGGTAGGGGGTGTTCTCTTAAGCAGAGGCTAGCTGCAGTAAAACCAGAAGGAAGCACACAATTGTTGTGATGGGATTGGATATGCTTTTTAAAGTTTACCGCTGTGTTCAAAAAGAGTAAGTTCATTGATATTCCTCTACTTACAAAACAGATTCCTAAAATACATCATGGAGAATCGAACACAGATTAGTTTGCTATTATGTACAAGCACTTGTGCCTAGTAAACAAACTGGCAACCTCTCTCCCTAAGTCTGAGGGAGAGAGGAAGAGTTCAGACTTCCACTTCTTGCACAGCCTCTAAATAAGAGAATAATGAAGTTCCCAAGTTCTGGAGGCAATGAATGAGCACCAGCCTGTCAGACAGAAGGAGACTGTACCCACAACTCCATGGCAGAGGACAGGACCAACGAGCCCACAGAACAGGCAGTACTTCTGAATTTTAGAAGAAAGTCTTCATAAGGAAAGTATAAACCAAAAATCAACTAATGCAGTTGGAAAGAAAGCATTTTGAATTGCATTTTATTGATTCATGGCTGGTTTTCATCTACTGACCACTAAGATTAAAGGTCAGGGTGCACCTGTAGTGCTGCTGATCCCCAGCCAATTACACATGAAACTTGATTAAAGCTTGAGGGTGAATCAATGAGAGAAACACCACTGATCATATCACAGAGAATCAGCAGTGAAAAGACTGGAGTTATGCGGACTTGGGCACCGCAGTCACATTGATAGCTAAAAATGCTGAAATCCTCAAAATCACTTCACTAAGCACCCCCTAAAATATCCCTGAAAATGTCTGGATGTAGGCAGAATTCTTCAGGGGATACCTCCTGTTTCTGCTCAGGAATATTTGTGTGGTACTGGGGGACCATGCCTTAGACAAAACGGAGCAGTAAGCTACTTTGCCACATGAAAAAGACAGACTAGACCTCCAAGAAAAGGCAGATGCACGTGAAACAGAAGAATGAGAGAATGTGAGAGGAGACAGAGAACCGGCAGTGTTATGACCACAGTGCTGTGACAAAGAGACACAATGAATGAGCAGACTTGGTACCCGGCAATCCCATGCTACTATGAGTCTCCTTATTTTTGTTGTTCTTCTCCTTTTTAAACTTGGTCACTAGCCGGAATTTGCCACTGCGGCTGCGTTTAGAATAATCCAGCATCTGGTTCTGTAAGAATAAAAAGGGAAAATCAGGCAGTAATAAATTGACTGGAACAGACCAAGAGCAACAAGTACTGCCAAGCCCGGCTCCATAACTTTGTAAGAGAGGAAAAAAATTCTAAATTCATTCCGATCAAGACAGGAAAGGAAACAGAGAAAGTTGATCCCATGTCAGGCAAGGGACCTTAGCAGGAAATTACTCTCCTCAGCCCCAGGGAGTCAAGTTTCCTTCTTAATGATTTTTTCACACATCAGTTGTGTATTCACAGGAAGTCAAACACTCACAGCCAACTAGTGAAAAAGAGAACAGCTAGGGAAATACAGCCTTGGTCCTCCTCACCTCCTCATCGCAGGGCTCCATAAGCTGCCACAACCAAGGGATGTCTGCCAGTTTCCTCAGCTGGAGGTCCATGTCTGCCAGGGCTGCTTGGAGCTGCTCCTTCTGTGGAGGATCTAATTGCTGGGTCAGAAGTAGAAACAAAGCAGAGTTAAAAGCCATATGGTGGAACACACAGTCAGGTCCTTGGTTTGAAATTCCTAGCTAACAAAGCAGTTTGTCCTTTTAAAAGGAAGTGTGCAGCAGGCACTCCGCCCAGACACTACCAAGTTAACAATTTCCATCTTTTCTGAGCTCTAAACCCCACACAAGCTAGCTTGACGGCTCATCATGCCTATGTAGCAACACCATCCCAATTCTGGATGATAACATTTAAACTGGCTTCTTACAAAGGCAAAGACGACCAAGACCAGCAAAATGTTGCTTGCCAGGCAACAGTAGGAGAGGAGAGAAAGTGAGAGGCTGCTTTACTCCTGCTTTGTGCTTCTTACCAGTGCCATCTTGCCCGCCAGCAGCAGCTCTGTCTCATTATGCAGGGCTTTGACATTATTCACCATCTCTACAACAAGGCTGCAGTTCAGACCCTGCGGGGAAGCAATTCATGCGCAAATTAAACCTGGAAATGCAGAAGTCTGAGCAGTCAAAAGGAAGTCATTTTAGACAAGCAAGGCCTACTTCTGGTCAATCAGAAAGGAAAACCAAGAGCTATGGAGTAAGGACAAAATGGGAGATGCCAAGTGAGTGAAGTACCTCTGTAGACTTGGATTTAGCGTAGACTTTGTCCATAGACTTGGAGCTGGCATTGACAGCATGGGCAAGCTCCTGTTCCATGTCCTGATAGGATTGGGCTATTTCCCGAATGCTAAAGAGAGAATTACATGTTGCATCAGCATATGCTCAAAGCAGGAGATCTTTTCTGACTGGGTACCTCTTTTTAATACCCATCTGAGTGACAAGAGCAGAGATAAAGAACGGGAGGGGCACAGCCTCCGGCAAAGCAGGGCCATTCTCCCTGCTGTAGTGAGCATGCACAGGCAAAGCAAGGCAGATTTCACATGCACAACTCCAGATGCATATTCAATTCTCTACACAAGTTGAGATCAGTTTGAAATATGACCTAGACATTTCAGTATGGCCATAGTGATGTGAAAGGCAGCTGCATATATGGCAGTTTTAATTAACACTTCTCTAATGTGATTCTGGGAACTTTCTCTGAGACCCAGACCAAGGAGCTGAACACCTAACTAAAGGATGAGCATATGAGCATACAGTGACTTCTTCCAGAAACCTCTACTGGGCATCAGGGTTACAAGAACCCAACTCATCATCTGAGCTCCTAGAGAGGCCTTTTCATTTCTGATAAAAATCACTAACATTCAAAGACAATGGGTTCTTTCAGGATTAAAGGGTCCATGTTTATTCATGAAAGTAACATTTTTTGTTCAGAATGACCTAAGAAACTTCACTTGACTTCGGTCCTCATGCAGCTGGGACAGTGCATAATGAATGCTGCTACCCTCTGTGATATGGACCAGCACTGCAGAAGGTAAGAGTGAACAGAAATATCTCCAGGCACAGGGAGTAGGATAAGAACTTCAGGCACCAAAGGAGAGCTCTATTCACCAGAAGCAAATTGAGTCCCACCTGTGGATCAGAGCACCTGCAGCTTGACCAAACTGGTTGATCTGGGTAGATTCTTCTTCAGACATGATCTCTGGTTGCAGAGAGAAAGAGGAGGGTCGGGACAACTCACACTTCTGTTTGTCCTCCCAGGATTTCAGGGTGCTCTCAAATGCCTAAAAACACAGTAAGCAAACTATAAGATATCATGTAAAGCTCCTATAAAAACAATGGCTGTGCCTATGCCTGTAAAACATGTAGATCTGGTAGAGACACTTCTCATTGCAGTACCCAGTTGTTCAGCTGCTTATAACTTTGGTAACTAGCTGTCTGGGCTGAAGTTTTCCATGCCACATGCCTACCTTGGCTTAATTTTTGCTTAAGCCTTGTTTTATTCAAAATTGTTTGGCCAATTCTGAGGGCCAGATTAGCAAAATCCACTTAGTCCCTACTGGTGGCAGCCTTTTCTTTGAATAGCTATATTGCCTCTACACTTCAGTATGACTGAGACATCTCAGAGGTAGATGTTCAAAAATGTTCAAGGCTCCTCCATATCTGGAAGTAAACTGGGCTTCCCCAGTAACTGGTGGGACAAGCAGCTGAACTAAGAGCAAGGACCTGTCACACTTGCACCCTTACTGATATTCCTGCTGGCATCAGCTAGTGGTACAGGAAGAAGCAAACCAGATCCAATGTAGAAGGATTAAAATTGTATATGGTGAGAATGAAAACTGATACACAAAGCCCCAGGACAAGGAGAGATGGACCAACAAGTGCAAGAAATGGCAAGAGAGGTTGGACAGGAGAAGGTAGCATGGGAGGGGTAGATTGAAATAGGAAGAATAATTCAGAGAAGATGAGGATAAGAAGCAGGGGTGTGAAGTTTTCATGGAAAAAAAGCCCCAAGACCCCCAAGCCAGACCAAACCAGCATTTGGGGAGCCAGAAAAGGAAAGGAGATTGGGTGGATGGGAAAGGGGGAGAAAATGGCTGTCATGGATCCTGCGCCTGGACAGTCAATTAAGATGAGTACATGTAGAGGGATGAAGCTGGGTTAATTAGCATTGATAATATACAACTATGGGCTGGCTTCAGGGGCTGCAGGTTGGCTGATGTTAAGATGTTAATATATAAGATGCAGGTGTGGCTGGTTAAGTGGTTGAGAGGCAATGAAGAGGGAGCATGGATGAGGCAAGACGAGGAGAAGGCAGCAGAGGGACTGGTATGAGATGGTAAAAGATCTTGTTGCAGCCAGCTAGATGGAGAGTGCTGTGACAAGTACAGACTTGGAAAGGTGCACAGGACTAATGGAAGAGAGAGGAGATGGATGGCACAGAAAAGCCAGTGTCCACCAGAACGCAACTGCTTTTGGGGATGATTCAAGGTTCTGGGGACATGCCATTCTCCTGCATCTGCAAATACCTGTGAAGCCCTGTAGTAAAGCATTCCCTTCCCCTACCGCTCCTCTTGTACAGGACACAATTAGGCTCTCAGTAGTGCAAGCTACCCACTGATCTCAACCTTGCTGATGACTCTTCAGTTGTTCAGATGAGGCCACATGAGAGAATTTTGAGTTTTTCCATCTTCAGTTTAGGAAACTAAATATCCCAAATCGTATTTGAAAAATGCTACCAAAGGTACAGGGCTATACACATGAGGACCCCACTTCATCTACTGAACAGGACAGATTTGCTCTGTGAAGGAAGGGGTGTGCAACAATGATCAAAAGGACAGCAGGAAAAATAACGATAAGCTCACAGTCAAGACAAAAGCTCAATGTTGCTCTGCAAAACTGGAACCTCTTCCTCAGTGGCAATTTCATGCCTGCAAAACCGGGTTTGCAGGCAATGAGGAGTGGAATGGCACAATCATAGCGATGGATTCAGATGGCCCAACACATAGCATACTCACTAGGGATTTGTGTGGCCTCTCTACCTTCTGTGCTTCACTCCACCTTTCCCACCATACCCACAGGTAGGTTGCCTCTCCTTTTCTCCCTCTTACCTTTACAGCAGGAACTCTGTTCTCCCTTGCTCTCTGTGCTGTCTCCTTCAGTCACTCCCTCTCCAAGTCTCAGTGTGACATTGCAGAAGCTCTCTTACCCTCCAAGTTAAGAGACTGTGTGCACTATTCCCGTCCCCTCCTCTCCACAACACTTGCATCAAGGGGTGACAGGACAGGGGATAATGGTTTTAAACTAAAAGAGGGTAGAATCAGACTAGATACAAACAAGGATTTTTTTTATGATGTCCGTGGTGAAACACTGGAACAGGTTGCCCAGAGAGGCTGTAGATGCCCCATCCCTCGAAACACTCAAGGTCAGGTTGGATGGGGCCCTGAGCAACCTGATCCAGTTGAAGATGTCCCTGCTCATTGCAGGAGGGTTGGACTAGATGACCTTTAAAGCTCCGTTCCAACCCAAACCATTCTATGATTCTATGATAAACATAAACACCCACTGTTCTCTCCTAGGGGTCTTGGGTATTGCCCTGTCCTACCATGACAGGGGCTTTGTACACCCGCTTTTGCTTTCTTTTCATCCCATCATACTTGTAACTTCCTGCCAGGCAATGTGCCTCAGGCCTGTATCAGGCTGCTTTCCCTTTTTTACTCTTCTTTGTTCTCTCTTTTCTTGTTATTTAAGAGGTCAGTCCTTTGCAGAGGACAGATTTGCTCTGGAAGCTGGGTAAAGGGGCATTATGCTGGAAAGTATTAAGAGCTGCTATCAATTGAACTCTTTATGCATGGACAGTTACAGAGTTGGGAGGATCCATAAAGCCTGTTTATGCCACAGCAAGGCCTTTATCCTTTTCATTGGCTTACCAATACTCAGTAATACAGTAAAATGGCAAGGACACTTATTTGTGTGCTGTTACTCGTCAGACATATTTGAAAATTATGAGATGAGACAGACAGACACTGCTGAACAAGGCATTAGACACTGCTTTACTTGGTCAATGAGGTATAAGGCACATACTGAACAATAATGAGAAATCAAAATATTGAACAGCTGCATCTAGGCAATCTGCAGCACTCAGTGAGGCAGGCGTCCTGTGGGAAAAACAGCATGCAAGCATGTTAAGAAAGGCTGTCACAAGGCATCTAGAAAAGGAAGCAAAATAAGCTTGCATAAACAACCTTATTTATGTGATTTCCCAAGTGGTGAATGCAAGTTTAATCATGTCCTTTCCAAAAAAATGTTACGGTGTGTAGCAAAATATGCTTCTTAGATTCACAAAGATAAACTTTCATCTGTGGCTGTTGCCACACCCTCCAGGAATACGTGACATCAAAACATGTGTGTACTACACAGACTATGTGAGGCTGCTCTTACCCTGTCTCGGGTGAGGGTTTGTGCCCTGTTCTTATGAACAATCCAAATGTAACCCGGAGGTTGGATCCAGGCTTCTCCATCCACTTGCACGGGAACTCCTTCTTCTCCAAGGATTGCTATCTTCACTGTCCGACACTGCAAGAAATTATTACATCCAAGAAACTCTAAAATGTTGGTTTTCCAAAAGCATGAGACATTCTCTTTCTTTCCAAAGCACTTCTGCAGGTACTGTAGCTTTGGTGCTACTAGAGGAAGATGTGCTTGGGTGGTGGGGCATGTCTTGCCCTTGTGCAGCAGGGACCATTTGCTGTGGTTCTGGACTAACTGGTATTTGAATTGCTGGTCTAACTCCCACCACAATGAATGCTAGCAAACAATTCCATGCCCAAATTCCCCCTGAATGTGCTCATTTTCAGCCCTGATGGATGCTCTTTCCATGGAACAGAGAGAACACAAAGGAAAGCTTTACTGACTGAAATGGTCAAAAACATCACAAGCTGGAGATGGGGGAGGCAAAAAGAGCTCACAAAAGCATCTGATACCTGTGCAATCCGGTGATGCTGTAGGTTTATCACTCGTGACACTGCCATCTGCATGCTACCAAACACAGCTACCACCTCCAAAATCTTGTCATCAAAGGAGGGGGCTGTAAATGTCTAGCCAGACAGAAGGGAGAGAGAATTCAGTTGACATACAGCTCTGTTAGAGGGGCCTCCTTTACCCCCCATTGGTGCCGATCTGGGTGTCAACTTTCAACTGTGCTATTTAATCTGTAGAAAATTAATGATGAGGCTAGAAAGTGATGAAGATCTGCAGTGAACTAGAAGGGAGATAAAAGAGCCTCGATACTCCCATTGTGCTTCTAATGGCAGCTAAAGTATAATTCAAACACAAAGGCTGTAGGCCACAAGGCAATATTTATTCTTATGAGAGTAGGCAATTTTTCATCTCAAATAGTACAATGTTTCTGACTGGATCTAACCCCCCCTTTGCCTTCAATGCACTATACTGCTCAGACAGCCTGAGGGGATGAGGGCAATCTAAAGCTCTTCCTGGAAGTCCAAATGGTCTGTCTGGTTGTTTTTTTTTCTCATTATTACAGACTGCTTGGGTGTGAAGCTGCTGAAGATTGGATTTCAGTATCTTATCCACTTCACCACCTAGGGAGGAACAACCCCATGCACCAGCACAGGCCCATGGGCCACCAGTGTGGCCTTGGGGCCAAGGCAGCCAGTGGGATCCTGGGGCATGTTAGGAGAGTGGCCAGCAGGCAGAGGGAGGTGATCCTGCCCCTCTGCTCTGCCCTGGTGAGGCCACATCTGGAGCGCTGGGTCCAGTTCTGGGCTCCCCAGTTCAAGAGAGACTGGGAACTGCTGGAGAGGGCCCAGGGGAGGGCTGCAAAGGTGATGGAGGACTGAAGCATCTCCCTTAAGAGCAAAGGCTGAGAGAGCTGGGGCTGTTTAGCCTGGAGAAGAGAACACCAAGAGGGGATCTTATCAAGGACTACAAATATCTTAAGGGCAAGTGTCAAGAGGACAGGGCCAGGTTCTTTTCAGTGGTGCCCAGCAACAGGACAAGGGGCAATGGGCACAAACGGACACAAAAAGTTCCTTCTGAATACGGGGAAGATCTTCTTTACCTTGAGGGTGACAGAGCATTGGCACAGGCTGCCCAGAGAGGCTGTGAAGTCTCCTTCTCTGGAGACATTCAAACTCTGCCTGGATGTGATCCTGTGCAACCTGCTCTAGGTGAACCCGCTTTAGCAGGCGGCTGGACTAGGTGATCTCCAGAGGTCCCTTCCAGCCCTGACCAGTCTGGGATTCTGTGATCTCAGAGTTCACAGACAGATTCAGTTCACTCTCCCTCAACCAAATGCAATGACAATAAAGGGAGGGAAGGGAAGGAGGTGTAGGCAAAATGCCACTTATTTCTCTGTTTCTTTCTCTGAGTTATGTGCAATAGCTGGAATAACCTCTCACCACTTTGAAGCTGATACTGGTGATTTCCTGCAGGGATTGTCTCAGGGTCTCCAGCCATTCTTTCTCCCCTTGGGGATCCTCCTGTGTGCCAATCACATAGATGTCATGAGGAATGTAGTCAGCAGTGTCATCACGGGTCTTCCCCTGTCCCTTGGAGAGAAACCAGGAGGTGATCTTCTTTGGGGGAGGTGCAGCACCTTTGTGAACAAATCAAACACCAAACTAAGTCAGAGTGTGTTCTGTCAAACCCAGGATATAGACAACTCACAGGGACAGAAATAATAGGCTTCACATTCACTCCATCCCCTACCATTTTCACACCAGCCAGGGCTCACTGTTCTAAGATGATGAAGACGTTAATGCCACCTGATGCACTGATGAAGGAGTGACTCTGTTCTGACCACCTTCCCTGGTTTCACTAGCTTGCTGAGGGTAGCCGTGTGTAAAGGAGCTGCACTCCTGGCCTGCCACTGCCTTTATCTTATCCTTTAAGTATGACTGAGCACAGACAGCTCAGCTTACAGCAGTATGAACCAGGCTTTTCTCCCAAAATGGGAAAAATAGCTCGAACTCCACTGTCCTCAACTACACCCTGTCCCCTTCTCTAAATATTGCAGATGCTCAGCTCTCTTCCTAGGCTGGACACACGCTCCCTAGTCATTCAGAGGCAGCTGATGTGCAGTTACTGGAATTGCTCCTGCCCTTTCTGCCAGGTGGAGAATGGCTCACACTGCTGCACCTGCTTCATGCCAGCCACAATGCCCTATCTTTGGAGGAATCCTTCAGTACCCATCAGGTCCTTTGACTGGAACTATAAGAAGTGTCAAACTGCATGCAAGAATAAACGTAGAGATCAGCTCTTTCCCTGTCCCAGTGTAAAACAACCCTGGCGTACAGATCTGCTACAGAACAAACATGGTGTCTGGAGCTCATCATGGCAGGTGAGACACAATTTGGAAGTGTCTGAAGGTACACCCATGTCAGAAGGGAGCCCATACCCATATTCCAGGTCCCAATGAAGATGGTGATCATATCAGGCTCTGGTTGCTCCGAGTGTTTATTCTTCATCTGCTGCAGAAGTTGGCAGAACCCTTCTCTCTTCTAGACAGGGAGGAGCAGAGACAATTAACAAGATGCTTAACTCCTTCAACAGACCTCTTGAGAAACTAGCTGAGCCAGGAAATTCCCAGCACACTTGAAGGGCTGATTAGCTCTCCACTATCCTGAAACCTTTGAAGACGCTGTCTTTCCTGTAGTACTTTATTAGGTACTTAGCTTGTGCATTACTCTAACAATTGCTGAGCTGGTCAGAAGACAGCCTAGACTTCCCTCTGGTTTGCCTGTATGAACCCTTTTCCAGCCACCCTCACATGACTCCTTGCCTCTTCTCACTGCTTGCTGATCCTCTGTTCTCCTGCCTCCCTGACAGCACCTAAGCATGGCTTTCCTCTCCAGTATCTCCCTTCACACAGAACACTTGTTCATTTTCTGGATGCTTCCAGAACAAAGGAGAAATTTCATTTTTGCAAAGCCAACCACCATCCTTCAACAGTTTGTCTTTCTGCCAAGGAACGCCCCTTGTACCCACCCACCCACCCCCACCCCCAGGTACCTGCTCAAGGCTGGCAGGAAGGAAACGTTGTGTATGTACCTTGGAATCAGAAAAAACATATTCCTTCCGCTGTGTTTTTTCTTTTTCTGTTTCCAGCACAATCACCAGTTTGTTCGGGACCTTCTGGGACTTGATAAGCTGCAAGACTAAATGGAGACTGGGTGTCAGGAGCTGCAGTTACTGAAATTAGAATCCCATCAGAACTAACAGGATGCTGCTTGCAGGCTTAGGACCTGTGTGGTCTTTTAAGCCTGAGGCTCACTTTGCCCCGCATCACTACATTTTAATGTTGCTTAATTCTGTTCCCTGTAGGAACAGATTTGGACTCTGAAGTGAAGAGGACCTGTAAAACTCATTCTGCCTGGAGCTCCCATACCAAGAGTCCATACCAAGCCCTGTGGTATGAAGTGGCTTCCTGCAGGCAATATCTCTGTATCCTGAACCAGCCTACATGTATTCCTTCCCCATCTGTGAAAAAGGAGGTAAGACCTCATTTGGTGGTAAAGGTGGTTCCTCCCCATCTAAACCAGCAGCTAAGTAATTATGAACACCAGGTGGAGAAAGCCATACATGAAGACTAATCTCTTCAATCACTGCCAGCAACAGGTTGATTTTCCAGTAGGAGAGAGCCCAAGGGCATTGTTTACTCTCTGATAAATCCTAGCCTGTTTGGCTCACTCTCAGTGAGCTGCCTGTCCAGAAAGGCAAGAGGAAAAAAGGGAAGTTGTTTGAATTGGGCCTTCACAAACCAAACTGGTACGGCTTATCAGTAGAGATATTGATTCACATTTAAAAAAAAAAAAAAAAAAAAAAAAATTAAAGGGGAAATTAACTGAAAAGTGTTACTGAAACAGAGTATCTGGCTTTTTACCATAAAAAATCATCACAGAAGTCAGTATGTTCCTGCAGAATGTTTTGGGGTTTTTTTTTTGAGTGACTTGCTTTTCAGCAGAAAATGGGTCTATCGCATGCAGCTCCATGTGGAACCGTCTATCAAAACCTGCTCCCTTGCTACCTGCTACCGCTGGCTTCACTGAGAGCAGGAGGCCATGTCTGAAAGAAATCTGTGAAAGTTAATTACCCCAGTATTGATTCCCTGCTCTCTGCAGGTCACTTTGGAGATAGGCAGGCTAGACTGACTGGAGCCTTGCACAACGCCCAGGACCTAGCAGAAATATTTGCACTCTGGGCCAAACCTTGCCCTCAGTGGGGCCAGAGGGAATCCCTCCCCATCGTCTAAGGGACCAAGACTCTAGTCCAGCATTTGCGAACTTAAGCATCTTACTTTTCTTGTGGGTGTAAAACTTGTCTTCTGGACCATCCTTAGCTCTCTTGATAATCAGTTTTCCCATTTCCACATCAACCTTGAGATGTATTTTTGAGAAAATTCCTAGGGAGTCAGCTTTCACCTATTGGAAACCAGAGATTTTTCATAAGCGATCTTCCACACTTCAGTCACTCATTACAAATGCAACACTTGCCTGAATTCATGGACACATATCGTCGTTATGCCAATCTCACTAGACATCTCTTAAGCATTTACATGGTGCTAAACAGCATCCAGGAATAGCTGTTATCTCTGTGGCAGCACAGCAAAGTTCCCAGGAACTGAGATACCGACAAATGTGCATTACTGTCCTTCCACACCATGATCAGCATTGTTAAAGAAGTATGTTTACCTCAAAAGTGACAGGGGGGATAAGGGAGTGCCGGTGTGTTGAGTCAGGACCTTCAATCAACAATGTTTTCACCTGTAAAAGAATTTATGTGTACCAAATTGTGTTTGGTCATTCTGCACTACATTGAGAGTAATGAAGTCAGAGCAAAGAAATCTTATTGCAGCAGAAGACTGCACTGACGATGAACAAGAAGCATAACTAGAGGCAAAAGATGACAAGAAAATAATATAAAATAGCTTTAAAACTCTACCTTTTCTTCAATGGAAGACAGCAAAGCAATCAGCTGATTGAGTTTCAACACAATATTGACTGGACTAGCTTCACTGAGCATCTGATAACCACAACATAGGGAGGGAGGGGAAGGAAAAAAAAACAAAAGAAAAGAGATATGCATAATTACCAAATGCACAAGAGCATGGCCTGGAAGCGCAGCAGCCTCACCCCAGGAGCACCTTGCACACAGAGTAAGGAGTAGCACTTGTGCCTCTGCCCTCTGATCTGTAACGGGCAGAGCTCAGAGTCTGGCTGAACATGCAGAAGTAGGGGAGGGTGGAAGGAAAATTTGCAAATTTTGTCCATAAGTTAGAGGCAGCTGGGCATGCAAGGCAGTCAGTTTGCTGTTGGGGGACAGGTTTCCATTACCAGGTCCAGGGCTAAACATACAGAAGTCCTGGACTTTTGGTTTTCTGGGCTACTGGCAGGGAGAGGAAGGTCATGGGACTTAAGTGGACTTGGGGAAGAAAGGATTTGGCAGTGAAACATCCTGGAGTGAAGTTTATGGAAAGAGAACTGTGCAGTCCTCTGAGGAAGCATGGGGAGATGGAAGTCCTCAGGCAGTTTGCTGCACTTTCCACTGGGGCAGGAAGGGTGAGCAGGCAGAGGGGACTATGGGATAAGTGGAACTGTGGGAATATAACTCACTGTGTGCCCTCTGCACTGCAGCCAGCCAGAGGCTAGAGAGAACAGAAGTGGTAACGGACCATGTGAATCCCACCGGTCATTGCTGTGCAACCAGAACCCCCTGTACCGACAGCCACCCCCACGCCTCTCTCTTCTCCTTTTCCCGCCTTCCAGCCAACTTACTTGTGAGCGCTGATGGATACCAGGGTGCAGCTGCTGCTCAAACACCTTCTGGATGGATTCCAGAGATGGGAGAGTTCTAGAGGCTTCACTGGGAACAGAGACACGGCAGAGGTCTAAGGCTGTGGCCTCCTTGGGTAGGTTAGCTCTTGGTCTTGTTGGACAACGCCACGCAGCAGAGACGGCACACATTCACACTAGGCCTGCTGTCACCACGTGTCATGCTCTTGTCCTCTGCTGCTTCCCACCCTCTGAACTGGTGAATGGGTGACGAGAGCATGCCTTAGTGACACTGCCAACGCAGGCAGTTTATAGAATTAGGCAGCTGGCTTTGCCTTGCAATGGCTGAAGCATGGGCATACTGCCTGTTCTTTGGGGTTTGCTTTGGAGGTGGTAACTTCCTACATCTCCCCAGAAAGATGTTCCGATCTAGGCCAAACCTGAGGACACTGTGTAAAAACAGCATCAACCCAACTACGCCAACTCATAGATCAAAGTGTACTCAAAAATCTCAAAGCCCAGTGAAGTCTGGTGCCTATGAACGCTGCAGCAGCAGAGGCAGCTCGGTTTTGCACAGATCTTGTGCAGCTGCTTAGGCTAATGCAGCATGCGGAGACACTGTGCAAAGAGGAAATGAATTTTTTAGCTCACATGACAAAGAAGGGCTGGGCATAGCAAGGGGATGGAAAAGGCAGCCTTTAATCTCTTGAATGAGAACCATTTGCAGGTTACAATGAGATTCTTTCAGCCATTCCCAGTTAGATTCTACAGGATGCTCATTTGTCAAAATGCTGTTGTATGAATTTGGCACAGAAGCCGCTCTCCGATAATGACAAGACTTATCACGGAAAAACTAGCCAGGGAGTGCAGGTCAAAAGGAAGGTGATGGTGGGGAGCAGCGCTAGGATGCTTGCATTGTGCCTAGTCAAGAGTGGATATTAATAATTTCCCTCACTTTCCTAAGTCTGAATGGACCGGATTTTACTCCCTGTTTGTTGGGGAAAGTGCTCCAAAGTGAAAGTATGTCTGCCTGTCTGAAGATTAGATATTTGTCTAGGTGCTGAACCATGGATGATTAATTGCCTAAATCAAGCACTCATGTTTGAAATTTCCATCTGAAAGACTTGCCATGGGGCACACAGAAGTACAAGACACTTGTAGGAATCTGGATCTGCTAAACTTGGTCCTCTAACACCACTTTGGATCACCTAGGGCCAGCGTCACCGCAGATGGCTCTGGCCCCAAACCCAAGACTTTCATGGATTTCTGCAGCCATGGAGTCAGGCTCCAGGAGGCTGCAGGGAGTTGCAGGAGCATTGGGTGAAGTTCAGTTTGAAAAGAATGAAAATATGCAGGCTGTGTAGGCCATCTCTTTAAAACACAGAGCAGCAGCTGCCTGAAGTTCAGAAATTAATTCTTATGGGGAAACTGCCCTTTGTTTACTGTATGGTGCATCGTGTAGCATGCATGTGAGGGTGCGGGAAGAGCATCTGTAGGCGTTCAAACTCAACAAAACCACAAAGTGGTTTTAATTGCACTTACAACTCCTTTTGTTTTCTTCTCTTGACAGTATAAAGGAACTACAGGCAGTGATCTTCATTGAAGTGTCAGAAGCCTGTGTGTCCCCATACAATTGCACAAGTGCTTGAAAAGCTGCCTTAAAAATTCTGTGTGCAAATTATCCAGTGAAGGAGAATAAATGAGTGTGCAGAGCAGTGGTCAGTAACCAAATGACAGCTTCAGACAGCAGCAGGCTGAATAGGCCACTATTAGTGTTTTTAAGTTAAAGCTGGTAGGAAACTCTGAACAAAGTCCACTTGCATCAGTAGTCCCCACTCTTTGTTGCACTGGCACCAGGCTGTCCATGAGTCAGCTTTACAGCCCCTGGAGGATTTCTCTGACTAAGGAAACCCTGGTATGCCAGTTTATTTCAGCACTGAATGCTTCACAAAAGTACCCATCAGCCTTAAAAATCTCTAATTTGTTTCATTTTTAGTACATGACCTGTCAGAGTGAACAGCCTCTCTCAAGAGTGGTTGCCCTGTTGTCTGTCCCCTGGGCTCTGATAAGATGTGCACAGCTGTCCTAGGGCCACAGCCAGCCCGAGAAGGTAGTAGCAGCCTCCAACAGAGTTAAAAACAGCTTTCAATGTCTCTAATGCACATTGGGGTCTCGTTCTTGATGAATTAATCAGGGATTGGTGGTGAGGAGGGTGAGGGGAAGAGATCACAAACTCTGCACTCCCAGTCTGCTGTGGCCCAGCTGTGCTCCAACTCTTGGTCAGAAACGGGTCCTGCACCTGTCCATGGATAATACATGAACTGCAAAAGGCACAGATTGTTCACAAATAGCTGGCCCAGCTCCTCTCCCAACCCCATGGTGCACTACAAGCTCTTCTCCTAACCACTAAGCAGCTCCAGTATGTGTCTCCGTACCTTGCTAACATTGGCAGTCAGTGTTTACCCACAGCCGGGTATCAAAACACAGAAGTGAGTCAGCCAGAGGGCATCAGGATGCTCATTTGTCACAGTGTGTCTGAGAGTCACTCGGAAAGGTGGCACAGCTGGGAGGTTGGAAGAAGCCAGAATACCACATCACGAAACCCTCAGAGTCCCCAGTCTGTGTGGCTAACACCCAGCCAGGGCCAGCTGAGCCACAGCAAGCGCCTGCCTGCGCCTTCCAAGCCCTCGGCACTGCCAGGGAATTCAAAGGAGCTTCAGCTCCAGTTAAAGAGCTCAAGCTGTGCCAACTAACATTTCTTCTTTTTGTTTGTTTTTTTAACCTATTCTCAAATATTGTGAAAATAATGAAATTGAACGTTATTAAGAAAAAGAAGACGCAGCCACCGAGAAGCAGCCTAGGAATTATCTGTACATTCAGCTGGAATCCCTGCACAGCTGAAGAAAGCTGAGGTAAATAAATACTAAGTATAGGTAGTGCCACTGATTAAATTTGAATTCAGAATTCTGATAAGGGACGCAAGCTAAACCCTGAGACAACCTTGGAGATTAAGACTGCAGAAAACAGTAAAATACCTAAGTATCTGCCCATTAGCCAGCTGAAGCTAAGCAAATAATTTGGTGGGATGGTAGAGATTTGTGGGACAATCCAAACAGAGGGGAGAGGTTCCTCAGAGAGGTCTGACTGGTGCTGAATGCAGCCTGCAGTTCTGGATCTTCATGAGAAAACTGAGGAGGCAACTCCATCTAACTGGAATAACACTGGTATGGGGAGAAAATGCTGGGGACCCAGGGGAAGAACTGCACGAAGACATACACCTCCATAACTACATGCAGCCACCAGAAGAACGGGAGGCAAGCAGCTTGCCCTTTGCTGTGTTGGGGGTGTGCAGTGCCCCTGGGCTCAGCAGGCACCAGCAGAAGAACCCACCCAGCCCTGTTCCAGGATGATGCTTTGCAAAGTCCAGTCACCAAAATACCTACAGAAAATCTGGAAATGTAAAAGGTGTCCTGGCACTTGAGAGGATTATGGACCCATTGTACCTCCTTTCTTGCCATCCCGTGTACATTTATGAGGAGCAGGGTCATGAAACCCAGATAAGGTGAAGTAGAACAAGAAGTTGGAAATGGAAAAAGCCGGCCATCATCAGAACAGCAGCACTGGTGGTATTTTAGTAACACAAAACTCTCATTTGTGATTTCATTAGATTTTAGTTTCCTTTGTTCAGGTTTATTCTTAGCTAGCCACCTGGGTCTCCCCCTCTGTGGGCACAGAGAAGCAAAACCCTCAAGCAGGGCACAGAAGAAGAAGGGCAGCTCTTTGCAGAACCTGTCCTCAGCCCTGCCAGGGACTGGTCAGTGGGCAGCTGGCTTCTGCCAGAAGGAGCAGGGCTGCATATTCTTCCCACTTTGCCTGGTAAAACGTGCACAGTGCACACCACAGAGGAGTAACCACAGTCCCAAGCAGCTGAGCACCTCACTCCCTCCCTGCCTTCCTTCCATGGGTTAAAGCCAAGCAAATTAACAGTATCTACCCTGCATTTTAGCCCTTTCTTCAGCCTTGGTGAGCTCTACAACAGGATCAGGCCAGTAGCACTACCAGCCTGGCTTCTAAATGCGCTGGAGAGAAGAATATTGCAAGCCACAGATACAAGTGTGGAAACATGTGTCCTCTGCCATAGAGTGTGCCAAGATCTCTGCAGAATTGTGGACTAATCTCCTCATCTGCTTACAAGCAGCAAGGGGGAAAATCACATCTCTCCACCAGAAAAAGAAGGAGTTTGGCACGGTTTTAGTTCCCTGTCAGAATTTTCGTATTTGGGACCTGGAAGGTATATAAATATGAAAGGTAAAATTTGCAGAGTCTAGGCTTGTTACTCCTTTCATTTGAGCTGGACTTCACTAACATCAGTGGAATCACTCCAGGTTCACAGTGCATTAGTGGGAAGGAAAATCAGTGTTTAAAACACAGCTATACACCAATATATGCTTGTTTCCATAAACGACTTGTGCTTGACAATTCTGTGGGTGTCATGTATACATTACCAAATTATGCAGTTAATCGGTTAGTG
The DNA here is from genome assembly GCA_035590215.1 of Microhierax caerulescens. NCBI lineage: Eukaryota > Metazoa > Chordata > Aves > Falconiformes > Falconidae > Microhierax > Microhierax caerulescens. Next base: position 3,219,268 of record JAVJGJ010000003.1, on the reverse strand, counting down.
CAATCTTCTATTTCTTTCTGAACAGCATAAAAAATAATACTCCACTAACTGAAACCACCTATAGGGAAACTTCACTGTCAGAGCTCTGTCTTTTACATAGATTTCACATTTTTGGACTGGAATCACAGGTCATGAGATCTACACAAAATGTTTTTGAGAGTAAGCCAATTTCCTGTGCCAGAAATGCAGGTTCTGAATGCATGCACATGGCACCTGCGTTAGACTACAGTGTTACAGCGTTATCCTCTGATCTCTGAAAACAAGCCTCTAGTTACCTGAAGAGTCCTTTGCAAAGAAGCGTAAGTAGTTTCTTCAGCTGAGGAAGATTGCTTGAGCCTGTCTGCACCATCTCAAAGTCACTGATGATGTGAACTCGCAGGTAATCTTGGATGAGTTTAAGATGTTCGTCAGAAACACTGTGAAAGAAACAGAGAGGTTAAAAGCCAGCTCTTCTCTCTGCTCCTAAATATAAGACAATTTTATTGTTTTGCTGAAACTTCCACTGCCGGCACAGACAGATGGGGAGCAGCTTACCTTGTATTTCAGTGTAAATATGCAGTTCTCAGAACTGAAGCATGGATCCCCCACCACACTGCTGACACCATCTCCTCTTCCTCCTTCCCCTCCCCAATCCTCTCCTCCATGACTGCTGAGCTACCATGCCAGGGGAAGTCTTGTGATGCCTGGCTCTGCCAAAGCCATGGTGGATCATTAGCACCATGGCAGGTAAAGCCAAGCTGCTGTGAAGTCACTAATAATCAGCAGGTCACAGGCTCTTGGGAGATGAAGGCTCCCTTTCATCCCACCAAGTCCCACTTTGAAAGTTTTATTCTAAACAATCCAAAACAGTCTTAGGGGGGCTGAGACCACAGAGCTGTACAGGATGCTCCCCTCCTCCCTGTCTCTGTGGAGCTGGACTCTAGCACCACAAGGGAGGATGAACCAGGCAGACTGTACATGCAGAAAGTTCCAGCTGGCTGCTTGTGATGATGCAGGTGGAATGGTGCAGGCAGCTGAACAAAACTGGGTTCTTCCAGTCAGCCAGCAGCTACTGGGCCACTGCAACAGGACCTGTGATGCCACACATGACCACTGTTTGCTCAAGGCTTCTCACTGCCCTGCCAACAGGCGTGACTTCTGATTTTATTTTTATTTTTAAACTTGCACATCTGGTTATTATATGTCATGCAGCTTCCTCTAAGGGCTTCAGTGCATGTCCAGATTTGACACAGCTAGCACGTGGGACAATGTGAGTCAGACCTGTAGCTGGAGTAGATCAGTAAGTATCAGTACCTGGAAAACCACACACAAATTTATTCTTTTTGAGGACTGGCTGGTGCTTTCTGATACAATCAGTAGTTTAGGCGCACAGCTGTTACAACAAAAAATCTCAGCTGTTACCATCCTGTGTATTAGAAAACTATACTTCAGTGGTGAAAGTCTATTGGTGATTTTAATACTTCAGAAAAGTATTTTTTTCTAGACGACAGCTGGACTGTAAAGAGTAGCCAACATGCTGTAGATCTGATTCTGTTCTTCATTAGGCAGTAATAAATGAGGAGTGGTTTCATTGAATCAAATAGGTCCTCAGCTGCCCCAGACAGAGGCGCCCAGAAGGCGCAGAGCTGGACTGAAGGCTGATTCTACAGCCCTGCAGCTTGCCACCCTCACCTGCTGGTGTCCTGGTACTGCAGTCGCTGGAGTAGTGTCTCAGAAAGGGACAGCTTGTTTACATCTGCCACTCTGGAGTTTTCAGGGAGAGAAGATACCTCCTTCGTCTCGCTGCTCGGCAGTGCCATGAGGATGTTGCGTGGGGGCAGGATAGGAGGCGTGGGTACCAGGTCTGGCAGGGAGGAAGGGAAAGGCATAGTCATCCCAGCATGGCAATTTGACCTCCTTCCCCTCACCCACAGTGGCAGCCACCGCACAAACCAGCCCTTCAGAAGGGCCCCTGGTTTCAGGGCTCGATACGGCTGAGCCCTGTGCTCCAGCTGTCAGTGCTGAGCCGCCAGGCTTGGATCTCGCGCAGGCAGAGCGTGCTTCTGCCTGGCAGGGTAACTCACCCCAGTCAGTCCGACTGTCCCATCTGCACGGCAGCTACCAGGGTTAGTTACTTAACTGGGAATACAATGCCTGGAGAACACAGCTGTACCTCATCCCTATCGTTACCATTATCATGGAGATCTGCAACTGGGGCAGAATGGGTGCAGGGGCATGATGGAAAAAGCACCAGAAAACTGCTAAAGGAAAGAAGTGAACAGCTAAAGTAAGCAAACACAGATGGAGAAAATAGACCTTGTAATCCAATACAGAGGGGCTGAGTATCCTGCCTTGTCTTGTGGGCATCAAGTTGGAAGCACAAAGGGTTTTCCTGCTCTGTCATCCTGCTGCTCAGCATACCTCCCTCTCCTGGGAGAACAGCAGGTTCATCTCCCTTTATCCCAGCTGTGGCTGCCTTTCTTTTCATACCAGTTGCTCCAACACTTAGTTACACCTGTCATAAGTAGCTAGTTGAGCTATGAGGTTGTTTGGTTATTTCCAAATGGTGGAATTTTCAGTACAAAAAGATCCCCCAAACTGATCCACTGCTCCTGGGCAGAAGCTGTGACTCACAGAGCCACTGCGGCACAGAGCAGGGGCACAGCTGGGTGGTGTACCTGCAGGGTATCTGGATGCTCATCTTCCACCTCTGCAATTTTATGAATAAGATGGCCAGGCATCTCTAGGCCCTACATGGCTCCAGCACGATGGCACCACAGTGCCTCAACAAAATTAAATTCTGTATGTGAACAGCCCAGCCCCAGTGCTAATACCTCTTCATCTAAAGGCTCTTAGTCTTGGCTAGAACTTCATTCCCTGCTGCTCACCTCTCTGCGTATTATTTTTACTGTAGTTCCCTCCCCCTCCCAGAGAGCTGGAGACTTGGTGCAGCTGTCCAAAAAACAGGAGCATCTTTCCTGAGCAGCTTTGCAAAATTTTGTTCTGTTTCTTCATGAGAATTGCATGTCAAAATCTTCCAGCTCCTATTAGACACCCAATGGACTGCATAAATGGGCACAGGCACATCAATCTGCTTTAGTTTTTTAGCACACATGCCTCTCTGTCTGTCACAGGGACCATGTCCTTCAGACAAAGTTTATTGTAATGTTCATCATTTCCGAACAGACGTCAGAAAGGACAGGAAGGATGGCTCTGTGGGCATGACCTTCCCCTGGGATTCAGCAGAACAATAACAGATCCAAGAGATGATCCAGGAAAAATCCAAGGAACGATCCAAGACCAGTGAGTGTCAGGAACCCACAGTGACATTTCATCTAAAATAGTTGGGATG
>JAVJGJ010000003.1:3194009-3215837 GCA_035590215.1 Microhierax caerulescens | reverse complement strand
ACAGGCTGCCCAGAGAGGCTGTGAAGTCTCCTTCTCTGGAGACATTCAAACTCTGCCTGGATGTGATCCTGTGCAACTTGCTCTAGGTGAACCCGCTTTAGCAGGCGGCTGGACTAGGTGATCTCCAGAGGTCCCTTCCAGCCCTGACCTGTGAATCTGTGATTCACACAGAAAGTACATGTAGACAGGCCCCTTACCCTCTTCTTTCAAGCACTATTCTCAGGGGCTATGACTTCAAAAGCAACAGTCAGTAAACATTTCCTGGATTGCCTGACAGAATACTCACATCATCTTCCTTGGTTCCTCCCCAGAAGTTGGTGCCTCCTGCATAGCTGGGAATGTTGAGTACAGCAATTCCCTGGAGACTGGGTAAAGGGATTGGCCTCCCATCACACTGCACAAAAATGAAAGCAACATTACCACATTACTCTCAGTGCAACAGGAAAGGGCCCCTCCTGCCAGAGCACATGCTCTAAGAACAGAAAACAGCCTGCACAGCTTAGTAACAAATTAATTCAGGTTTCTTCCACTTTATTCTTGGCCTAGCAGAGTAAAATGTATCCACTCATGTCTCATGAACCACATCTCTTTTGGCAGACATGAATTTTAGAGAGATACTGTTGCTTCTTTTCCCCAAACAGGAATAAGTCACACCTGAGAGACTTGGCAAAGCCTCTTGGTTTATTCCTCCAGAAAGGGGAGTAAAAATTCTGAAACACCTATGCAGTCTGCTGTGATGACGGTCTCTTCCCACAAGCTACCTGTTTAAGCTGTACATGGCCTATACAAGAATATTTCTTTCCCAGTTTGAAGCACATTATAGCATAGTTAAATTAAGAGCTTTCCACTGCATCCACTATCTAAAATTATGTGTTCGCACGAGACAGCACATACAGCATGACAATCTTATCTATGCTGAACACTGAGTTGGGACAGCTAGTACTTTCCAGGAGGATGAGAATACAAGTTATCTTCCAGAACCAGGAAAAGCCACTTTTAGCTAGGTCAGGGTGAGATACAGCAAGTACATCCTATCAGGCAGGCAAGGGAATACCCTTATGTCACCAAGTAGCATCATGAAGCCAAAGTAAAAGCGTGTGAAGGAGATGCAATTAGGCACCCCAGCTTTAGGAACAGAAGAGCATGCTAATTCCTCACCTCCAGCAAGACTTTCTGCTCCAGGTTTTTATATGTTCTGTGTAGCAGCTCCTTGGTCCCCAATACTCCATACCACATCATGTTTTTAGTACGACTTCTAAGGGGGCAAATCAAAAAAGAAAGTTAGCATAGGCATTTACCTTTTCACTTAGAAGGAAAAAAAAACCCACATTGAAATGGTACCTTCTACATCCTAAAACACAAAGGTACTTCATTTCCAAAAGGGTCAAACACTTAAAATGGTCATCACTTGTGCTAGGAAACTACTGCTCTTTAAATAAATGTTAGACAGGAATTGAGGATGACTAACACACATCACCAGAAACACACAGATTCCCCTGGTGCAGAACTTGTCAATCTCATACACCAGGACATCAATAGCATTTTGCTGTATTAGCTCAAGTCTAGCAAAATGCACCAATCCCAGGCTAAACAAAGCATCCTGCAGTTACCCAGGTATTCAAAAAGTCCAAACCTGTGGTTTGTATTAAGTTAGGATCAAGGCTGAAATCACCCTTTCTGGCATTTAGAGCTGAGATGCGCTTCTCTCATGGCTAAATAGCAAGCCCAGGAGAAAAATCTGACTGAGGTCATGAAGTAAATGGAACCAATGCACTAAATCTACACCAACACAGTTACTCAAAGATCTTATACTAGCCACAACAGCACAATGAATCAGTAATAAATCAGTAACTTATCTCCTCCATCATGATTTTAAGCCTTGAAGGAAGATTATGAAGACAAGATTGACAATGTACCTATTCTGCACACTTGCATACAATTGGCTTCAAAACCAAACAGAAAGATAAAGTGGTTTCAGTCACTTCTGGAAGTACCCAAGGTCAGCCAAATCAAAACCCACCTGCATTTCTCTGGGTGCTCATCACGTTTGTTATTGAAGTCCAAAGAAATCTTTGCATCCAGTCCAATTCCAAAGTAATTATTCATGACACACTTCTCTGTGTAACATTCACTGCCAAACAAAAGAACAGAACTCCCATTCCTAAGTCTACATACCACCTGGTATACATCTTACATGCCCCCTCTGGCCACCTCATAATTCTCTTGCATGAAAAAGTGAGGAGCAATAAGGCTGTATGCCAACACACTCTGACAAGCATTGCTGGGAACTGCCTAAAACCCACAGTGAATATCATAAAAGTAGCTACTGATGTGTGCTCCCTGGCCTACAGCCTCTGTCTGTAAGAATTCACAGCCACAAGATTTGCAGAGGAATTCTCCCCTTGCCACAAAAACATAACTCAGAAGCCTACACTTCATTTACAAAGAGCTATGATGCTGGGGACCGGTATTGTGTGAAGTTTCACAAAACATTAGCAATGCTAATTGCTTATATAAGGTTGACATATAATTGCTGACATAGAGCCTGACAAGTGAGCCCAGAAGTGTCAGCTACTCATCTCAGGGGCACTGAATCCCATGAAAAAAACTTAAAAGGTCTGTATCACTGGATTTTTGCTGTTCAACAGTTTAGCAGAAAGAGCCTGAGAAAGTCTTCACATCATATTTCCCAACTACCCCCCTGTTGTGGCCTGCCCATGACCATTCCTGGGCCTCCATGCTGTAAGGGTAGTGATTCCCCCCAGGTTACTGTCCACTAACTGGAAGCCAGAGTCACCTCTGAGTCTAGGGAGAAGACTGATCTAGACTTCATTCTCACCTAAACCCTAAAAATCTTCTACCACGAGTCAGATGTGTCACTGCATGTATAACTACACAAGCTGATCCTCACTGGCACCAGCATATTAATTCATTTACATAACTCTGGGCTGCTGCAGTGCATTATTCAGCTCTATTAAATAATCTGCTTCTCTGCTGAGGTCCACTTGGAAACACCCACTCCCTCCCTTCAACTTCCTGGGCATACTTACAGATTTTCAGGCTCAGAGTTAAAGGGATCAGCATGAATCAACAATCGGCTGATGACAGAGCTCCCAGGCAGAGAACCAGACATGCCAGCACGAATATCTGTAGGAAAATTGACAACAGGGAAGAGTGTGATTAATAATAAGCAAAAAGCAGGAAACTTCAACCTCAGAGAGAAGACAACAGGGCAGAATAAATTAACTCTTGTCATTCACTGTGGAAAGAAAACAGCAATAGTGCTTCCTTCCACTCCAGAAGGCTTAGCTCTGTCAGTAAGGAGGAAAGTTTCTGGGGCTCCCTGCAGGGTTTTTGATTGACAGAGCAGCATGTAAGGTCAGCAGCACAGTTGTCCAGACACACTGAAATGGGAAATGGGGAGTGTATTCACTGCAGTAGCTTTTCTGTTCCAGAGTTAGACATGCAACAACCTTGCTTCAATGAGGAGAAACAGAGAAGTAGGACTGACATTATTCTCCAAGTTGCTCAAGAATTACTGCCTCCTGCTTCTTAAATTAATAGCTGGCATCCCACAAACAGCAGCTTTGTCAGAGTCAAAGGAAACTACCTGCTTCCAGAAGAAACAATTTGAAAAAGTAATTAGAGGAAGAGGTGGAAGGACAGCGCCATGGTGATGGCAAGAAGTTGCTGCATAAGATGTGGCAGTTGGGAATTCTGCTGGGTCTGTGCACCTCCAGTAACTTCAGCCTTCACACGAAGGGACTGCTGCTCCCAGTCTATGGTTACTACTCCTCAGAAACCTCCCTCAGCAGCACTGTATCAGCCTTCTCAAGCTGAGCTCTTTGAGCTCAGTTTCTCCTTGTAATTGGCATCCAAATTCTGCCACTGCACAGTATTAATAGAAATCTGTGTCTGGGTCTCAGCTACAAGCTGGAAACTACTACAGCTCCCTCCAAGTCTCCACTTCTCAGCCCTAGTGGAAAGTTATCCACAAAGGGATCTCTCTCCAAGGCAACTCTGCACAAAAGGACATCAGGTAGGACAATTTCATGTTTTCATGTGGAGACTGCAGCCTGTGCTGCTGTCACCCATACTCCAGTTGGCTGCCTAAATGGGAAGTGGTGGGTGTTATACGTACTTGGGTAGAGGATTTTTGTGTTCAGCATTGGCAAGTTGTCCCGGTTTCCTGTCTGGGGAGGAAGAGATGCAGAGCTACCCAGTGACAAACTTCCTTTGTTTATTAGTCTTTCGCAAGGAGACTTGGACGCTGTAAAACACAAGACAAACATGGCTACTGACAAATAGAATGCTGTGATTCAGATCAGCACATAGCAGCACAGCCCAAGCAGCACGACTAGGTCAGGAATCACTCAACAGCAAAACACTCTGGCCACCATAAACCAAAGAGTTGACAGAACCAGTCATTAAGAGACAGAGATGTGGCACATGTGCAGCCAGAAAACCTCACACACTGGAGGTAACAAAATGCCACATGCAAATATTAGAAATGGAGATGAAGAAAAGCTAGTGTCAGCAGCACAACAGACCAGGTATTTGGCTCCCAGTCAATACTCAGGTAAGTTCCAAGTACACCCGCAGTAATCAGGGATCTCCAACAGATTATTCACGTAACAGTTATTAAAGCAAACTGGCTTCTGTTCTCTGTCACCTGGAAAGGATGGCAGGGGCTTACAGGGAAATGTCATCAGGTAGATGACATGAAAAATATTCAAGATTGTCCTTGTCCAAGCACTGAAAGCCAAGAGAACCCAGATTACTGGCTACGGTGCAAGAAAATTTCTGAATCCTAGGCTCTGTATGCTAAGATCACAGACCAGCCATCAGACATGTAGTGAAAAATGGGGGGTGTATGATGCGCAGGCTAGAGCACAGAAGTGTGTAGGGACTGGCATCTGAAAAGCAATCACTCAAAAACTGAAGAAAAACAGAACTTGGAAGGTAATGCACATAATGCTGCCCTCCATTTTTACAACTAACAGAACTGTAATTTGCAGCAAGATCTGCACGGTGGCAGCCCCAGAACAGTACCTTTCCGCTGGCTCCTCCCTTTGGACACTCCATAGCTGCTGCTGTGTGATGACTGCAGGGGGATTTTGTCCTCGTTCCTCAGCTCCTTGCCCTCTTCAGAGGCTGAGAGACTAAGGAGAAAGCCCTCTTGCTCCTGGGTCTGGGCGTTCTGCTCATCTACAGCTGTAAGAAGAGAGAAAGCAGGTGAGTGCCTCACAGCTCTTCTAGCAAGGAACACCACCCACTGATGTAAACAACAACAGGATGGGACTCTAAAGGCTCAAAAGGTGATGGGCTTCCATTTATTTGCATTTAGATGTTGCCAGAAATTCTAACCAGATGGACATCAAATAACTAATGAATTTTCTGTTTGCTTCACCTGTACTGGGACAATAGGATAAGCCACTTGAAAAGGGCACTTAGATACATGTCATCAGGAGGAAAAAATAGCATTCGGTAAAAAACAATACAAAGGAAAGAATCGGATAGCATACTTTAGGAGAAGAAAAACAGTTTGGGGAAGTTGAACAAATAAATCTGAAACATAACTAGAGTTTGCCGAAGAGCTGGTAAGAATTAAGTGGTAGCGTGCTGCCTAACAAACCCAAAACTTCCTTTGCATGTAATCAATGGGCCTTCCTCCCCAGCAACCCCTCCCAGAGCACAGCCCTCAGCCATCTCTACCAGCTCACTGCCTCTGCAGGGGGATGAGCCCCTCTTCTTTATATCTCTTCCCCTCCCTTTGTGCTGATGCTGGAGTTCATCAAAGCTATCCACAAAGCAAGCCAACCCACTAGCCCAGCAGAAATATAAACTCTTCTTGCTGGATCAAACAGGTTGGCTGGGCTCCAAGAGAAGGGCTTCAAGAAACAGGAAGCTGACATAAGGTAAGCAGCAGTGAAGTGGGGCAGCAGTGAGGTCAAGACCTCTACTTCACCAGCAGCGGGCTGTTCACTCAGCTTCCATCATCTCATATAACTTCACCTTCAGGACAGGTTATATACAACAGTGCAGTGCTGGAAATCCAAGCAATATTGCAACGATCTGTAACTTACTAAGTAGCTGCTCATAGTACACAGGTGTGCCTAGACGTCACATCTGCAACTTCAATGCTTTTATCTCGAGTAATAAGCTGTTAAGTACTTCCTTTGGTCTAAGTTAAATCACTGAGTTTATGACTAACATCTGGGAGACTGACGCTTTTCAAAGGAAATGAAACTTCAAGCTATGGGTGTGAGTGGCCAGAAAGAGGTAAGGGTCAAGATGTGGAGAAGAGGGTCACCTGCCTAGGAAGTCAATACCGGAACAGAACTGATTTGCACCAAGGTGCAGAGCTGTAAGATTTTCCCTGTGACAAAGCTAGTTTAAAAAGTTCCTGCCCTCTCTTGCAGTTGTACCACTGCACTGTTTTTCTGGTCTGTACTATAAAGAGATTTCTGAAATAATCCAAATTAAAATACTTAAAATAATTTCTTCCCAAGTATTTTTAGATCTGTTGCACAGCAAAGGCACACAAACAGTTGCGCTGACACAATTGTGGTATGGGTGGGAACAGACAGGAAACGCAAATGAACAGAGTGTGGGAGGGTAGTAACTTCCGAAACCAGCCCTATGGGAGAGAACATACCTTGAACTTCAGGCTCGTTTACCAAGCAATGCTTCAAACAGGTGGGCTTGGCTGAGATGATGCTGAAACTAAATGGCCAGGCTTACTGAATAGCTTCTCTAGCTCAGGAAAGCTGTTTTTAACAAAGAACTCTACTCCCTTCTGGAATAAAGGAAATGTATACTTCTCAATAACCTGTAACAAGTCACAAGCAAGACTCATAAGAGGTTACCTTTTTCTGCATGCTCTATTATCTGACGAATGGCTTTTTTCAAGCTGTTGGCTCTCAACATGAGCTGTTCTCGGGGACGAAATATCTGGGGCCGTGCAGTACATGATGAGCCCACTGACCGGTCACTAGAAGAATCACAAGTGCTGCCTGACCCATCACCATCTTCAGTTTCCTCAGCAATGGTGGGAGGAGGGTTTGGCAGAGACGAAGATGCTTGAGATTCATCGTTCAGTGTCTTCAGCAATGAGTCCAGCTTCTCCTTCAGGACAGAGCACTATGAGGTGAAGAAAAACATTTGAGTACAACTAACAATAGATTGGCTAGCTCATTCTTTTAGTGCTTGCTGACCTAGTTCTCTGAAAACAGAGCAGTTTCCCACTTCAGAAGTAGAAACCCGAACAACTTTTCCAAATTTACCTTCCTGGCCATGACCTCTGATTCCTCTGAGCTTTCTGTTGCCTTCTCATAGGCTTTCCCTACTCGAGCCACAAAATCTTTCACTGTCTCACAAAGCACCCTAGACAAAGAAGGTAGTGAAAACAAAGTCATGCAAGGATTGTCTTAGGATTTTCACAGCCCAGCTTTCACTTAGAGTAACTGTCTGCTAAGTACTCACTTGGCTGAGGAGATGACCACTGAGTGTTGGTCAGAAGTCAAAATTTTGGACAAATGAGCAGCCACAGAGTCTTCATAGAAGAGAATCTTCTGCACCTGGTGATAGTGAGAAACAAGCCACTGGGGTGCTGCGTCCCAGCATTACAACAATATGCTGTGTAACCCTGGCTCCCCAGACAGTACCTGTCATTCTACAGGTTTCTTTTGCCCTGGAAAAGTTATGTGGTCCAGGGCTCAGTTACTCACTGAAGACCTGAATCTGATGAAGAAACTAATTCTGAACCTAGAATTCATCAGTACATTTCTTAGAGTCTGATCTATCGTGGATCTAAACCTGGTTTTTTTATGATTGCTGTGCAGCTTTCCACAATTTCAACAACATGATGCCATGACAGCAAATAGAAGTCAATCATTTCTTCTCTGTCCTGTTCCAAAGCATCTTCTTCTCATCCCTCATCATGGTTGCTGCCTCTGGTAACTCAACCTCCATCCTCCTCCATAACACTTCACTGACTTAAAGCCCCCTGATCTTTCCAGCTCGTGCTACACCCAAGTCATGGCTTAGGCCTGCTCCACTTAAGCTCAACCGCTGCCTCCTATCTTGTCTGTTCTGAAGCTGTTGCTCCCAGTCCCCTGCCCTCTGCACCTCATGAGGTACCTCAGAATCCTCACTGAAATCTTCAGTGACTGTGGAAGTGGAGGCCTGGCGAGGGAGTTTGGTTTCATACACCATGATGCTCCACCTGTTGAAAAGGAGGCATCATACTTGTCACTAGAAGGTAGATGATTTCCTCCTCTATCCAAAGGACCTAACAGGTTAGAACCTCAAAGCAGAGCATATTACACTTTGGTTGGGGCATGACTGAAGTAGGGAAGCCACAGAGTTGCAGCAGAACTGCAGAAGGGCTGAACGGAAGGAAGAGGGCAGGATGACACTACAAACAAGTACCTCTACAGCATAAGGAACTTCCACAGAAATCCTATGGGCATTACTTGATTCAACATAACAGATGCTAAGATGCAACTCTAAAGACAAGAAGCATTTTTAAAAGTACAAAGATATAAAGATGGTATCAATACTAGAAATAAAGATGTCCATTTCTGCATTCAGCTTTCATTTCTAAGCCAAACTCAAGATAAATTGGTTCAAATTTACAAAGACAAAAATGAACTTAAAAAATAAATCATGACTGTAAGGATGACAAATTCAATTGGTAAGAACTCTGGAACACAAAAGAGGACACTGGATGTCAGACAACTTCACTCATTACTGTTCTGCAGCAGTGACACAGAAAGCCAGACTACCTTTTGCTGCTAAAGGGTGACAGAGGATTATCAAAAACCCCCACATTAATTGGCATTAGTAAGAAGTTCAGCTGCTGGGCAGAACTGGAAGGGTCATTTCACACAGCTCTTGAGCAGGGAAGGATGTTAGTGATGGTTACTCACCTGTCGAGCATTTTGGTACTGGCCCTCTCCAGCTTCTCCAGGATCTGCGGGAGCTGGGTATCATCATCACAAGCAGACCCCCAGCCTAAGACACGCGCAAGGTCATTCCCTGTTCCCAAGGGCAGCACTCCCAGCTGGCACTGCATCAGAGAAAAGGAAACCAAACCCAATATTCAAATGGGAAAACACAAGCCACAAACATCCACAAGTAACGAGACTGATTCCTTACACTGACCAGTCATTGAGAAACATCTAGTCCCAGGGTGAGGAGGCACTAATTCGATGGGGAAAGCAGCCAGAAGAGCATGCAAGTAAGTATAAACCTCCTTTGCTTTTAAGTTGTTAACTGAGGAGCACGTTACAGCTACCATCTCAAGAACACCTTGCTAAAAGTAATCCCCGCTACAGATATATTTATTTAACCATCAGGTGGTGCTGTTGCTTTTCCTGTAAAATTAGCAGCACTCTCTCCAAGACAAAATGGAAACTAAACTCTGTATGATGCCTCTATTCCAGTGAGGTTTTTGTCTATCCCAAGACTCAGAAAGATGATGAGCATAATTTGTGGAACTCCCAGTTTTCTAACTGCAGCCCTTTCTGAGTATAAGTCTCTGCTGGCAACAGAACAGGAGTAACTCAAGAGCTACTCCGAAAGCTGGATCTTTTAAGAGGGAGTTGTGGAGGAGAACTACAGATAGGAATAATGAATTAGCCCAGTACTGCTTCTTGCAGAAAACTGCTGCAAGAACACTGCTGTGGTAAGCTTTCAGCAGCTTCAGTCCTGGGGCAAGCTACATCTGTATGATCAAAGAAAGTCCTCGTCAACCCATGCTGTTGTTATTACTCCATTCTTTATCCAACCAAGCTGTTTGGGCAGGTACCTGCTTGTGAAGATTGAGGCTATCAATTTCGGAGAGAACCCAGCCAACACTTCCGTCCCCACCGCAAACTAGAATCCGGAAAGTGTCAAATTTCTGGAATAAGCGTAAACTATGGACAAGGGAGAGAAAAAAGTATGAGGGAAGAACAATCAGCTGCTACAGAAAGAAATTATGAACACGTCCAATCTAGGAAATAAACATGGCAGATTTGCTTAAAGTAGGCTCTGATTTTGCAATGAATATGGGCCACTATCAGATTACAATGAATTAAAATGATTATAAATAAGGATTTATAAATACAGCTAGGCAATTTACAATGGCTATTCACTACCAAAATATGTCCCAGACATAGTTTTCTACTAAAGCAGGGCGCTTTTGTCTGAACAGAAGAGGAAACAGGCATGTGATAACTGATTATCCATTGAATTAATTCTTTTTTTGCAGAATTGCTGTGTTCAGCCTAACACTAGTTTTTTGTCACTGGAGTGCTCTGATGCCACTGCCTTCGCGCTCAAGGCCACACCAATTAAAGCAAAGCTTGAAGAATGGGAACTTTACGCAGTCGTTCAGTAAGCAGACAACTGCAAGAGGATTTAAAGCCTCACAAACTTTAGTCCTTCTTGTGGGAAAGCAACATAAATCAATGCTCTGGCACCTTGTCTGTCCTGCAGGCAGGCAAACAACTCACCAGCAAGACAAGCGTGAAGTTCTCTATTCACCCCTTCCAGAACATTAGAAAAAACCTCCCCATAAGCTGTTTGAAATCATGCTTCTTACTGAACATCTTCCACAACTACTGCCTGCTTTTATTTTGGTTTCGTAAATATTTTTTAATTATTATTACCTAAACAGTATTTGCTGTAGTAAATGAAAATCCTTATTTCTTCAAGCGTTACTGACACATGAAAAAAGGCTATCAGAAATCACATCTTATAGTACAGTTTGACTGGCACCAGCTGAGAATATTTAAATTATCAAGAAGCAGCCTTTACAATGTACCATCTTTTCCTTTTTAAAAAAGCATAGGAGAGCAGCTGTTTTAGAAATTTGCACTTCAGCTTGAGAAAATAATTGATTCCCTCCTTTCCCTTCTCTCCTGCTTAAAAGCAAAATTCCTCTCTACAGTCAGTCCAACTGAGGAGGAGGAGAAGAAAAATACTTAATTTTAAAAGCTTTCTGTAAATTACTTATTAGCCAAACACATCCCCCTGGACAGCATGCTGCAGTTTTAAAGGCCAGTGTTTTTCAATGCACTATGGCAAGAAACCACAATAGTCCTCAGAAGAGCAGAACCTAAAGGTCACTCAGCTAGGAGTGGACACTCCCAGATTTAAAACCCTGCATCTACGGGTCTTAGCCATAGACTTTGAGTCACATTTAGAAAAATATGACGGAAATTTACCTCGTCTTGGCTCTTATAAATAAGAGGCACCTATTCATGACAAAAGTTACTCAAACACGATGCAACAAAGAAAATCTGGAAGGGGGCAAACTAGAGACAGTTTTTTTAAACAGAGCTGCAGAAATACCTAAAGGAATTTATTCCACAGCACTTACTGTTGTGGTGGGTTTTTTTTTAATCCATATATATTCTAGTAGTAAATAAGCTTGAAATGTCACCCAGATCCCAGGGCAGAACTAACTTTACCAAAAGCACTCCTAACAGATATTTTCCCCATATCACCATAACATATTTAAGGGATGGAAGTTTCACATACTTCCCAGGTAAGTTACTTCTTGATAAATCTCACTTAACAATATTCATTTGCTATCTGTGACGTTTGTCTGTTCACCTGATTTAACTGAAGCGAACAGTACATCAGGATGCCTGTTACAAATCTGTCTGCTGACAAGTTTTCTTCTGGATGCAAGCTTGGTCTTCTTCCAGGGGAGTGTTTCTGGAATTCCCCCAAAACCTCTCAAGCTATCCTGCTGTTACTGATGAATGGAAATAATAAACTTTTTCAACATATTTTTTTTGTTTTAGCTAATCAATAACACTAAACACAGAGAGTGGAAAACCCCTCAAACTTCCTATGTGTTCGGTCTTCTCTGAGAAACAGAGTCCTTGTTACATTTGAGGATGAGCTTATAATCAAATAAATCACTTGTACTTTTCTGGTATTTGCAAGGAATATGTGCTTCTATAGAATATCTGCTTACCCAAGGTGAGGTCCTCCATTCATGAGGTCAAAGACCTGGGCTGGATTCAGTAGCTGCTTGAATCTTCGTAGAAATTTTACACCCTGGTTGTCTCCACTTTTTGAGTTGACAAAAACCAACAAAGGGCTTGTGCAAGAAGGGGGACAAGTAGCTTTCCAGAAACCTGTTGGGGAAAGGGAAGGGAGAGGGAGGAAAAGACGAGATGTGAAGCTGCTGCATGGAGACAGAGTGAGCTCAAAAACCAACACCCCACATCCCAGCACAGCTATGAAGAAGCTAATACTTTCCTTGTGCTTATGGCACTCACTGGGTAAATGCCAAATGTGCTCAGCCTTGAATCCAGCACGAACCACACCTCGTGCTGCCAAATGTCACACTTATCTCCTAGCAGTATGCCAAAATTTTCAGCTTTTCCAACCCTCCCAAACTGCTTCTGCAATATAGTTGTTCTCAATAAATTTTAACAGTTACATCTCAGCGAATACTGACGTTACAGGGCAATAAACCAAATGCAAAAGCAAAGCAAACCATTCACTGCCATACTTCAGCCGTATCTTCCAGTTTGGAATTTCACCAACACCAAAATCAGAATTTTCAGTTGACAGAGCCTGGCATTACTAGTGTTAGCTGAATGGACTGTGATGAGCGGAAGATAAAGAAAGCACTACTTACTACCAATACTTACCATCTGAATCAATGCTGTTAAGAGCAGTAGGAGGAATGACAGATACTTTGCACAGCCCAAGAGGGCACTTGCTTGGCAACAACTCTTTACATGCTGTGTGTACCTGAAAATCCCACCAAAAAAATGTAATCAATCATTCAGACCCTTTTGGGCCTGAAGACACAACAAGAGGTTGTAAAGGAAGAGTAAGAAAGGAAGAGGGGGCAAATTCCTGGAAATGTCAATCAATAAAGTTATTTTATGAATGATCTAATCAGTGTCTTCTACTAATACTCCTCTTCCATTTAGTATGTACTTTTTCTGCCATTTGAATTTATAAGACTAGCACTTTGAGTGCTGAGAGGACCAGGTAAGAGATTCTGAGCTTTAAGAGCCTTCAAGCATTCTGCTTTCAAAAATCCTAGCCTCAGCTGAGAGATCAGAAGTAGCAACAGAAGAAAAAGCTGGGAATTCAAGAAAACAAGAAAGCAAAAAACAAAGCAGGAAGACAGGAGGGACATAAGAGGTAAGAGAAGGGATTACTAAAGCCACCCAAAAAAGGAAATACAAAGTAGAATACAGCACTTCAGTCATTTCTGGTATATGAAGACTGCAAGGTAGAGGGTTTGCTTGGGGCTTGGGCCCCTGCCCCTCACATTCTAAACACATATTTTGTGATACTTCTCTTATTAATATTATAGACAACTAGAAACATAGCAAGATCTGCATCACTACAGTGGTTAGCCAAGACAAACCTATTGCAATGGCAAGGGAAATTGCTATTATTAAAATAGCTCAGTATTCTTTATTCTTTTCTGTTCTACATTTTCAGCTTGTAGAAATGACAAATAACGGCTCCTTAAAGCCCAACATCTCCCATGCCTGGGGCACTGATTCATATCTAGTGTAATTAGATTCTTCTACAAAAGCTCACTATCAAAAGAAAATAAGTTTGCAGAGAAGCCAGATTCTTAATTCAAGTCTTAATTTTATGCATCACAGTGATACTTTTCAGCACAGATTTAAATTCTATCTCTTGCAGGCTGTTTATCAACTGGAGAAAGAACAATAAAGTCCTTCACAGCAAATACTGACAGCACAGTAGGAGATTTAATTTTAAGTAAATGTCATTAAAGGAACACACCACAGAGCTGATCAAAGACTATCCTTTTACTGAAATTATCATGTTTATTCAACTCACCATGGCTTTGCACCAAAGGCAGCGCCAGTCTTGCAGACGTAGGACACTGCCACAGGTTTTATCACACACAGTGCATTTGGCACTCACAGGCAGGTTTCCTTCCAACCACTGATGTGGCATCGAGATCTGCAAATGGTACAGAGGGAGACAGGTAATATGGACTTTCCAGAGAACAGCTTAAGGGTGCAGGATGCACTGTGGCACAGAGACATACAGACAGGCGAGTCTTTATACGCACTGTTTAAGGACAGCAAAGGCAATTTCTAGAAAACACCTGACAACCTCTTTCAGCATTTTATGTCATGCTCAAGCACAAAGAGACCAGGTGACTCACCCCAGGCTACCCAGGACACACTGACTTACATCAGACATCCCATAGGCTAAGGTACTCTTCCAACCACTCATTCATCTTTTTTTGCTGTGAAAACTCAGATCAGGTTCCCCATGCCTCTAATTATCTAGCCTCATCTGCAGTCCATAGCAGGAGTCTCTTCCTATTAAGAAGTCCTCAATACCCTGGTGGGACTTTTCACACAGAATCTCATGCTCTGACAGTAAAAGTCTTTCTCACATCACTAACACATAAAGGCAGAATCTGTTATTTGTACAGTGAAGAAAGCTGTCTTCTTACACATGTAGAACACATGCCACTGTTTCCATCAAGAAAAGGCTAAAAGAGCTAAGACTAACGCCTACCCCATCTTCATCCTCAATGATATCCTTCCCAATAGAGGCCAGAGTTGTCCACTTGCAATTATTGGTTGCTCGCACAGCACATCGCTTGTGGGCTTTAAACTTGCACACTGCAGAGGAAAAGACGACTATATTAATCCTGTGATTTTATGCCTCAGAATGCAAAATGTGGCAGTCTGTGCAAAAGCCTTCCCAAGTGACCGTATTTGGCTCCAGAAGAAAGCATGGGCACACACTACCCTTGTTAGCACTGCCAAAACTATCAGCTCTAAGCGTACTGAGTAAGGTGAGCTAGCTATTAATTCTTGCCTTGTCAGTTTTGCTAGTTGCTTGTACAAAGCTTAGTTATCACCTTGTTAACTTTGACATGATTTACACAGTCATACACTCCTGCATCCTTTTACATAGTGTGGGTGTAACCTCATTCACGCTAGAAGTATGAGCATGTCTGCTATGCCAAAGCTGGAAAAGAATAACCTCCCAGCATTCAAACGCTTAACAAGGATGTTCTTAAAAATATGATTATTCTCATGAAAAAGAGTATTCTTATTACTCCTTATCTGATGCCTCAGAAGTATGTATCTGTTCACTTCAAAAGCATGATTTAATTAAAGGATGGCAGTATTTGCGTAAATGGGAAAAAAAATATCAGCTATATTACTCTCAGGTCCAACACTAAAACCAACATGAAAACATCATTGCATTCATTATCCTTTTACAAAATGCCTAGACCCTGATCTTGATTTCTGCAGGAAAAATCTCTTTGAAGCCAAAGGGATTCAGCAGCAAAGAGTTTCAGCATCAGGCCCAGAAAAGACCTTTAGTCTCATACACAGCCTGTATCTCCAGCGTACTATGCAGCATTTTTCTACATCTTTTTGTAGACTGTTAACATTCCTCTTAAATTATGTCTGGAACATGACACTGAGCTATGAAGATGGCACTCCCCAAACCAGAGACAAGAGAGCATGTTTACCTTCACATGAGAGCCCATGCGATGTGACTCCAGATAATGCCTCCCGACACACATTGCAGTACGTTGGCCGAGCATGTGAGCAGGCATACCAGTTATGCATCCCTGAGAAATGGTCCATGCTGTACTGGGTAGACTAGTGAAATAAATGTATTACAGCAAAGACTAAAGTGGAACAACACAACTTTTTTTCCTTAAATCAAAGACTTGCACATAGCAGTCAGGAAAGACAGAAACAGAACACCTCTGCTAGGGCAGAGCAGGCCACATACAGTTTATACACACTATCTGCAACTCAAGAAGGTCTTTAAGCCAGAAGAGACTACTTGAAGAAGCTACACCTTTACTCCTGCTCCTGTCCCACCTCCCATACTTGTCTCGCTACAAGTGAGTGTAGTGAAATGAACCGGAGAATTTATCAGCTGCAGAGCTGATCCTTCCCTTCCCCTTTTTTTTGTTGGATTAAGTTTTCAGCCAGATCAATTCCCTCAACCTGGTTTATTGCGTGGCAGAGGAATGCTTGTGCCAGCGTAAGGGAGGAGACAACAGGGAGACAAGCATCACAGTAGGGAAAACAAAAGACAGCACCTTTTGGTGGCAGTGCTGGTCTAACTACAGTCCCAGAAAGCAAACAGATGCACTGAAGTAGGCAGAATACTGACCAAGCAAGACATGAATTAGGACAGGAAGGGTAACTGAAGAGTAAAAAGACAACGGGCAAAATGTGTTTCACAACCTACTCATACTCTTGAGAAGTGCTCTCACAGTTACCAAGAGAGAGTATACAAAGCCACAAGCATTCTTTGGAGAATTACTTCAGTGAATCTGGGATAATTTTTACAGAAAGCTTAACACTATGCCCATTACAGTCAATAAAAACAACTTCTATTAAGTTAACTGGAAGCTGACTCCAATCTCAAAACAAGCTGTTATTTAGAACACAAAACACAGAGTGCAAAGGAACACATTCTCCTATTACCTCAAAATGTTCACGGTTTTGTACAGTCTTCAGTGCTGCAATCCAATCTTCCATCTCTTTTCTGTTATCAGCACAAAGGATGAGCTTCCGACATGGAGTGATAATCTGAAGAGTGAGAGAAAATTAATAGTGTGTATGCTGGGCATGCCAGTGACAGAACAGAGAAATGTTATCACTAGTATAGTCTATTGAAGCTATTTTCAGAGGCAATGAGCTGCACAACAGAGCAGAGGTTATTTGTACCTTTCAACCATATTTCTCTTCCACCATAACATATCCTAATTCCTTCACAAATGTGCAGAACCATAGACAGCTGTCACTCCCTGTATTGAATTGCGTAAAGAAATCTCTCACACCCAAATAACAGCACAACACAAATCAAGTACAGAGCAGTGGAAATTAATATATTACACATGCAGACCTTGTGTACGTTTTTTTGAAGTACTTAATGACTTTTTAAACTGGCAACACCATTAAAACATTTTGTTAACAACATAATGTATCAGTTTCTAGCAATTAATGAATTAGATAACTGTAACATCATACTAAAAATCTGGTTAAGAGTCATGACAAGTGGGGAGGGAGGAGGGGAGAAATCAAACAAAATAAGCAATCCAGACGAGAAATCACTGTATTTTGAACCCTCATGTTTCCTGAGGCCTTGATCTGTTTATTACATAAAAGAGATTCCAACAAATGTTCTGCTAGCAGCTTGAGGCTGTGGTGAGTTTGCCTCCCTCTAAAAATACTGTCCCTCAAGTGTGTTTCTAGCGTGGGCTAATTCTCATGCATTCGTTGTCCTGTGTTAAATAAACAGCTCAATGTTTTAACAAACCAGTAGAAGATGCGGAGTGGCAGAGGCTCCCCTCCGCCCGGGAAGGCAGGCAGGTCTCCACACACCTACCACTGCCCTCTCCTTTTGTCAGCTGGCGGCAGCAGAGAGAAATGAAAGCTCCCGGCTCCTCAGAGGGCCTTACCTGCTGTACACAGGGCTGCCCAGCCAGCTGGGGTCCAGACTTGACTATAAATCAACATTTATTTCTTCCCAAGACAAAAGTCTTTCTTCCCCACCCTGCAGTTATCTCACTAACGCTGTCTCTTTGTGCATATCTCTCATTTCCATCAAACTAACTTCTTAAATTAGACCAATGCTTAAGTGTTTGCAAGACCTGGATGTAAGAAAAGTTGCATTACAGTTGAGCACCATTAACAAAAATCAAAATGTTCCCCTTTATGTCAACCCTAAAAAATTCCAGCAGCCCAGACTCTCCTGCACCCCTCTACATTTTGTACATGCAACAAACTGTCTACATCATCTGCTTTTCCAGCAAATTGTACCCTAACATCAGAAATAATGGATGAAAAGGAACTAGGATTGCATCAGGTTGATGAGGCCCATGTGACTCTGGCCAACATGCAACCACAGTTTTATTAATGAACACTAAAAAACCCACACACATCACCCCAATACATGACCCCTGTTAATTACCATTTCCCAGTCTGTTTCTCACTTTTCTCATTATTGTTTAGAAAACAGATTAAAAATAAAAACCTCTGAAGTTGAACATCAAACTTTTAGCAGATGTTGAAGTGCCTCAGAGCATCCACTGAGAAATGTGTATATAACGTCAATAAAAAAAGATACACCTGTACATTACTGCTTTATTTTAAGTTCTTCAATTTTCAAAATATATTTCTTTTCATAGGATAGATTACAGCATCCACCTGCAATAACACTAACTTTACCCAGAGGCATTACCAAGACCTAGAAAAGGGTGTTACGGACACATTAAGTGGGCAATGAATGGAGCTAAATACCTTTCTAAGGCAAGGACTGGCCATTCATATTAGACACACAGTTTTGGCATGGAGCATTCTATCTTGGACAAAATGACCTGATCTGTATCAATTGTAAGCAAACAATTAAGCAAAGACACAAATATTTACAATTTTCTAAAAATAAAACTTTGAAGAATTCCTTCCCTCTTCCCTGACTTTTCCTTTAAACAGTTTCAGCTCTGATAAAACTTATTCCCAAAGAAGGTAATCACAGGAATCTTTCTTTTTCCTTGGGAAAGTGGAAAACAGGGCAGTTAACTGTGTTTCCATCAAAAACTCTGCTATGTAAGAATGGCTACCCCAGAGAAACATTTTATGGAACTTGAAACACTACTGAAAAAATCAGTGTGAAGTTAAGAGAAAAATGAGCAGCATCTCTGAAGTCCTGCTAAGAGGAACAAGCTTTTTCCCTGGAAGTAAAACCAAGTTAAAATAATTTGGTCAGACAGCACACGGCCTCACTTTATTCAGGCAGCAAAGCCAAGAACATCTATAATTGCATATGTACAACAGTACCCTAAAGTCCAAACATCCTTGGACAACACACCCAAGGACCTTTCGCCACTTTAAAACCGACTTTTTGTAAGTAACCACCAGCTCATTCAACAAGCCACTGGCATGCTCTTGGGCAGTGGGGAAAAATAATTTAAAACAGTTGGTAAAATTAATTCATTATCATCACGATCCTGTTTCAGAACACTCCTATTCAGTGCTGTCCCTCTTCCTATTCTTCTTTTTTGGAGGAAAAAAAAAAAAAAAAGAAGGAGGAAGAAAAAAAAAAGGCAAATGCAAAATACATAGTATCATTTTTAAATCGTCTTGGAAGACATGAAATCTAAAATACTGGCACAAAATAAGGAAATGCAGATATTCGTTTGGTAAGAATTAATTTCTGAGGCTACTGATTTGCTGGATCACTGGAGAGACTGTCCGATATAGAAATTCACTAACTTCTCCTTAGGTCACCTGCTGCATCACCTTAAAAATCCCCACATTCAGTGTTGGACTGTCCTCTGTTCAAAGTTAAAGTTTGCAAGACAAGAGAAACAAATAAAGAGATCAAGAAGACTTATCATACTTGAATTACTCAGAGAGTCATGGAATTAAAATAAAGGGTGTATTGTGTAACTACAAAACTGCAAATAAAATGTAACTTCTCTCTGAAGAGCATTCCCCCTGAGTCAGTTCTAAAGCAACATCTGCATTGGGATTTAGTGGTATCAGAGATGGGAAAGAAAAGACGACAATCGCAAACCTCACTCCTAGTCTAAGGAGGACAAATTGGGACAATTCAGGCTTCACTGTGAAGGACAGATAAGATTTTAATGTAACCAGTATAACAATTCTTTGGAGAAATTAAGAAACCACACAAACCTGTTTTTCTGATTAACATGCAGTGCTGTTACAGTTAAACATTTTAATGAGGATAATTAGGAATCCAGAAACAGGTTAGCAGTGGTGCTTCCTCTGTGGAAGTTCTTTCCTCTCACAGAGCCTCATGTTCCCAACACCCAACGCCGGTACCTGGTGAGCCTCAGACACTGCTGCTCTCCCTGCACTGCAGGCTGCCACTGGGCTCTGCCTGCACGGGCTGACGTGCAACAGGCACGCCATGCCACTGGTCCTCAGTAAGAGCAGAACTGAGATTAACAGAAACGTGCTCTCACTCACAGAGAAACAAACCCACTCATCCTACCACTTTCACCTCCTCCTATCTAAGCCTATCTAAGGTAATTTCAATTCCAGCCATCCACCTGTTGCAGGATGCTAACAGAGGGACAAAGGGTATTACATACATCACGCTGTCTAGATGAGACTGAGGATCGATCTAATGTCTCACACCAAACAAAAAAGTAATTCTTGTCATCTCCAAAAGAAGCCACAGCAATCTTCCCCCTGAAAAGCTGTCCTTTCCCAGCCAAGGAGCACAGGGTGTTTGCTCCCAGCTACAGGCACAATGAGCCGATGCTCTGGAACACAAGGCTTGGTTATCCCCGTTGGCAAACGTAGCTAGAAATGAGCATGGTCTAGCTATTTTTTTATGTTCCAGCTACGGCTTTTGACTAACATCCTGGAACAGTATATTCCACAGGATGACGACGCACTAGGTGAAGTAGCATTTCCTTTTATTTGTTCTAAATTTACAAAGCAGTAATGTCATCCAGTGACCTCTTGTTCTCATATAAACGGAGAGCACAAAAACAATGATCTGATTGCTTTTGAGTTAGGATGGAGGCTGCTTTGCTAGGAGTTTAAAAAAACACAATAAAAAGTTTTAAGATTTATTTATAATCTCATACATTTTTTGCCTGTTTGGAGATTGGCCGAAGTCTGAGTGTTCCTGCCCTGAAACAGCTCAGACTTTTATCTAGATATGAGCAATTACATAAATTAAAAGTGCTTGTTCTTCCTAAAAAGGGAATATTAAAAAATAACATACTTTTTTGATCTTAAATGCTATTGAACTTTTGGATGTGGTTCCTTAGATTTCACTGCTTAGTAGGAACTGGATGCCCAGATACCTCTGTGCCCAAAGCTTACCACATAGTGACTTTATTGAGACCTAACACCTATCAACAGTCACGGGGAAAAAACCTGCCAATCCCTCTAATCAGTCCTGAAGAGCCATTAGGACAGATGGGAATGGCAGGAAGGCTTAAAGACATTTCAAATCAGGACACAGCTTAATTTACAAACTCCTCACTGCGTGTGAAACCCCAGAAACTTATTTTGCAAGAATTATGGTGACAGTCAACTACCCACCAGGTCACCCCTTGCAAAGTTCTGTGACCTTTATGCAAATCTCAAGCCTATTAGAGAAACTCTCAATTTTCAAGCTTGCTCACTCTAAATCTAAAAAAATCTAAATCTGAAAAAAAAAAACATGCCTTCATTGGCTATCTTGTGCAAATACCGGTGCTCCCGTGACACTTCTCCAAAACCTTCCTTCTTCTCCTCCATCTCTTCCTCACACAGCACATGCCCTCTTACCAGTTGTTAACCCCACCCCTCATGTTGACCCACACTCCCCTGTCCAAAACTAACACATTTACTGACATTTCAGATCAGGCCAGCTGGCATACAACAGAGCCAACCAAAGAAAATTTCCCATTTCACATTCTAAAAATGGACTGCATGTCCCTGGATGTCCTTCCCCAATGAACAGCTGTGAATAATTGGATTAGAAAGGCGATCCAAAACAGACTCCCTCTATTAGATCAAATTTTAATAGGTATCTGCTATACTTCATCCTTTGGTGTTTTGCTGTACTGAGCAACCTTCCTCCGCCCAACAGCAGGAGCATAACCTTCATTCTCTGGTCTGGCTGCCATCAAAGACAACTTTATCATCTCTGCTCACTTCCTCTTTCAGCATTTTCTGGCTGCCCAGAAACTTCTCAGCAAAAAACTGACAGTCTGGCCAAACATGTATTGGAACTGTTTGTTATCTCAGTAGATCTAGTGAGCTCAGTGACCACAAAAGACGGCAAAACAAGTTAAGA
>JAVJGJ010000003.1:3167784-3194004 GCA_035590215.1 Microhierax caerulescens | reverse complement strand
CTGGCCCAATCATGGAGCTGGCTGAAGAAATGCTCTGGGGGAAGGGGCTGGGTGGGGGGGCGCAGGGGGGCATACAACTTTGCTAAATATAGGTTTTCTGATGTGATAAATTTTTAAGCATGGCCAAAAGTGGGTGTATGAGAACACCTGCTCATTCGACTGCTTCCTTTTACTCACATCCTGTTCAGTTATAGTCTTATGTTCAAAGGTGCTAGCCATAAATTCCCCAAAGAGATCCTGGATTATCCCAAACAGTTCATGACTTGGGTATAACGACAACAGGAAT
This sequence comes from Microhierax caerulescens, assembly GCA_035590215.1. Lineage (NCBI taxonomy): Eukaryota > Metazoa > Chordata > Aves > Falconiformes > Falconidae > Microhierax > Microhierax caerulescens. The sequence goes on along the minus strand of JAVJGJ010000003.1, from coordinate 3,193,718 downwards.
TTCTGGAGCTCAAAAGACCTGAGAACTGCAGCTAGCAAAAAAATTAAAATAGCTGCAAGAACAGTGCTAGTGCAGGCAAAAAATTCAGCTTGATCACATATGGCAAAGGCAGGGAAAACATCCACCATCTGTAGCTAACTACTAAGTCTGTTTTTGTATAGTGGAATAAGCTCTTGGTATCCTATGAACCCAAAAACTCAGAAAGAAAAATTGGGCGAGATTGCAATGAGGACCCAGCCATATTATCCCCTTCAACTCCTGTTCCAGCAACTGCAGTAGTGAAATAAACACTGCTATATGTTAAAACACCTTGCCTGTGTTGATCAGCAAGAATCACAATCCAGCAAAGTCACTGCATGTTTCAAACAGTACTGCTGACCTCATAGAGGGCAAAATGGACCAAGTGTGGATCAAGCAAGTGCTACTCCCTCACAAATACGCAATGTCAGAAAGAAGGGAGAATAAAGGAAAATGAAAGTATGAGTTTCAGACTCAAACCAGTCTTAAAATCTTAAAAGCCTGTCTCATTGATGTCAGTTTGTGAAACAATCTGGAGCTGAGCATCAGGCCAGCAAAGCCTTAGCCAGCAAGACAGCATGATTTTAGTAAGTCTCTATAGTTTGGAAGAGTGAAATAATATGAGTATCAATGCTTAGACTCATGGGGGACCGAGGCTTGCCTTCCTCCACAGCAACATCCCTCTTCTGATCTTCAACTCAGCTTTCACTCAGTTTCGCCAGCAAATTCAGTCCCGTTAACTCACTGTAGATGTCAGTCAGAGACAGACTCTCTAGAATTGCACCAATTCTCTTTCCTTAAAACCTGATGCTACCCTGAAGGTGAAAGAAAAAAGAACTTTTTCATATGACACTAGGGAAATGAACCAATTCTGTATTTATTTTTATAATGCAAGATTTTTTATTTCCTGTTAAAATGACCATCTACCACCTATGAAAACTCTCATTTCCACCAAATAAAACATGTCATTAATGTTTTTATAGTTGTGTCAAATTCTGCCTTTTTAAAAAAATAGCAATAACAGGATCTTCCTCAAAGCCCTACATGCCCAAATCTCTGTTTACGCTATACTGGGTATCTTGCCCTCAACTTCCACATGGCTGTTTCACCTTGATTTTCAATCTGTAAAATCTAGGACAGCGGATTTCCATAGGAAAATAGGTACAACACATGGTGTGGTCTCCTTAGGGCCATTTTTACATTATTAGGTTCATTCATCTTGCAATATGTACCTTGTCTGCTGGGAGTTGTACATTACAAGCGCATCTTCTCTGAGCACCATCATTAGCACTTACTGCCGCCATGCTGTACCCACAAGATCAAGCTCAACTCATGCTGACCCTCCATCTGTGCTTTCTCCCAGTCCCTATCTTCTCCAATGCTGCAGCAGAAAAGCAGACCAGACAGAGCATTCCCTGGGAAAATTATCATCTCTCATACCAGGGTCACATTCCTACACGCTTCTGGAAACTCTTGTTTCTAAACAAGGCACATTTCTGTTCTTGGCAATTGGTAAGAGGAGCACAGACAAGGAGAGAATTCTAGGACTTTTGCAGCCACTTAACAGATGTTAAAACCTGAAGTATGCAAGGTCTTTGCTACTGTTAGCAGGTAAGAAATGCAGACAATCCTGGTAATTTGCGCATATTAATCACTGGAGATCTGCATGGATGGCACAGCACCAAATGGGAACCAACAGGGCTGCCATGCCAAGTGCCAGTGCATCTCAGCACAGCTCTGTTACCCACCCACCCTCCTCTTCATGCAGCAGATGCAGACACACATCCCTTCTTCATCTGTTTTCCAAGGAAGAGTTCCCAAACAGAACTACCCTGTTCAGAAAGGGCAGCACACTTGGGAAGGTAAAGGATATTTCAGAGAAACCTTGCTACCCACTCAAACAGAAGCAAAACCGTGAAGAACAGAGGGGCAGGTCAATGTTCCCTAGTGGTAGAACTGCCGTCTCAGTGGGCTCATACACATCAAGGCTAGCAGCTAATAAATCACAGGACTGAGCAATAAAAGACCTTGTCCACGGTAGGAAAATGACCTGTTACTGTCAGCTTATTGTTGGTAACAGCTCCTCACAGCCCCCTAACCTCAGTCCTGTTGAAAAGAGGCTGGTAGCTAGCACTAAAAGAAATAAATAGCTTTAAACAGCTCGATGAACCCAGTAGCTTTCCACACTGGGTCACCAGGCAGACAAGTTCTGTTTCATGCACCACAACAGTGAAACGATCACAAGCACCGCAAGTAGAGAGACCTCATTTCTGCAAACAACATTACCAAGCCTCTCGCTGCCTGTCAAAATGACCAGAGTATAGATAAAGAGAAGTCCTTTTTTTCCAGAGAAGCTTCCACGTAAAACTAAACCCATCATGTTCTCAAATTGACCTCCTGTTTACCACAGGTTGTTTTGCCTTCATGTCCTCACCTGGAAGGGGTAGAAGACGCTGGAATCTGCAGTCTTGCTCAGGAAGGTAGATAAAACACTAACACGGCACAAAGGTTACCAAGAGCAAAGAGATTATCAAACAAAAGCTCCTAGTGTTCAGGCACAAGGGCAGCAACAGACACTAATTTCAAAGCAGTAAACTTCCTTCTAGAGAAACAAAAGCTTGTCACAAACAGTTGCCTTCACTTTCCAGCTCTCCATCTATCCTGTCCCACAGTAAAATACATAAAGCTCTGCCTGACCTCCTTCCCTTACACTAGCTTAATCTTTCTCAAAAACTCCTAGCATGTTTTGGGGTCATTCTGTAAAGTACAGTAGCAATCGCCAGATCTCTCCACCCACAGCAACTTCTTCCAGACTCACTAACTCTTCTTCCATATTTATCCTCTCTTAGATGGTTTTGCTCTGGATTTTTCCTTCTTTTGTGAAAGCACACTAATGACCAGCTCCTGCAGGAGGCTGCATTAAGAGTCCTAAAGATCCTTGACATGAAAGGATTTTAAATTACTATTTTCACTGACTAACAGTGACTCAGAATGGTCTGTTTACCAAAGGGCCTTTTCTGAAGAAGAAAAAACTGCGCTGAAGTCTGGATTACAAACTACTAAAATAGCAAAGTATTTTGAAACTGCAGCGGTTCTGACAGGAAATGGGGACCGAGCTGCGCTTAATGAAGGGAGGGGGGAAAAACAGCAGAGTGATCCTGGACATGGCAATCCATGGCTCTACTCATATTTGTGCTTGCTTATAAAGGAAATTCTGACAGCTGCCAATATAAACAGAGTAAAAGCACAAGCAGAGAGCGTACAATTCCTAAATGTGTACACACATGGGTGTGGAAGAGACAACAACCCCCAGCAAAGCCTGACTTCCCAATGTGCACTCTAATTCTGTCAATTGCAGAAGAGAGTTTAAAAAGGAGGGAAGCACCTTCCCTTTCACGAGTTCCTCTTTTCTGTTCTTTCCCTTCTCCAAACCTTAACAAGGCAACCCATGACTGTGTATAAAGGAGCAAACTGAAGAACCAGCTCACTTGGTGACTGACTCCCCTGTGTAACTATGCCCCCAGATTAGTAGGTCTTTTTGCCCACTTCTGACAGCTGATGTCTTCCCTCTGGGTACCTCACCCCCATGCGGAGGAAGCTGGGGAGGGAGATCCCCTCCCTCATAGGAAGCCCAGCGACTCCTTGCCGCACACATTCAAGCCCACCTTTTTCAAAGGTCTGAGAACACACGGGGCAGTTTGGAGAATCTGTGCAAGTGTCAAACCATGCAGATTTCCCTGATTGCTTATCAGCCCAAGCTTGAAGTCCAAGTCTGACTTTCTGCAAACAGCTTGTAACAAAAGTTCTTAAATTCTTTCTCCTCATAAAAATAAGTCACATGCTCTTTCTCAAAGCTTGTATTTCAAATGAACACAAATAACCTCTGATCTGGGTTCCTCTTGTTTCAACAATGCCTTACAGGCACACAGCTCCCGCGCTAGACACAAGCAGCAGACTTTTTGCCTGAAATGTAGCTTCAGCAGCTCTTGTCACTCTTTCAAAACCGAACTCTTCAGAGAAGACTGCACTGCATTCTCTGCTAAAAAGGATACATTTTCACTTAAAAGCACTAACACAAATAATTCTACTTGACACAAAATCACAGAAGAGGCAAAGACACTTTCACTTCATTGTGAAATGAATTTGCAGACATCAACAACATACTCTCCCCATCAGGAAGCACCCTCAGCACTTTTATCTTTTGTTAAAGTTCAAGCACTTTGCCCTGTGTTTTTAGGAAAGGTTAATTACTCCAAAACAAAGATTCATGCTATTTCTCCACAGCATCAACAAGCCCTGGGACAATTAAGTAAAAATATGCAGTCTGAAGGAGATCAGTCACATAAAACTTCACAAGACAGAAACTGGCATCTTTGCTGCTGTATAAAGTCAGTACTAAGTAAAAGGCTGTGATAACAAAAAAATTGTAGCACACCTCAGGCTTCTGTACAGCTGGAGAATGACATCCATACTGCTTCTCAGAGATGACAGCATGCTCTCATTCAGGAGCACCAGCAAATTCCCTGTTCCTCAACCTACCACAACCATTGTTGCCTCCAGTCATGCAAGTGCTCTGAAAGAGAGGTATTACACTAATCTCAATACTTCCTCTCTCCGTAACATTGGTCAGGGTGAATCACCAGTTAATAAACAGTATTTCTTAACTGATGGGCGCAGCATTTCCAACAGCACCACAGGCACATTTCCCTTTACCCCAGTTCTGCAGAACTCCTCTACATACATCCACAAAGGAACCAACATCTGAACGGTAAGAGCTTATAGCAAACTTATTCCGAAGAACCTGAGCTCCTGATGATCTGTTATGCTGACACAGGTGCCATGTTTCTCAATGCTCAGTCCAGAAAACTCAAGACTCCTGCTCTTACCTTTCATGTTCAATCTTCCTCTAAACTAGTGTCCAGAGCAGCCTACTCCCTCAGAAAAAAACCTAAACAGATTGCTTGACATGCGATTAACAGGATTAGTCTCCTCTGTGGTCAGTCTTTCTGAGCTATGTTCCACTTGCCACAAGCTGATTAGTTGTCTGCTTAAGGAGGAGCTGGGATAAGTTTCCTTCTGACGGCAGTGAAGTGGAGAGGCAGGCGCTGACTGCAATAATATGCTGTTTCCTGTCTGCGACTGAGCTGAGAGATACTTCCCAACAGAAAAGGGTTTACAGGAGCTCAGGAGTTCAAGCTCCACCTTTTCCAGTGAAGAGCCTTTAACTACGGAGGAGGGGTCAAGAGCATGGCTCTTGGCTCTCAACAACATGCTCGGACTAAAGCATCAGAAAGAAGAAATCGAACTACACCCATCTCTCTCTACAGAGAGGAGCTTTCTCCTATGTGAATCTCAAAGCTCTGAGTAAGATGCAATGGGAAGTGAATGTTGTAATTCATATTATGTGAATGAGGGTGAAAGTCCACACCACCACACCACCATTTGCTAGCAATAACTGGAAAACATTTACAGGAACACCATATGAGAATCATACCAAAACACAAAATATGTACCTGGAAAGAGCTCATGCCTTTCCTAAGCCTTCTCCTATTAATGACAGATGTTTTATTGTTAAAGAACACTATTTCAGATTTTTTTCTCCCCTTTAGCTTTACACAAGTCCTGCAGAAGGCAAGAAAGGGTCAATGAAGTGAGAAGGACTCACTCCATCAGCTATGCCAATTGCATTGAAGGCTGCAGGCTTAATTCAGTTGGCAGCTTCTAGAAAAGAGCAGATCTTCAGCTAACACACCAAACTGAGAAGTAAGAATTTGGTCCACACACAAACATTCAAAAAAATGGGCCTAAGGAGATGACCCAAAGTCCTTTCAAAGACTCTTGAGAGGATCGCTGTGGTGGCCTGAGCAACAGACAATAGAGTGATTGGTATGCCCCCACCCAAACCTTACAGGATTCATAGAGGAGAACAGGCATGCTGGACGGTTCAGGTCCATGACACAGGTAAAGCAATAATTTTGAGAGAAGTACCTCCAAAATCCAGGCTTCCTGGCATGATCTAGAGAAAAAACTATTCCAGGTTCAAAGCACGGAACTCATCCGCATCGCCTATTTTGTTTGAATGCTCCTAAAGCAACTGCAGGCTAATGCATTAGGCAGGCACATCAACAAATCAAGTTACCGCGACATTGCACTGTCCAAGAAAAAAACATTCATGGAAACAGCTGAGGCCTCAGTGGGAAGACCCAAGGCACCCAGTGTGATCCCAAATCACCTGCTTTTCAGAAATTACAAGAGGTTATGAGGTTATGGCTGGGAAAGCTCTGCTCAGGCATCAGGGTTAGGCTTTGACCTCACCCATACAATGCTGCTGATCTCTATCTCATAAGGAGGTCAAGAAGAATCCAGCTAAAGAATCCAGGCTAAGAGTTGGCCGCTCTCTTTTAATTAAATGGGTCTGAACTACCAGGACAACATGGTTATCATTTGAGTTTGTACCACAGCAGATCCTCCCTAAGGCCTCGTGAAAGACAGCAGCCCTAGGCAAATCCACTGGCACTAAGGGACCATACATGGAAAGAACCAGCCACTTACAGACCAGACATCTCAAAAGAATTTACCTTCTAGACAGATGACTTAGAAGGACAGAGGTGGCAGAATGGCAGAAATGTGACAGAATCAGCAAATACTACATCTACACCTCTCCTGAAAGAAGAGAGGCCTGGTGCAGGGCTGTTACACGATTTGCTCCCAGAGGCTTTCTGCTAAATAACTCCACAGCCTGACCTAAAGGAATAATAGCTAAACATAAAGCCTTTCCTTACACCTCTCAGGGGACAGAGGTGTATAACATCTTTAGCTCAAAGATGCCCCTAACTCACATGCTCCCAGCCCATTCTATAGTCACATACCCACTACCTCTAAGTAGCAGTACTGAAAACCGTCCCCACTGCAAATAGGATACACTTACTGAAGAAATCTATGCAAGATTAACTAAGTAAACAACAGTGGAACCTGTATTACACACGTCTTCTTAAAGGAATAGGTCTGAGTCTTAATACTCACTTTTCTCACTCTCCTGCCTGCTGACATCAAACAAATTAGCTGTCAGACTTATGTCCTATATAAAAAAGGTTTACTGCCAGCTCTATTTTTTTACCTTATTCCTCTGTTTATGCAACATAACCTTTGCGGGCTCCATGCTCTGGTTTTCTTCTCTCACGGTGCTGCCTCCCCACGCTCCTTACTGCCCTTTCACCCATTTCTCATTTGCCTGGTCACTCCTTATTACCTCTTTGCTTTGGATCCATGATTGCTCCTCTGAGTGGTTTGTTTATCTAGTGTTTTTGTTTCCCGTCCCCTTTGCTAGTACCTTAGGAGTGTCATTCATGCAACCTGACCTGCAGAATTGATACACTAAGCAGTAGAGATGCCTGGACTGAGGATGAGTTTCCTCAGAAAGAAACCACTCTTCTGTAAATCCCAAACTACCAGCTTCAATTGAAGAAAACATAGAAACAAAACCAAAACCAGAACATCTGAAACTCCAGAATAACTTGTATCTTCTATACAACACCAAATGTTGGATTTTTTCAGCTTAGGATAAAAAACTCAATAGTGAGTCCCACTGATTTGAAACAGGAAGAAACATGCATCAAAGAACTCTGAATTTTAGAAAGGAACCAAGCTGGGGAGATAGAGCAGGGGAACAGGGCACCTACGAGAAAGCCAAGAGAAAATTGCAAGACTGCAAGGAACCCAAAGCACTGATGGCAGTGATGTGGCAGACCAAACAACTGCAAATTTCTGATTTTCTAAGTATTTTTATAGTTCACAGTAAACCACAGTCAAACTCCTCTGTAAATCCTGACAGAAAGAGTAGATAGAAATTAAGAGGAGAGATAATTTTCTTTAAGTTTACCTGGGCCCCACAATACAGTGATCAACTGGAAACAGTGCAAAATACCTGCTACTTGAGTGTCAAGGTAATCCTACACTTTTTACCTCCTAGTGAAGGCAGGGACTGGCAGAACCTGATACCATAGTCCTGGAAGTACCTCTTCACTGTTGAACTCAGATGGGGTAATCTGAGAGAGCAAGCATGATATTTCCTCCTGTCCCTACACATCCCTGACGGAGATGAGATCTCTCCCAAGTATGCAAAACAGTAACAGTACATTTGCTCACCTGAAAATCAGTCTCTATTTACATATGGGAAAACCAAAGCAAGACTCAATTAAAAATGCTTTATTAACAGGTAAACAACTTCACATTCTTGAAAACATATCCCTTTATGAAATCACTGCAAAATCCTTCTCTCTACACACACACAAAGACACCTGATATCAGTATTTACTATCAGACCCAGATGTGCCTCCTACTTGTCCAATTATGGATGCAGAAAGTGTTCTCAAACTTTGAGAAAGTGTTGGAGTTTCATCTGGACATTGGGTGGGTACCACAGCTGCTTTGCACAGGTACTGCAAAGCAAAAAGCTACTGCTACGTAACAGAAACATTCTTTGCATATGTTTTAAGCAGTGGGCCACTACTGCTGCAGCACAAGGCACACCACTGAGTCTTAGTCACCACCTGCAGGATCAGCTTCCTGCTTCCACCTGGATTGCTCCTCCCTTCACCTTGCCTTCGATCAACACTGCCTCCTTTGTCCATACCTTCCTCTCTCCTCCCTTTTGAGCTCCTCGGAGGCTGCATGGAGGTTACTGCTGTTACCAATTCCAAAGCTCACACTGCTGCTTGACACTCACGCTGTGTGGCTGCTGTTAATGGCTTTTTTCTGCACACCAGGCACTTTCCCCAAAATGGACCTTACAGAACACCTGTACCTCAGAAATACAATCATTTTTTTCTCCAAGTTACTAAATCTGGAGAAAATGAAGCAGTGACATCTGCACATTTCCAGACTGCAAATATTCCATGGCTAACAAGTATCCTAAACCAATTCTGCAGTTATTTCTTTTTCTTGTTCCTCCTTTTGCTTTACACACATACAGCCACATACAAATAAAGTCAGAGAAAGAAGTTCACATATTTTAAAGCCTGAAGGGAAAACTAAATTCTTTTAGCAAGATCTCTAGCATAAACATCAATACCACCCCTAAATCCCTCAGCAGAACAATTTTTTCTGTCCCACTGTGTAAAGAGATTCTATTAAACCCTCCCAGCTTATAGGTGAGAAAATCCCTGAATGCAAAGTTTTAGCATTATACATAGTAACACAAGGTATTTCCCATGTGCATGGAGAAGAGCTATGATGTTGTAAGGAAAAAGAAGTTTATGATTTTTATTTTTTTTTTTGTGAAAGAGGCTGTGAAGATTGTTCAGCTGTTTATAACTTTGCAAAAGACAAGGGAAAGATGCAAGAAGAAATGGAAAATAATACAAATAAATCCTACCGTGAAGCTGTTGTTGACATTCTTAGTGCTGGATTCTGCCACACTGGCATCTGTCAGATCCACCTCATCAAAAATAATGGACTGGAAAGAAAAAATTCATAACCCCAATGAATTATTGAATCCAATGTATATGCAGCAGACCCAAAGGGACATACATGCCTGTATGTCTGCCTAGCACACTCCTACACAGCCTTTTGTGATCTGAAGGAAAGGCCCAGCACCAACAACATGAAGGACTTGGAAGTCTAGTTCTATACAGTGGGGCTCATGCTTGCCTGTCTTCAGTTGGTGAACACAACGACTTTATTTTTATTAAGGGATTATTTTTAAAAAATAATAATTGTAGGCTTTGTTCTTCTGAAAGGAGACAGATTTATATCTAGCTGACTATCAACGTCCTAAACCAGATGCATGGCATCTCTGATTTTATAAATTACAGGTTTCCTTGTCTCCTCCATTTCCTATTTTCATAGAATCGTTTAGGTTGGAAAAGACCTTTAAGAACATAGAGTCTGACAATTAACTTAGCACTGCTGATTTTCATTCATATTTTCTCCTTTCTTTTTCAGCTTCTACTGATTCAGAGCCTATCCTCTACTAAAATGCACCAAGTGGTGGGGTGGGGAGCGTGGGATATGGAAAAATCAGTACCACAGGTCCACATAATGTTTTACTTAAAAATCTAGGACTTCCAAACATGAAGCAAAACACAGGGATCCTCTAGTAGCTACAAAACCTGAAGACAGGTGCTTACAAAGCACATGCTCTTTTCCCTGTTGAGGGCTGCCTTCTCACAGACACTCATCTGCCTCCAAAGCTTCACCACTGCTTTCTTCCCTCGGACTCCTCTGTATTGCCAAGACCTTACCTTAGCAGTTTTTGCATAGTAGAGTGTTCGTCCTCGTAGCTTAAAATATCGTCTCTTCCAGCGCTGGAAGGAGCTGGTCTGTTTCATCAGCATCCCCTCTTTTATGATAGTCTACAAAACAAGGAGGAGAGAGGGGTGAAACATACATTTTACTTTCAGGCATCTTTTATGCTTTCCCACAATATATCTGTACTAAAAAAGACTAGCATTTGAGATCAATAACCTTAGTGCCCTCTGCTGGAAGCACTTCACAAATTCATTCAACACAAGCATGCAAATTTAAAATTAAACTGTCGCAATGCATAACCCACACTGAGGTGCAGTTTTATCCTTGTCTCCAGTGCTATCACGATACCAAAAAACAATAAATAACTTATGACTGAATGAGCATTTTGAAGTCTAACAATGACTCGGGGAGCATAACAGTTAAACTCAGAGGTCAGATTTCAGTTGCAGGTAATTGTACCTTTTGTTTAATTGCCATTTGATTACAAGCACATATACACCACAGTATATCTGTCCCTATTTCCAGTTCTTCCTTCTGAAATTAGCAGCATCTACCTGGCACAGAGCTGGCAAGCTGCAGGCCCACAGGGTGAAGAGCGACACTACAGCAAAGGAGCTATATCCAACTTCAGCATTTGGTATTCTTCAGATACTCTTGGCCCTGCCTCAGTACACTCTGGCTGGCTGCCATTTCCCAGGGCTGAAGTGCCAAAACTGTCTACGCACACTGCCTTTTTTTTTTTCCTTAAACTGCTTTATAACTAGATTGACATGCCAGCATACGCGGTCCCATATGCTTGCTCACATACTACGCATACATTGGGGTATATATTTAATCCACATGCACTTCATTCTACTTCATCAAACTTGATTCTTTCACTGAGGACAGATTTTGAATACCAACAGCTACGTGAAAATAATCAAAAAAACTGCAGCTTAGAAAGACAAAAGGCAGACAAGTCTGAGCTAAGGGTTCAGTCCCAAATCACTGACTGAAGCTATTACTGCCTAGGCACTGCAAACGGTATGTCACACCTCAGTGCCATGAGAAACCTACTTCACTCCCCAAGAAACAGCCCTCAAATTTCTTGCTGAAAGAGCCCAATGTGATAAACACACAGTTAAAACACAGGAAACAAATGGTCCAACCATCTTGTAAGACAGGTTATTCTGTATCTTGATGCCAGGAAAATGACACAGCTTTAACATACCAGAGGTCTCAGTGGAACTCAGGTTAGTAACAGACTCAGGTCACTGATGAGTATCAATTAATTCACAGTGTTAAATGTATGCTGCCAGGCTACTATAGAGCACAAAATAACTTACTGATCCACAGGGTTTAGTTCATTTTAGAAATCCTTTCCAGGGCACTAAACTTGCTTTTAAAATGCTATATATATTCCTAATGCGGGTCTTTCCTTTTTGTAACAGCTGCAGATTTTAATACTTTCCACACACACTGGCCCTTGCCAAGCTCAAAGTTTCCTCAAAAAGCACTTGGAAAAAAATGCTGACTATAAGACGAAACATCCGTTTGACAATACATGCTTCTCTCTTGCTAGACTGAGCCATTCTTAAACTGCCCTGAGAGATCACAGGGCCCAGACCACCACAGTGATGCCTCTACTCACAAATCGGCTAGGGAAGAGTGGGTTTCCACATACCCCCAGATCTGAAGGAGACCTGCTGGCCACAGCAGTCACTATATACCTTCCTCCACCACGTGGAGAAAGAGAAAAGGGTTAGAACTCCCCTCTCGCTTTCAAAAGAAACATCATCTGTCTTGGAGCCTGGGGCTAGCGAACCCCAAACCTCATTGCTCCTCACCATTGCCTCACTAAGCCCTCTGCACATTGGCAGAAACACCTGTCAGTGCTCAGGCAAACACCAACGTAGTGTGCCTGCCTGGTTCAACCAGGAATTGCCAAACTCTACGGTATTTCCAGCAGAATGGAAGGAGATAATGAAAATGCATGATCAAAGACCACACTCAAATCGAAAAACGGCTGTCTCCCACATCAGCTCCCCACAATGCTGAAGCAGTTGCTGAAAGACGTCTTGGCAACCCGCTTCCACAAATCACAGCAGGGACACAGCAGTAGGAATACACTCCAAGAAGCCATCAGGCATCTTTGGGAGTGGCTTTAGGGTCCAGAAGTTAAACACACTATAGTGATACCCAGAAACAAGATGTTAAACTAATTTGGAGCTGGTGCTACGTAAAGAATCTGAAACTCAGCCATGATCTTAACCTGAAACTTCAGTGAAGGAGAAAACGGAGCTCAAAGACTGACCCAACAGCATCCCTCACTGCAATGACCCTCAAGGCCAGGCCAGAGCTGAAGGCACTCGTGTGGAAGCGGGAAAGGTGCATTCAGGCTCCTACTCTGCCACAGACTTTTTACAAGATCCCTATAAAGCAATTTTCACTCTGCGTGTCTCCATCTCCCATCTGCCAAGCAGAACAAACAGCACTGTCCAACTCTATGGAGACCTACTAGAATAACTCTCTCTTTCTCTGGTGAGTTACTTTAACCTCCAGCACCTGAGTATCAAAGAGAAATGTAGAGCAACAGGATCTAAATTATCATGCTAAAGAAATCACACATTTATGCAGTTCACTTTCTACAGGGAAGAAAATAGGAAAGCGGTAAGAGATTTTCCAGATTAAGATAGACACATGGAGTGATAGTCTGCATTCCTTCGACAAAACATACAATTAAAAAATGAGACAGAGAAAGTAGCTACTGAACTCTGCAAAGCCGTGAACCAAAGTCAGAGAGGAATTAAAAATCCTGGGGAGGGCTTCCAGGATGCAAAGCCCAAAGAAACCAAGACAGCCAGAAGTCTGATCAAAAAATAGAAACTTGCAGATTTCAGAGCTCGGTTGCTATGCTTATTCACAGATACACTTAAACTGGGGTCAGCCAGAGCCCCACAGCCCCCAAGCTCAGTCGGCAGCACTCTGGCCACTCAAACTCACGCCCAGCCCACCACAACAGTAATTCACAGCAAAACAACAGCTCTGCTTTCCCTCGGCTCCCACAGCTCCCACCTGCCATGCTCAGCTCCCGAGTGGCTCCCCTCACCTCGGCAGGGCTCACTCACCTCTGCACAAGACATGCATTCCTCCATTCCTCTTTTAAACAGAACAGAACCCTCTTTTTTTTTTTTTTTTAACCAAAAAGCAACAATCCCAGAGGTCACCTTGCCCCTCCCTAAGTAGCAGTTTATGTCATTTGCCAGCCTCTATCTATAGAAAACCTCACAGCTACGTAACTCAGACATGAAAGGCCAGTGAGAAGCGAGCTCTTGCATGCATGCACTGCTCAGAGAAAACAAGGCTCTGGTTCAGCGCTGCCCATCTCTGCACGAGAGCAGCTGTTCTATTTATAGGCACACAGCTCTGTAAAGAGTTTGGTGGGTTTGTGCGGAAAGGGCTGGAGATAAGACCAAGATGACTTTATAAAATGATTCAGACATTGCTGCCTTTCTCCTCCTCTATTTTAATTTTACAGCCAAAGGACTTGCTACTTGCCGAGGAACACAGCTGAAGAAAATTAACGAGGGAAAGGACTTGACAGCAAAGTGACACCAAATGAAATAGGGAGATGAACAGTCGTTTCTGCTCACCAGCCTCTCTGTAGCTTTCTTAATTGAAGATGTACTCTGATCAGATTACTAGGCATGTAATTCATCAGGACAAAAGTGAAATTACTTCTTCCATAACAAAAAAAAAAAGAGAGTTAAATCTATTTTTAGTGTCATGTATTGGATCCTACAGGAAAAGCAACTGCCCTGAAACATCATGAGGTTTGATTATGTGCATCCAATCAAGGATAAATACAAAAATGGTTTGTGATGGAACTACGCAGACTGCTTTCTATCCAGCCGAGTTTCTCTCCAGCACAGTGCCCTGTGGCATGGCACTCCCTGGGCAGACAACACCATGAAAAAAGGAAGTGTCTTCTTGGATCAAGCCTACAATGATGTGCTACTAGTTTCAACAGTGACACCCTTTTATCATATTACAAGACAGTGTGAAAAAGGTTACTGAACAAATGGGCAGTTTAAAGCAACACTGCACATAGCAGAGAGTCTTAGCGTCTCTGCAAAGAACACGATTAGACAGCTGAAAGGCAGGGCCTAGGAAATTTCTAGCATTTCACTATTTATCTTTGTCCTTGAAGAAAAGCAACTTCCTGCAGAAAAAAAGATTCAGTTCATGGCGAGCAATGCACAACCCTCCCCCCAACTCAACCCCTTTTAAAACTTGACATTTAGGAAGAGAAATAATATGTTCTCAGATTTCTCCTGTCAAAGCGGGTGCAGGCTTTAGGCCTGATCTTGAACTGATGAGAGAAAAGTTTTGCCACTGACCTCAATGGGAATAATTTCAAACAACGCACAGGACTTAAATTAAGGACTTAAGCCAGGGAGAGCCTTGTGCTTCACTGCTTCCCCTTCACACAGTCCCACCTCGCAAGAACAAGAAGCCACACGATTAATAGTAGTCATTCACAAAACCAGCAAAACACCATCGTATTTTTTGCAGCATTACTTGTCTGAGGTGTCTCTGTATTCAGTAACCCACAACAGATCAGAGAGCCAGCCTACACAGACAAAATGCTTTCTACACTGATAAATGTGCATGATTCTAGTAAAAAGAATGATCACATCAGATTTCAGCATCCCTTGTTCTCTTGCACATAGTACTGTGAAACACAGGAGTAGCCCATCCTTTCCTGAAGCTTCAGCCTCTTGCCCCATTTGGAAGTAGGGCCCTCAATAGAACTAATTTCCTAATCTGGAAAACAAGACCCTGCTAGCCAGACTGAAGGCAACTATCAACCATACCCAGCTGTCAAGCTGGCAAGTGTCCTTTGGCACAGGGAGGCTCCAAACTGTGTTCGATACAGACAGTGGAAGAACAATGCAACCTAGTTTACAGCTGAGATCATGGCATATTCTTACGGGCAATTATTCAGTGCAGCGTAGCTGAAACAAGATTTTTCTCCACTGATACTTCCTTCCAGTGCAGAAAAAGAACAGTGTACAAGGTAAAAAGCAAAATCATTCAAAAACTATCTAAACAGCAACTAAAGAATCCCAAATACCAAAGTAAGTCCCCAGCATCTGGATTTCTGTTTTCCACGTGTCTTCAGAATGTAAAAACTTCAGGGCACAGACTGTTTCTATTTGTATGTATTATAAAACTTCGAGCAGGGTGCTTTTGCCAAACAACAAGTAACTGACTAAAGAAAGCATCAAATGCATAGAGAAAGGAGAAAACAAAATGAAAAAGCATATGCTGACAGGCTATCTTTATATATGCTTACTAAGGAATTTTACAGGCAGCTGATCTCCAGGGACCAAGCAACCTCATCTAGTCACTGACTTTGGGTAAGCTGTGGCAAAACCGATGGGAGTAGATCTGCAGTCACTTAAACATGGCAAGACTGTCTTGCCACACTAGGGCAGGTACAAATCCAGAGTGCTGTACCTTGTTGCAGGTAGAACGGGTTTAGTAGCTGGTTCCATAAAAGCTCTTTGTGGTCATAAATTTGGAGCGAATAACTATTCAGAAATCAAATGGAATACAGTAAATCCGACAAACAAAGTACAGGAATAAATCTAGCCAACTCCGTAGAATAAGACATGAAAGGTCAAAAGGCTAGGGGTTAACAAGCTAATCCCAGAGCATCCTTCCACCAGACAGTGGTCACACCCTAGAAATTAACTCCAGGAAGCTTGGAGGGGGGAAATCTGGATCAGTAAAGCAACTCTAAGTACGGGACACACAGAAAGCTGTACAGATCTATAGGGGAGCACACTACAGGTTGTATAGTCCTGTTTAGGAATACTACGTTAAATGCAACTGACTCTTGCAGAAGTGAAGACTGCGTTAAGATTTCTCCCACTGGTATCAAAAGGGCAAGACATTATGTGAAGTCACTGCAACAGAAAGAATCCAGAAGAGGGGAAAAAGAAAATTAGAGGTCAGCCGCAGGAGTCAAATGTCAAAATAGAAGCTAGGGCTGTGAGTCAACTAGGCTTTTAGTGCACACCGTTTAATACCTTTTTGGTTTAATAACCTATGCTTTATTACCTGGGAAGCACCCATGTCAGATTACAGCACAGACCCCTTACACAGCCACAGGGGGAAGCCTGCAAAATCTCCCCCAACAATCATCCTCCCCATCCTCCCACTTAGCGTACCCTCCAGCTCTGCTGAATTAGCTGGACTCTGCACGCCCAGCGAGAGGCGAAGGGCAGCTCGGCCAGCAGCTCTCAGCCTCTCTGCAACTAGTACAAGCAGAATTCAGAGCAGCGTGCAGCAATCCGTTGATAGCGTCGCTGAGATGTCGCTGAAACAGGAAATGCAAGCTTATTCTCAGGATCAGCAGTGAAAATAAAGTACTGAAACAGCTTGAGATAGAATCTGCCTTGGCACAGATAAACAAATGCTCAAACACTTAATTCTTCCTCAGTTAATGCTGCAGCTGGAAAACAAAGAACAGGTCTGTGAACCAGCTTCTTTTCAATACCACATTCACCTGCTACTATTGTGGATCATTCTCTTCTAAAAGGGACCAGCACACATCGACCTGAAATGAACATATTAACAAAGAAAAACAAGTTTGAAAGTACGCAGAAAAGTTGTACGTATATGGGAAAGGAAATACAACATACCAGCATATCATCACACAGATCCCTGGTAAAATGAGCTCAGTTAGGGCGTTCCAACTGAAGTACTTAAAATAGATGAATACTCTGGTCAGCTACTTAGGAGAATGAAAAAAACACCAGTACACTGATTCAGGATGAGTTAGTAGCTGGACAACTCCTGGCACGCTAACTGCTTAAGCCCTCATTATGCTTTCCATAGGCTGCAGGCATCCTTCCCAAACACATTTATCACAAGAGGGGAACTGAGCACGAAGCCCAAGTCATCCCAGCAAACCATAGCAAAGCTGGAAGATAAGGGTTCAAGTCCATCCACAGAGATAACCAAAGCCAAAAAAGCAACAGTTTAAAAGCTACCTGAAAACTTTGGAATGGAATAAAATTTTAAATTAAATGTGGACTTTATACGTTTAAGGAAAAACACGAAAAATATGCTGTTATTTTTTCTACCATCCAAAATTACACATACATAGCTACAACCCTTCCTTAGAGCATTTTCCCCAGACAAAACATGTCAAAACACATTACCTGCTGTGAAACCTTCAGCTCTGAGACATGCCTGTCACACAGCTACGCACCAGCACCACAGAAGCCCATATATTAACTCAGAAGCACACGGCCCTGCTGCTGAAATGCAGCAATAGTCATTTTGAATCACAACATTGTACACAGAATCCTCTAATGCTGCAGCCTGTACCACTAGAGCTTAAGTAACTCTCTTATTCATTCAGAGAGCCAAATTATTACCAAAACCCACCACTGCCCATCTAAGCCCACCCAACCACTTCACTGGCAAGTAGAATCAGCCAGGCACTTACCATAGCAGCATGTCAGGGCCATTTGGTATGAAAGTATCAGGCTAAGAAGGTGCAATCAGTGCTATTACAGGAATAGCAAACATAAGGGAAAGCACATCCAGAATACAGCTGTGGATCTCATCCTCACGATCATAACCACCCCATCCTTCCCATACTGCTAAATGTCAAGGAGATCTTGGCCAAGTAGGAAGGAAAACCCAGCAGAAAGTATGGTATGAGAACTTCAGGACATGGGAGAGTTAAAGTTATACCTTGAGGAAGAAAACTGAATCCTCTGCCTTTGTGTTGAGGAGGCTGAGAGAACAACAGCTTCCTCCCACTGTGTCTGGATTCCCATCAACTCTGCTACTGAATGCTGCAAGGAGCTTTATTTAGTAGTGGCTGGCAGATGCAGGGCCAAATCCTGATCCTTTTACTCCAGCTGGTATTCCAATAGGACTACACTGTTGAGAGCAGAAAGCAGCTTTTGACCTTCAGCCATTTAATTAATACTTAAGGTATCTCAGAATTTATTTTTATCTCATCTGTAACAATTGTCGTTATCAGATTTTCCATATTTATGTATTAAACAACCTATGCTTTTAAGTTTTTTTTTCCTTATCCATTTAACGCAGTTTTTAAAGGATACTCCAAAGTTTTTAAATTTGTTTTTCCATTTTCCCTGTTTTAACGTCCTGCAAATACCTTTGACCATGCCAAGACATCTTGATCAGCACCAGCAACAACAAGGAAGATTAGCACAGCTCTGGGAACACCGTTTTGTTAACTTTCAGCTAAACAGAACAGAAGGGGCTGGCGTTGAGTTCCCAGAACACTGATTTTTAATAAAATCTCAGTGACTGATCTACACGTTCTATAACAGTGCTCTGACCTGCCTTGGCAGAAAGTGGTTTGAAAAGCAGGCAACATGCCCTCCCTGTTTTATTAGTCACACTTCTGTCTTTCAAGAATCAGTGAAGGCGGCTGTCCCACGGATCAAAACATTACCCTAGAGTTTGCAACACCTGCCTTGGTTCCTAACTCCCCTGGGGAATGCTCTATGCCATTTTGTGCACTTGATACCAGAAGCACGTATCTCAATCTCCCATATGGGAAACTGCAGTGGTATCACCTCTCCCCGCTAGAATATGACATTGCTAAATTTATTAAAACTTGCAAGACTCAAATACAACGTGCTTGATGTTAACATTATGTAATCAAGATGGCATTTCCTTTTTCAAAAAAAGCAACCCACAGCATCAGAACAGGTATCACATGTAAAACTTACTAACTTAGCAGTGAGACTGTGAGGAAACAAAGATTTACTCTAAACCCAAATGGAGTAACTGGGTATTAATCAATTACCTAACTCAGCAGTGGTAATTTTTTAGCCAGGCAACCCACCTTTTTCCCCTCTAGAAGAAAGCAGGGCAGCAGGTTTTGGACCTCCTCCTCTACATAACTGCTTTCCTGTCCACATGTAGCCCAGGGACAGCAGCCAGCAAGTGCTGTACCCTGCTGAAGCACTGGACTGCTGCAGGTGGAGGTGCAGCACTGCTGAACCTGGCATACACAATAAGCTCACTGCTTTCTGGAGTGCTTCAAATAAAATGCCCGAGAACGGACCATGAAAGATGGCAGCTGATGTGGATCACTGCTGCTGCCTCAGCTATCTGTCTGCCTGAAGCTGAACTGTCCCTGGGTAATGGTCCCGCAGGGCTGCAGAACCAAACAGAAGCATTTTCCTTAAGAGACACTTACAGAAATTCTTATTGAAACAAAGCAATAATGACTTAGTGGGGGAAAAGCAGGGAAGAAATGGTTTAAGTGGAGAACCAATAAAAATTCCTTTAAATAATGGTTTGTGCATTTGAAACCTTGAAGAGATGTATTCCAAAGGGTGCTTTTCACTTGGACAGTATTTTGCCCTGGAATTTCTGATGCTGCTGTGACACTATCTAGTGAAAACCTTAAGCTTTCAAGGAAATAGGGAATACAACCCCCTCTCTTTACCTCACTTCTGCTTTCTTTTAACTATGCAGGTGTATCTGCTATTTTAGAAAGAATCACACAACTTGCAATTAAAGGTGGTAAAGTTTTGCAGTGTCTTACATGGTATACTGGATTTTCTAATCAGGTAACCTGGAGAGAGACATTTTACAGTTTTCATTTATAATCCAGTACTCCTCTGAAGCAAAATATCAATGATCTTTTTGTAACAACAGGTTTTGGGTAGGTAAATATTTGACTCAGTTTTATTCAAAAAAGAAAAAAAAAACACTTTAATACTCATTTTATTTGAGAGAATAATTACTAGCCAGGCATGGTACTTTCTCAAAACACACAAAAGTTTAATGTTAGCTCTTTAGTTCCTGGAACCTGAACTATAGTTAGAACGTATGAGAAAAGCTACAAGTGTGTGTGGTTTTGTGCTTTGTTTTGTGTTGTTGGGTTTTTTATATATATCTAAAAAAAGGAAGTAACAGCTGTTGCTTTCACATAGCATCCAAAACTCTCCAGCAGCGAGGCAAACTT
Organism: Microhierax caerulescens; assembly: GCA_035590215.1. NCBI lineage: Eukaryota > Metazoa > Chordata > Aves > Falconiformes > Falconidae > Microhierax > Microhierax caerulescens. The sequence goes on along the minus strand of JAVJGJ010000003.1, from coordinate 3,173,434 downwards.
ACAGTACACTAGTGGTAGCACAGTGCTGGGAGGCTTCCCAAATTTTGTCAGAACAGATGAGTCTGATGAGCATGCAAAACATAACGTAGATTGAGTTAAGGGACAGAAACATTCTTACAGCTGTGTACCGTAGCCTAAAATCCTACCTTTTTCCTTAGTGCTCAGAGAAGGCACTAATTTGTTTGTGGTGTTAATCCAAGAAAATTCATGTCCTTAAAACCTTTGCTCAAGATGTTCAGTTTCAAGTTAATCACAATAACTTCTCTTTTGCAAAACTGATCTCTTCTGAAGCGACAAATTTCCAGTTTCGACCTGGACTAAAGCATAAGCCACTACAATTTACACCATGTAAAGCTCCTGAAGTTTAGACACCCTGTTAAAAGGCAGCACAAAAAAACCCAGCAGACATTTTAATATGTTTTAGTGGAAGATGCCACAGACAGAACACGAATTAAGCCATAAATTCCTGAATATCTCCTCCTCATTTGTTGCATATTTATTTTACATTGCCTCTTTACTGAAACACATTGCTTATCATAATACTTCTTTCAATATTTCTATCAAACTAATAAACTTCTCCATTTGCTCACTCCAATCTAATCTCAGAAAACCTTAAAACATTTGCCCTCCAGAAATAAAAATAACACTTATTTACCTATTAAAAGGACATTTTATCTATTAGGCAATACAAGAAGAAACAAAATGAGCTTTCTGCGTTGTTCACACTGCCTACCATATGTTTGAGAACTCAGTTTTAGTCTGCTTTGAAAACTAGTGCAAAAACAAGGAGAAACATTCTGTTTCCTCCTGTTTTTTTCCTTGCCTGTACACTTCAGAGTGGATCCTAGACCTCAAACCTACTAATCAGAAAGAGAATCATAATCTCCCATAGTGCGAAAGTTATCTACACCACAGACTGCTACACAGCACAGAAATCGGAAACTTGCTAGTTCAGATACTGAACAAAGTCTGTTCACCGCAGCATAAAGCTCAGTGCCAGTTAATTTATTCTGCTTTTCATGGTATAAATTAACCTGATATATCTCTGCTACTGTAGCCAGACAGCTTCCAGTATCCCAGAAAGTTTGGAGAGCTGCTTACTCTGTTTGCAACTCTGTTGAAATATATACTGCAAACTTGTCTTAAACAGTTCAAGGCAATGATAAATGGTTACAAAACCTAAAATATTACAGAGATATTGTTCATAAAAGTGAAGAGATGTTAGACTGAATTAGTCTAAACAAGAAGTCCTTCTGAAGCCACCCAAGGACGTTGCTGAAATCCTGTCTGGTAAATAAACTTAGATCTCAAAGCTGGCAGGCTGGAAATCAAACCCAGCTGATGAATGAAACGAGAAGATGGCCTGTTCATCCACTCTCCTGCCTTCCGAGGTTTGTAATGCGATGCTTGCGATGAAAGGTCCAGTGCAAAGGAAAAAGCGCACTTCACTATCAGAGCCCATAAAAGGGGCAGTGCTCCTCCATTTCACACCCTCATCTCCTAGCACCATTTTTTATATTACCATGTTTTCATCCGTGCCAGGTGACAATGGAGATGACATTACTGCTTCAGCTGATTCCAGCTGAGTCCTCAACACTGCTTAGAAGGCAGCAGTGAGGCTCCTGCTGTTGCCTCTCCTCACACACATCATCCTTCTCTTTATTTATTTCATCTCCTTCCTGATTCCCATCTGTTCAAAAGTATTTTATCTCAGTTGACCAACAGTTTCTCTATTTGCACCAAAGCCAGCGGCTAAAAGCAGTGTACTATGAAGCCTGATACCAGTACAAGTCTGACAGGTCTCCAAACGCTGATCAAGCCCTCTGTGCAGCCTCTAATTCTTTCCCAGCTGAGCCACCAGCAGTCACACTACCAGCTAAACCTGATCATACAAGGTTTTCTTCCTTCCCCAGAATAATCATTAAGAGACTGCTAAACATACTTCTCTTACACCTTCTTCTCTTACTCAAAATTTTTTTCTAGCTAAACCCAAGTCCATTAAAATGTAGTACTTCACCTTCCAAAGACTTAGCTTTCTGCTCTTCCTCCCCCTGCCCTGTATTTTCACAAGATTTGCCTTCAGACACTGCACAGTGAAGTCCCAGTACCTATACATCCAAACAATTCTATCTGCCCCACAGTACTACCATGCCAATATATTTCAGTCAAACACAGCTGGGCAACCTGTGGACTTAGAAACAAGTTCACTGAAGTTTTATGGTCTTGTAAGCAAGCAGCTTTATCTTACAGAGTTTCTTGGGAAAACACGTGACAGGCCCAAAGGAAGAAAAAAACGTATCTTCAAAGTGTTTGTGACTGTTACAAACAAGTAAATTCTGAGGAACTCCATGGCTAGAGCAGACTTTGCACTCAAGCTGTGATAACAGTAAGCTTCCATGGTGATTTAACTGTACTTACAGGCATGGTCTTGAGCTAACTACTGCAAAAGATGTGGCTAGAAGAGATTTATAACCTCAGGGCACAGTAACAGTCTGCTTGCATCTCTTACTGTCACTCTGACGGACCTGTCCAACAGCTTCTACAGCTTATGGTAGTCTGCACTCTTGTCATTCAATAGACAAATTCTGAATTAGGTTTGCCTTTACAGAGGAAGCACACTCACCCAAGTCTCTTCAGAACTACAATTACTCACAAAGTTGTCTTTGCTCCTTGCCCTCAAGGCAAGGAAAAAGTATACATGCAGCAGCATTCAGAACAGATGATGACAAGGCAAAAAGACATCAACAAGCAACAGAACAAATCAATTTTTGATACCATAATACCTGGGCTTACTTCGAAAATCTGACACTTTAGTTGAAGGTCTTCTGCAGATTAACACACAGGAGGCTTAACAGCTGTAGCCAGTATCTGTTTATAATCCTTGTTCTTAAAATGTTTATGTTTGTGTAGTACAAGTGGCTGGCTTAGGCCTTTTCCAGCCATACTGACGCAGGAAATGATGTAAAACAAGGCAAATAATTCAGTAGGGACACGGGGATGCATTCTGATGTATTCAAAGAAAAGCAAAATCCAATGCACCTCTTACCTTAGCATGTGCAACCTACTGCTGTAAGCATGAGTTCCCACTCTGGCACTGAGGAAGTCATTGCTCTTGCTCTCATCACAGAGACCACCATTAAAATCAGGCTATGGCATCCTTCCCACCTTCCCACATGGGACCCCAGCTACAAATGGTATTAAGAAATCACAAGGTTCATCCAGTCTCCACCAAGACAAATTTCTGATATTCAGCACCCTGTGTGCCGAAAAAGATCTCAAAAGGCTTATTTTTTTCATAACAGATTAACAGACTAGATCGGGTCACCTGGTGCTACAGCACAGCTGAGATCTGCTTGATACACGAAACACCAACCCATTTAGAGGGCTTCATTGTTTCCTGTTGTGGCCAAAAGAACCACCTCTTACACAGCCCAGACCCTCAGTGCCTTAACTGAAGAAGTCAATGACAGTGGCAGCAGTGCTTCACAGACAGAGGAAGCAGCCCCACCATGTGTAATGAGGTAAGCGTGCGGTCCTCACAAACAACCGTACTTTGTCATGGGGGTTTTCAGAGCTGGGACCGATGTGGCACTACTATGACAAGCAGCAGAATGATGATACAAAGTGTTTGGAAGCAGGGCAAACTAGCCAGCATAAAAAAGATCTCTATTGAATAAGGTTTCAGACACTGCATCATGCAGACACATTTATTCTCCTTTGCTGTGAATACAAGATAAGCAACACCAAGCTAGCAGCATCAGCCTTTTGCATCCACACAGCAGCAACTGTGCTTGCCCATGCTTCAGAGACAACAGGAAGGTGATGGCAGAATAACTAACCTGGTACTTCTAAGCAGAAACGTATCACACAACAATCCAAGAGTTACACAGGATTTTAACGGCTACAAAGAAAAATCATGCAGCTATAGTAAAAATAGTACAGAAGAGGGCAACTCCCTATGGGTGGTTCCTAGCCTTAGGCTGAAGGAAATCTTCGCATCTTCTCTTACAGTAACAATACAGAGGAACTACAGCTGTAGTTGTAGTTGCAGAATACTGTTACTGCTCCTAAAAATGGCGTTACTGTTCAGAACAAACCACAGAGGGGTAAAATCTGACTGGGCAAAGGGCATCAGGGTTGAGAGGATTGCTACCTGACCAGGGAGGTGAAGCAGGGCAGAAAAAGCTAGGAACAGACTAACAAGCCCCAAGATCACTGTCTGACCAGACAGAAGACTAAACATCTCTGTATGGCTACAGAAAGGAAAACCAGCACAGTACAAGATGGGGAAAACTGGGATGCAACCATGAAAATGATGGCAAGATGCTGAAGCAGGCACACACTGATTCAAAGTAATAACAGTGAGGGCTGCACCTTTCAGAACACAGAGCTCTGGATGGGAGACAATGACTTGTGCTGTGTCCAACAGGGCCACAGGAGGTGGGGGTAGGAATGGAAGCGATAATGGGGGAGGGCACAATGTGACAGGTAGATATGTCTGGGCAACGCAGGGGCCCTCAGGGAAAGCATAGGAAGGTGCAGAGAGCCTCTGGCAACCCTGACATGGGGAAAAAAAAGGGGAGATGCAATTTCTGGGAGTGGGGAGTAACAGTGTGTCTTTAGAGCTCAAATATCAGGTCACGGGGAGGGGGGTGGCACTGGGGAGCAGGAACTCAAATCTGACTTCCATGACTCCAAGCAAATATTACAGGGCAGACTAATAATGGGAAGAGGTAAGGCAGGGTCCTGCTGTGCCTGGTCTCGCTGGTCACTGTTGGGATAGAGAAGCTCCCCGGTGGGTCTCAACCTGGGCACTGGGTAGAAAGTGGCCTGAGCTGGGCTGCTGAGGAGGGGGAACTGGGGAGGTTTTGGGCTGCTGGGGAGGGGAACTGGGGAGTTCCGTGAGGCAGTCTGGGGATGGCACCTGCTGGGGGCAATTCCAGGGCCCCCCGAGAGCAGTTTGGGGCTCGCTGGCAGACACTGAAGGGCATTTAGGGGGCAACTGCTAGCTGACATCTGAGAAACAGTTTGATACAGGAATCCCCGAGGAGCATTTAGGGGTTCGCGAGTTCATGAAAAGCTGTTGGGGTGGGGGGTGTTGTCAGCGGGTCTCTGAGGCACGGTACGGGACTCGCCGGCACATCCCTGAGGGACATTTTGAGGGGAGGACGGAGGGACGAATCTCCGGCAAGTCCCTGAGGGGCAGATGGGGAGGGGGAGCGCGGGAACGGCCCGATCCCTGAGGGGCGGTTTGGGGGGGTCCCGGCAAGCCTGTGCGGCGCGAGTCGGGGGGCTGGCCGGCAGGTCCCGGAGGGGCGGGCTTGGGGTGGGGATGGCCGGCAGGTCCCGGAGGGGCGGGCTGGGGGTCGCCGGCAGGTGGTCCCGGAGGGGCGGTGTGTGCGTAAGGCAGCCGCCGGCAGACCCTGAGGGGTAGCTGCGGGAGTGGGGGCGTCACCAGCAAGTCCCTGAGGCGCAGGGCGGGCGGTGGGTGTAATCCCCAGCAGCTCCCTGAGGGCTGGGCTCGAGGGGGTCCCTGGAAGGCCCCCCCGGGGGGGGGGGGTGGCCACGCCCCCAAGGGCGGCCCGGGGTGGCCGGCCGGCGGCCCCCGCGGCGGCGGCACAGGCCGGGCCGGGGGGGCGGGGGCGGCGGC
>JAVJGJ010000003.1:3140764-3167487 GCA_035590215.1 Microhierax caerulescens | reverse complement strand
CCGCTCCGCCGCTGCGGCGCCCCCTGGCGGGGAGCGGAGAGGAACGGCCGAGGCGAGGCGGGGCGGGCACGGCCGCCTTCCCGGCACGGCCCGGCACGGCCCGCGGCCCCAGCTGTGAACCGGCCCCAGCCCGCCCACCTGGGCATCGGCCAACGCTGGTCCCTGCCCGGTCCAAGCACCCCCGTGGCCGTTTGAAGCCCGAGAAAAGGGCTTCCACTCACGGATAACGTGAGCCCAAGAGCTTGAATCTCAGGCCCGATTCTCGCGGTTGTTTCCAGCACTCCGGTTGTTCCGCTGGGTTTAATAAAAATCCTGTGGGTAAACCCTCCTCCCCCCAGGGTGAGCCCTGCTGCACCCACCTCCCTCACACACAGGTGCCTCACCCGTCCTGCCAGCCACAGGGGCTCCGGCTGCCACACACTGCCTCAGGTTTTAGTACAGAAATGCTCCGGCCTGACTGGGCCTCTCCCCGCACCGTCCCTCCCGCTCCCACCGGCCTGAGGTAACGGCCCAAACCGCCAGCACGGAGTGTGTCACCTGCACCATCCTGACCACGTACAAGGGGAAAGCCCTTGTCACCAAGTCAGTCCCGTCACAGAGGCTGCGTATTTGACAAAAGCTGTGTTCAAAAGCAGCAGTTTCAGAGATGCCATCACCACCAGAGCGCATCCCTCTCTGGGAGCGGGTAGGTATGCCCTAAGCGGAGTCCCACTCCAGCAAGGCACGGGGTCAGGACATGGCATCACTCCCCCCAGCCATGAATATGAGTAGCAGGCTGCAGGTCTGACTTGGTGGAAGATCAACATAACATCAGAAGCAGAGCCAAAGATAAAAGGCAAACCGTTCCAGCTAGAGACCTCTTTTCTGCTGACTGAAGGGCAGCAGAATGCAAGCCCAGCCTGGCCTGCAGGACAGGGAGCTGAAGGAACTAGCAGAAAGCCCTTGCTTTCTGCGCAAATGTCCAGCATGGGCTAAACAAATGGTCAATGCCTTTAAATGCTTTCCTAAACCCAGGCAAAAGAACAGATTTAATAACCATTTTGGCTTCTCACCACTGCACAGCAGAACATACTATAATTTTGTTACACAGTTAGCTTACAGAAGGCATCGCTGCAGGTAGTTTGCAAGTCAGGCAGTGACAGAGGTACCTTACAAAGTTGACATAATAAATAAAAAAAAAGCCTCCAAGTTTACTACTCCCACACTTACAGGTCCCATAGCCGGGAATACTGAAGGAAACATCTCTGTGGAGGAAGCTACACTTTGAAGCAAGACTAGAAGACTGTTCACCCTCCTCTTCTTAGCATCCTTAAAGCATTTCCTGAATACCAGCTCTCCAAGACCAGCATATTTGCAAACAGCCATTCACTCAACCTTACTGTACCTGTGTGTTCTTCTCAAGCCGCCCAGAAATTAGTAAAAAAAATACCAGGGCAATCATTAGAAGAGCCTTCCCAGAAATCCAGGTGCAAATGCCTAACCCTTCCCCCAAACCCAAAGTTGAAATCACACAGAAATTATACCAACCACAAACACCTGAAAATGGCTGCAGGGTTTCTTCAGCAGCAAAGCACACAGCACTTAGGAAGAACAGAGCAAACATACTGCCTCTTGCAATTTCTTCTAAGGTGAAACAGCTGTGACTAAGGGAGCCAAAACCACTGTCAGACAGGTGGCATTAGGTGAGAGAACTGATGAAACTCTGAAATCAGCTGTGGTCTTAATTCACTGCTTTCAGCACCTTAATCAAGACCAGTTTACAGAAGCAAAACAGGCTTTACTTTTAGGCCAACCTAATTGTGTTAGAGGCCAGATACAAAGCTGTTTGGTTAAAGCCTTTGGATCACCTGTAAAAGCAGGGCTTGTAACCATGATGGTGTCAGTAAGAATAAACAAACAAGCTTCTCAGAAAATGAGGCCTGTATATAGAACAATTCTGCAGAAACGCCAGAGTACAGCCCACACTTTTCACCAAAACAAGCTGCTTTGGCTTGTTGCAGTTATCAATAGCAACTTCAGCCAGAGAGTGGGCAAGCTCAGTTCGCGCAGCCTCCACAGTCTGAAGCGGGATGGAAGCGCAATGCGCTCTCAGCGGGCTTTCACCAGGAGTCCTGCTCCCGCTGGGGGAAACAGACATCTCAAAAACATCTCCCTCATTTTCTTCTCTGTTAAAAGCACATTGCTGTTTGCTAAGATATAAGTGGGAAGCTCTTAATTCAGTTTTCCAGTGCATAGGGTGGGAAACATAAATTTATAATATTAATAAATGTAGGCTCTGCAATCAGACCTTCCAGGAGAATTTAAACCAGGGACACTGACAAGCAGACTTGGAGCAAAAATAAGAAAAAGAAAACACCAATAGTTTTACATGCAAAATGTAATTAGATGACGCAACTTCAGCCAAAATCTACATGAGATTCAGGAAAGGATGCAACATTTACATGGATAATGAGAATATCCAGATCAACGTGAAAGAACAAAGTTCACAAAATACAATCTCATTTCTTAGAGCCTAAACTGACCTCTGGCAGCTGGATGTTGGAAAAGGCTCCTCAGGGCAAGCTGCCCCATAATTTCCTCCTTAATTTTACTGCACCCTCCTTTAAAGGACTGTTGCATAAAGGAAACTAGATTAAATACAGGATCAGTCTGGACTAGCAGTTCTCTCTGTTTGGGGTTGTATATAGGGAGCTTTGTTAAGAAAGTCATGAACAGTGCACTTTTCTCTCATCTTTAATAACATGGTGCTTAAGCACATTGCTTGAAAGCTAACATTGTATCAGCATAGGTGTGGAAGATGACTTGCAAGACATTTAATGGTACAGAAAGTGGATGTAAGCCACACGGGGACAGTGTAAGCACTGCGAATATTCACTAGATGAGTTTGGTACAACATAAACACAAAAGCAACCAAAAGGAAATAAAATCAGTTTTGTACAGTCTGCCGAGAAGCTTCGATGAATCACCAAAGGCTGCAAAGCCAGCCTTCCAGACTAGGATTTGGTTCACTAGCATGTAAAAGTTAGAGGCCCTTTGACACTGAGTAAGTCTAGGCAGGCTGCACAAATCACTGTTGAAGCTCTCATCAGTGGTGCAAGCAACCAACCTTTTTATTAGATAGCCCTGAAAGCAGAAGTCATGACATGGCAGCCCTCTGGTAGCTCGAGTAAACATCAGGTTTTGACTTTGCTACATTCTTCTAGAGTTGAAACTTTAATAACCAATTGATTGAGATTCATGATTTTATGCCCACTGATCTCAGGGCTGAAACGTGAAAGACCATGTACGCACTGAGAACATGCAGTTTACTAGAAGCCTAGGTCCTAAATTTCTTGTTGATGCCAGGCTACATCGCTTCTCTGGCAGCTTGTTCTTTTAGTCATCACTTGAGGGCATATTCTTGTCTTCATCATCAAGCATATCTTTTAGCTGTTGACGAGCAAACTCCTCAAATACCAGCTCTGCTTCACTGAAATGGAAGAAACACAGGTCTTTCAAAATGATGTTAGCAAATTATTTTTTTTTATACCAGCAGGCTAAAGGAGTTAAAGGAGACTAAAAAGACTGTAGGAGGAGGAAGAGAAGCCTGGAACAGACTCTGGTAATGTTTCCTCTGTCCTCAAAGGGATTTGGATCACATTCTCATTGGTGGTATCCTAGCTAGTATGAAAAGCAGTTGACTGAGCAAGTCAGGACACAAACTGAGGAGGTTTTAATCTGTACTGAATCACATCCATTGCAGCTAAATATTTACCAGCTAGCTGAATAGATTGCAGCCTTGAAAGGGTCTTTGTCAAGAAATAAAACGTGAAACCTTTCAACCTTATTCCTTCTGTACTAAAATAGGGCACATGGTCTAATCTATTGAGTTTCCAAAACTTAGAGCTACAGAGCATGAGCTGACCACAAACACACCCCTCCCTCCAACTGTGAGGCAAAACATGTTCTCTTGAACTAGTTTCACATGGGTTCAACTGATAGCAGTAATCTGTTAAGCCACAGCAACTCACTCACTTTGGATTTAGGCTTGTATTCTGTGAACCCTGTGGGTTTTTGGACAGTTTTGAGGAGTTTTTTTCGAAGAGTCAATGCACAACTTCAGCTAGAATGTGAAATATCATAGGAAACTTACCCATCCTTCCCTGCAGTCATCAGCATGCAATAAAAGAGGTAAAATGACACACCAAGCAGTTAGAACAGTGGGTGCTAAAACCAGCAAAACTGTATAACAGTGACAAGCGGTAGGATTTGCAGCAATACAAGGAGAATTCCAGAAAGTTTCAAAATGTGCATACATGCATCTTAGGAAGCAAAACTTGATCTCCCAAATGGAAAAGCACTCTAGCAACATTGCCCAAGACTCAGAAGGGCTGAGAAACAATGACAGGTTTTCCCATTCATACTCGCTAGCGGTCACAGCTGCAAAAGACATCTGTGCACACACTTCTACTCAAGAGATGACAGTGCTTGCGTGCCATGATGTAAGTCTTAATTGGTCTGTCACTGTGATTTAAGTAGTCAGCTGATGAGAAGATGATGTTCTTGTTCAATAAACATGAAGGTATTAAAATCCGAGGTCAGAATACAGAAAAAATACAGAAATGAGATGGTGTCTCATTAGATAGGTTGTGCACTTGCGGCAATACCCCTGATTTAATCTTTCCTTAAATATAATCCCAGGACTTTTCACACTTGTGTTTCTTTTATGGGATCTTTGCTAGCCACACCATAACAAATCCTGCTTGCTAGCAGGATTCCTTGGAAGCTGTTTCAGCACAACCTAAAATAAGCAGAACAGACTGTATTGCAGTGATGAAATGGGGGCAGGGATTTTTTTGTTCTCACAGTTACTTTATCTTTAGCAAGCAACATTAACTTCACTGGCTTGCTTCTCATGAGTTCAAGTCAGGGAGCAAGGTGCATCTAGGCCATCGTTCTACAGAAGTTGCCAGGGATCCAGGATGCTTCAGGGATCCAGAGAACTCACCACCTGGAGAATTCCCACCCACAACAATGCACACTGAAATCAAGGGCAACAAGTGGCAATGAGCACTGCTGGAAAAGTCAGCATTGAAAGTATGCTAAATGGGGCCACTCCAGTCAAAATGCCTGGAAGGCTGGACCGTGTAAAGGCACTCATGATGGTCTCTATCCAGACTCTGAAAGGATGGTTTCCTCTCCTCACAGAAGCCCAGCTGAAGTCTATAAAGTCTCAGGGCATGCACGCTTGACTGAAATGGATTTAAAATTAAATATTTAGAACTTTTTAAGTGTCCAACACATAAAGCATCATTATAATTTCATTTTTCCTCCAATTTTTATTCTTTAAATAGCCTGCTCTCTTTCACCACTTTGAAGTATGTTCATTACTATGGAAACAGTGACATCAAGGATGTGGGTGAAGCTGAGTGAGGTACCCACCAATGCAGTTTGAAGCTAGTTTTACAAAATGGGTTGAGGGGGGAAAATAGATGCTGTTTCAGTTGGGCATATACTTGACTGTCAGATAAATGATTACTGAATCAATGCATAGGTAGTGTGGCAGTAGAGCAACACTTATCATGTAACTCAGATTAAGATTACATTGGAAGATGCACTACTTTACCTTCAGGCTGCTATACTACATCCCATTTGACTGTTAAATGGCTACTTTTGCACTCCCAGGCAGGAGTCAGGCCCACTCCACAGGGTTCTCTTGCTCTCCTGTGGCTTAATGAATATTCTAACATTGAAAAATTCTCGGGAAGCTGAAAAATGGGTAGAATTTTTTGGTTTTTAACTGTTATGCCAACAATTGTTTTGAGAGTTGGGATGGGAGGGGGCTGTGTTCAAGGATCAATGAGGCTCCAGAACACTCTCTGCAGAGGGTTTTCTGTAAGCTTTTATTATACAGCCACAGAAATGATTTTGTATAATTAAAGTTGTGGCATATAGTAATTTTCATTATAAACTTGCTTTTAACCTCTGTTAACTTGGGGGGGGGGGGGCCGCAGGGGGAAGTAGGCTGTGTTATTTCAAGATATTCAAGTGCTTTACATAGTCACTCATTTCTGAAAGTTACACCATCAACACAGGGCAGGTAGAGCTTTACTAGTAAAGAGACAAAACATTCATGGGTTTCTTGAAACCAGCCCTTTCATGCAAGTTTAACAAGGGAGCAGACAAATGACCCTGTTTTGGCTGTTGTTCAACAAGAAGGGCAGTTTCCAAGACATAGGCCCACAAAATGTAAAACATCAGGAGAAGGGCAGGAAAACCCCAGACCAAAGAACTCACGCTGAGACCACAGCCTTGAGAAAAACCCAGTAGGAGCTGCTGGGCTAACTGCTGACTGGGAAAGGTCTTGAAAGCATGAAGAGACACAGCCCAATTTTAATCTATCTTTAAAAGCAACAGATTTCTGTTTTTGTCAACAGGCGGAAAAGACAGACTGCCAATGTGACAGGAGCTGCTTTGCCTAAAAATAACCCCGTGAACCACATGGGTCCAAAAACGGTTGCAAAACCAGCACACATGAAACATGCAAATGCTGGCCTACAAGGAGTCCAAGACAAGGAAGCCATAAATAAACATGGGGAAAGAAAGGTAGCGAGTCATTCCTTTTCTGTCTCCTCCAGGCACAGAAAAGAAAGATCAAGCAATCTGCAATAGCCATGGATTTTGACAGATCTACTTTTTACTGAGTGATCAATGCTTCAGAGCTCACGCACAGACAAATAAAAAGGACAACGCAATCTGCTGTGAAATAAAGTACACAGCAGCTGGTCACGCTTGCCCCAGTTTGGCCCTAAAAACATTAAATCACGTTCTTGAGAAGCTTCTCTTTCTGAGGTTCTATAAGCCCTGCATGATTAAATATAGTGATGCTCCACACGTCTTATTTACTTTTGCCATAAATCACTTTAGCTAGAGAAGGGAAAAGGATATTACCCCACTGCAATGAATAAATAAAAATATGTGGAATTTTTTAATCCCACTTTAGCTTTGAATCTGTAAGATGGTTGCTTTGACTTCTTTCCTTTCTCCCAGCTGTATCTTAAGATGAAGTGATAGTCAAGTAAGCAGGGAGGTGAACAGGCAAACTGGTTACTACTGACTCATCAGTAAAAACAAAAGGAAATGGAAAAAGAAGATAAGGAATGATCTCAAAATTCCCTATGCATGCACCCCTGCCTACACCCACTGTAGAGGCTGCTGAACAGGCCAACAAAGAAAAATTCCATCTTCTGGGGCCTTTGAGTTTCTAAACACAGTTTGTTGAAGTTCCACCTCTGCAATTAAGTCTTGATTTGCTTTATTCCCAATTAGATGGTATTTCACTAATGAAACTTATTTTATTTCTTAGAGTTTACAAACTAAGGTGGTAGAATCAAATTTTTTAAAGCATGAACTTGCAACTGGGAAAAGTGATTAGGCACAGTGCATGGAAAACTACCAGCCAGTAAAGTCAGAAAGAGTTTTAGTTTACCAGCTTCATATGGGAAGCTGTTTTATTCCCCATAATGAGCTCAGACACCACATTCCCACACAGTTTTCAAGTCAGCTATGCAGGCTTCAGAGGAATTTTGTTGTGTTACAGGATCTTTTTTTAAAAGAAAGCATTTATTTCTCAAGTTAACTATTTGTAGGGCTTTCCCATGGGATAGCTCCTGAAACTACCTGTATTTTTTTCAGTTTATAAGAAACCTGCAATTTTCATCTGTACAAAATGCATGAACCATAGCTGCCTTCTGACAGCAAGCTCCTAGAAGACTTTGATGTAGCAAACAATACGTGGGCTGTGCCTTTGGTAAGAGGATGTGTTGGGGGAAGCGATCTGAGAAATATTGCAGTTCTCCATTTCCCCTGTAAAGTCTTCTGCCCACATCCTTTTGAATGTACTATATAAAGGAGTATATCAGTCGTCCTTTGAAATTATCTTAAAAGGGAGAACTGACTTCCATTTTTCCTCATATTATAAATGCTTCTGCCAGAATTATCTGCCTGAAGCATAAGTAACAAAAAGAGGGTTGCAGCATTGTTAACACCAAAAAACATCACGTAAAAAAAATTCACACCATTCTAAAACTGTGCAATTCTTTGCAGTTGTCTAAGTCTTTGGATGATTCTTGTTTGGAGATTTCAAGCTTTTCTCTGTGCCCATGGAGGCTCCCCTGTGCACCCTGAGCACCCCCAGCAGCACCTCTGCCCTGAGAGGCTCCCCAGGGGCACTTAGATGGGCCAGTCACTGTGGCCATCGGGGTGGCCCCAGCCCCTTCCTTGTCAGGCTCCTGGGCAGGGGCACTGCTGCAGGGAAGTCTGAGAAGTGCTTCAGTATGCACAAGCTACCAGAAGAGACAGAAGACCCTTGGCCAAACCCACCTGAGATCACGATCAAGCACACAGCAGCATCAGTGCTTTGCTGGCAGAGCTTCCCCAGCCTGCAGCATGAAAGGGAGCCCCGCGGCATGGCCAAAGCTACGCCAGAACAGCATTTGCTTCACAGCAGCTTCTCCAAAGGGATCCAACCTTATTGGTTTTACGGAGCAACATGGAGGACCCAATTTCCACCTCACAGGAGAGCTGGAGGCAGCTTTGGGCTGCATGCTGCTGTGGGGTGTCCGTGCTACTCCTCAGTGATGGGGATGTCTCCTCTGTGGCCGCAGCAGAAAGGGCAGGGAGATGGCAGTAAAGCAAAAGCCTAGTGGATTTGTTCTGCAGGTTTCCTAAACTAAACTGCACTACTCTAACGGAGTGTAACATGCACAAAAAACTTTTCCTATAAGCGTGTTCTGTGTCTGTGCTAAGAGGCCATGCTGGCACAGCTCACAGCAGGGTCTTCCCTGTGAAAACGAGAGCTTCCTCCAGTGCAGTTCTTACAGGGGTGGGGAAACCTACCTTCATCCACTCTAGCACATCCATAATTAGCAAACACTGATTTCCAACAACAGCAACTGAGCATGGAATAAATCACCACTGTTCTCTTCTCATCACTTGATTCCTCCAACAAATTTGCACAATAAGGACTCAGGTCACCCTGTTCTAATGTTTCCAGAGAAGAACAAAGCAACTATCTGGGGATAAATCTTCTCACAGGTTCCATCATCATCTTCCAGTGGTCATGTTCATAGAAACAGCAGATTTAGGTAAGTTTGGGTGGGAAGGAGGAAAAAAAAGGAGGAAGAAAAAAAAAAAAAGGAGGAGGAAAAAAAAATGAGGAGGAAAAAAAAAAAGGAGGAGGAAAAAAAAAGGAGGAGGAAAAAAAAGGAGGAGGAAAAAAAAGGAGGAGGAAAAAAAAGGAGAAGGAAAAAAAAAAGGAGAAGGAAAAAAAATGGAGAAGGAAAAAGAAAAGCAGCCATGGGTTTTTGTTTGAAGCACATGCAACTCAGCCCCAGCACTGAACGGCTGGCATAATTTGTGTTCAATAGCTGCTTCAGATGCTGCCCAAGAGCTTCTGATTTAGCACAAGAACCTTGTAGCTTCTCTAAGTTCACTATTAGAGAACAGAGCCAGCCAGGCCTGAGGAAGTGGGAGGAGAACACACATGCTAAAGACAGCCTGCAGTTTTGGCATCTGATCCCAAGCTCCTTTACACTGCTTTAAAGTTCCCACGCTTCCATTTACTGACCTGACTCTGAAGAGCCATTCCTCTCAGATACCCACTGAGCAAGAAGACCACATCACAGACACTGTGGCCAATGTCAAATCAAGGTAACGGGGACTCTAAAATCATGAACAGTTTTATCATCTCTTCGTTCTGCTTAAAAGTATTTTGCTTTTTACAATACTCACGTGTCTTAGGTGTTTTCTGCGACAGATGCTTGTTTGCTGTATTGGAATCTGGCTGGGAATTGCTAACGGCTTTGTTCAGAACATTTTGCATAGTCATGAGATTCAACTATGCAGTGCTTCCTCAAGCCCCTGTGCTTTGAGCTGTGATTCCATAGATGAAAACCAAAAAGGGAAACATGACCCATTTCCATCCACCTTATCCCACTTTAGCATCCCTCCTCCCTGTTATTTTGTGCCTTGAGGATGATATATACACACACAAGCATATATATACACACACAGAGCTGCCCCCATACTGGACCCTTGTAGACTTCAAAGGCTTCCTGTAGAACAAATGACTACAAGCCTTGCAATGGCAAAATTTCACCAGAGTGTTAATGAAGAAAGGCAAAAACCAGGGATAACTGACCTGCTGGGGTCTTCTCCTCAGGTTTAGGGTGCATGAGACGAAATGGCAGCTCTGTGCCCACTTCACTTTGGGGAGAAGAGAGAATGCATCAGATCCACAGCTCTATTTGTGCCTGGTTCAGTTCACCTCTCACCTTCACCCATTCTTTCATCTTTTCCTAATGATAATTTTCCCCTCAAAAAGAGTTAAACTCTGATTTCTCCACAAATATCCCATGCATATCCACTTTAATAAACTGGGTTTATTATGTGCTGAACATACTCGCACGTACATAAAATCAAAGATTTTTTGTAATTGCTTCATTTTCGCAGCTGAATGCACAAACTTTTTACTTCTATCAGCTTAAATGTTAGTTAGATTTTTCTAGGGAAGCGAGAAAGGGAATAGGAAAGAAGGCAAAAAGACAAATTAACAACTACAGATGCATGGTCTGAAAAGGAAAATGACATTTACCTGGAGGTGAGGTCTCCCAGCATGCTACAGAAGAAAACAAGGAGAAAAACACGAGCATATTTAGTGCCTTTCCATTCTGGTACTCTATCAAGCCTTTTTATTAGTGGACTATTGAAATCACCTTCTTCACATACTCTTCTCTACTTGCCACAAAGCATAACACCCAAATAAACTTGTTTTTAAAAAAGGTAATTTTCATTTTGCATGTCCTTCCTATGGAGAATGGGCCTAAGTTTTTGAAATCCTGACCAAGTGTTGGATATGGCTCCTTTTTTGAGAGCCAAAGGGCAAGGGCAATTGGAGAAGGCATGGTCATTTTATCACACTTTAGGCAAATCATTGACTCATTTTTATACTAGAAGGAATTACAGATGAATGAAATGCAAATGTAAACAGTGACTATCATCAGCTGAGAATTATTATCCTTGTCCTCTTTTGCACTGTATGCTGGGAACTAGCTCACGTTGATAACATCAGTTTTTCCCAGAAAGCTGGCTCAGTACAGAACCTGAGCTACAGTATTTATGACTCTCAGGCAGATGTCTCTACCTCCTGCTCTGGGAGAATAAGACCGTCAAGATAAAGGTTCACACCACGTTTCACTTCAGTTCTCACAAAATATGGCTTTGAAACAAAAAATTGCAATGCAAACCAGAGGTTCATACTTCAGCTGTAAAGTCATATGGTATTTAAGGAAGGTAACCCAAGCCCTCTGGCTCAGGACACCTTTGGATAGGCCAAGATAGATTTCCAGACAATTTAGGCTTTAGAGGGAGCCTCATGTCCTACAACATGCGCCCTTTCTTTTGGGGTGGACTGTCCTGTACTGTCCCCACTCATCAGTGAAGTACACACACTCCCTTCTATGCAGATGTAGCAAGAAGTCTGTTAGTCTTACCCTGGAATAGTGAGCTTCACTTTGACCTTGTAGGAAACCAGAATCCCCATCACTGTCTTGTCGATTCCATCCTTAATACTACCAGAGAAAACAGAGAGCAGTGTCAGGCAGCACAGCAACACAGCAAGAGTACAGGGCTGAAGCTAGAACTAGGTGAGCATCTCGTTCTCCTGAAAGCGACAGAGGAGACAAGCCTCAGGGATAGCTAATACCTCTCCAGATCTGTGATCACTTGAATAAATATGATAGTAAGTAATGCAGCTTGGATGTACCCCTCTGGACACACATTTACAGCTACAAACTCCTGACAGAAGTGTCTCCTCTTCTTTGTAACCCTCCACTACCTGGGACCATTCAGAACTCTACTCACATAGTACTAGAAGCCAAGTTGGTGTCCTCATCCTTTAGCTTTCCATCCAGAGCTATTTCCCGTGTCTCCCGATTATTTGCTAGCAAGGGCAAAAGCATCAGTGTCTTGGTGAAGGTGCTATTTGGCTGAACCTTTTCCCTAAAAATAAGCAGGTGAGAGAAGGAAGGTAAAAAGACAAATTAACTTTTACAGTTATATATAATAACAAATTAACAAATACACACTGACTTGTATTATACACCCAGCCAAGAGAATTTCAAAACAGATTACAAAGCTGTCCAAAAGGAGTGGAATTTATCTGTCCAAATTTAGTTATCTACAATGCAGATGTCTACATCTTAACTAGTAAAAAAATCCCTTTATAATCAGCAGAAACAAGCACTTGCAGAAAACAATTTATTTCACATTAAGGCAGACTTCTAAAGCAGGTCAAAACTGTGCTGCAGACCTCTACATTTGAACAAAATGAATCCTATTTGAGAAGACCAGTACTCATTGCAAAACATGTCCCTAAGCTACAGAACAAAACACCAGAAAAATATAAAGTGGCCGGGTGTGTCCAACCCTCCTTGGAAAGCAAAATCCAACGCTGCACTGCCACTGCAGTGGAAGAGAGCAAGCGGCTCTCCGCTATGCCAATAGGCTCGAGGTTTTCATGGGCTTTCTAAGACCAGAAGAAACGCAATGAGACTGTGTGAAAAAGACTGACCTCAAGCTAAAGCATCCATGACTTCCACCCAAACAGCAACACCTTTCAGAAAAATGCTGCACCTCTAAAGATTTCAGGCAATGTGGAGCCTTCCGCAGTCCCTGCTAAGCCTTCCTAGTTGCTAACTACTCTGCAAACCTCTTCTGCAGCCTCCCCATTCTCTGAAAAAAGGTGCATTGGTCCCTGCTGGCTATGTGAAAAGGAGACCAGCTGCATGCAGTGAGTATGGGTGGTGTGGGACATGGACACACACACACACCCAGGTAAGAGAAACAAGCACTGTAACAGCAGACAACTGCCAGACTCTAGCTAGGAGTTCCTCCCTTTATTGAGGATCCAAGAAAAATATCCCAAAGCAATATTACCCAGATACTCTAGTTAACATATTGAAGGATAATTAAAAGGGTGCAAAGGTGCGAGAAGGGATAAGCAGACCATCCACTCACTGTGCTTCCTCAGCAGCTACCACTTTTGTATAGTAGTCACTGGAGTACAAAACCACATTGGCAACCTGCTCCACTGAGTGAGAAAGGAGGAAGCGGACAATCAGTTGTGCACACACATCAGAAACAACATCACTGCCCTGCCCGGAGTCTCAGGAATGACATGATTAGGACAGCAGGAAAACCCAGCAATTTAAAGCCTGAAGGGGGACCACCAGACCAGACAGCCTGACGTGGATAGAGACCAACAGCATACAAATAACCAGTCTATCTTCCCTGAAAGGCACCTGGCCTTTATTTGGAGATGACAAACAGTCAATAACCCACAGTTTCCCTTGGGAGCCTGTTTTTTCCATTATAAAGATCTCTCTCCTTCTTCTCTAAGCATGTGCACTTTTACCTCTGGTCATGGGTATCTCTTGCGTATTTATAGTCCATGCACTTGCATTCAGGAGACACTACCATCGAGCAGGCTGCAGTCGAGAGCCTGCGATAGTGAGTGGCTTATGCTCTCCAATCAAATGCCAAATGATAAGGTAATTCTGACTGAAACACTAATAAGGAGAGAATTTGGGGACCAACAAGGTCTTTTTAAGCCTGACAGAGGCATGTCATTCTAAAAAACTGTTTGGGAATCACTACAGAGTGCATCCAAGATGGGTATTAAATTGGCTTTTTCTGCTATAGAGTTGTAAAAATCCCTCCCTGCCTTCTCTTCTCTTTCTCATCCTTTGTCTCTCAGACTGTCTTGCACAGGTCCAAGTGCAATGATGATTGAGGGATGACAACATGCAGTGCCACAAATAAAACACAGGCACAGTACTGAAACTCAGCCCCTGCCCTCAGCTTCCTGAGGAGGAATCACACCATCGCTGGCAGAGTAGCTGTTTCTCACATGGACAGACATTTCTGAAACTCCAAGCAAAATGCTATGGAACCTGGGCACGTTCACCGTTAGCAGGAGCATCACATGGACAGGGGAGCTCTTCCCACTGGCCTCCCAAAAGAAGTGGCTTTTCCCCACAGCACCTGCCTTGCCCGCTGTAGGTGCCAGACCCTTTCTTTTTATGAGAGGGGACATACCAGTGCCTGAAATTAAGCCATATAAACAACCATGAGAGTCAATAAAAAAGCTGCAATGTTTCACTTGATGAACAGCAAAGAAACAGCAACAGACAGGGTGAAAGCAAAAATTCCTGACTTGTCCCAGACTGCCTGACTAAGCTGTTGCAAACACTGAATTCTGGTTCTCTTACCATTCAGTCTTCTTGCCCTCAAAGAATCCCAAGTAACAGTAAAAACATACCCTGGGCTTTGATCTTCTTCACTGTTTTCTCTGTACTGTTGTTGATGGTGATAGCGACTGCAATGGGCTCACCGTGGTAGTACACCTAGAAGGAATTTGATGCTCAGAAATCCGGCCAGGAGGCTTCTCCCATGCTCTAAATCTCTCTAGTCACCCCAGATTAAATCGCACAGAGGCCAGATAAAGCAAAATGACCCTTCCCAATGACCCATGGCCTTTCCTTCAGTGATTTATTGAGTCTCAAAATGCATCTGGTAATGGGGTCTCAGCCTTCCCTAATAGCACCTACTGACAGAAATTATGTAAGAGCTCTCAAGTGCTGCAACAAGTCAGTCTGAGCTGAGATGGTTCAAGTAACAGAAAGTAGCTGCTTTGGGCAGGTAAATGCATACTGGCATGCCAGTACGGTGACGTCCACAGCCCCAGGGTGAACGCCTCACCTCTTTACTGAGGCAAGCTTTCAAGTATAACGGCTTGTTGGACAGGAAGAACTGCCAGGTGGTCTCCGTACAAGGCTGGGGTCCTGGTTCATCTGGAGCATATTGCACCTTACGGATCAGCAGACGTGCAGAGTTCCTGGGAAGCAGCAGAAGACAACATGGTGGTACTTTGCGCTTGGCAGAGGCAGGAGTTCTGCATTCACATGTGCTTTACACTCAAGAAGTCCACTGACAAGTGGGGCAAAGCTGAACAAGCAACCAAGGTATGTTACTGGACCACCCACCCCCTTTAAGAAGGGCAAAGCTGAAGAGACACGTTCTGTTACCTCTTATGAATTCTCTCTTCCACATTCTCTGTTGAGAAAGCCTTCACCTCAAAGTCCACCCCACAGGTCTGCCAGAGAGAGGAGACAGCTGTGAATTCAGTGTCAGAAGTCAAGAAGCCAGATGTTTAAATATCTTTCAGTACACCAGAAACTGACAGACTTCTGCCAACTGCAAATTCTCCTGGCTCCCACCATTGTAACAGAGGTCCTGGCCAACTGGTGTGGCAGCATCCACCTACTCCATGCTGCTTCCGAGAGATGAGGCTTAATTCCCAGCCTTTGACAGACGGCATCCCTACTCCTGAAAGGCTCTCAGAGAGCAGTGCTGTAGAGGTCACAGCGTGCTACAGGTTATACAAATGACCAGCCTGCACAGGTCTCCAGTCCCGGGTTTCTGAACTGAATTTCTAAATTGGCTTTGTAATGCCAGTACCTGACCGAGGGTCCAGGTCAACCTTCTTTCCAAACATCTAAGGAGTGGGAGTGATCAGGCCAAGCTGATCTTTGCTTTAACAGGTTTATACCACCACGGGACGTCTGTGAGTCCCAGATAACTCTCTACAAAGCAATATAGGAATTTTTGCTAGAATATCATTCCTTGGCAAAAAATACAGCTTATCCCTGTTGCACTGGGTTCTACAACCTGTGTCACAACTTGCCCAGCTGTTAGCCTAGCTCTGCTGTTCACAGAAGCACCAAGTATAAAGGGAATATTTTAAATGGTGTCAGAAACCTTGCAGAACATCTCATTATCTGATATCTTTTACTCCGGAGGTTTTGTTTACTTTACACGCACGTGCAAGCCAGCCCTTCTCTGCATTGGTTTTAATTCAGATGCAGGTCTTAACACGTGCTATTTATAGCGATCTATGAGACTTTAAGCAGCCTTTTTCTCTCATTTAGCCTGACAGCTACAATCATTTCATGTGCAGCCAACCCACAAATCATGTGGTACCCTTAAGGAAACTATAAGCATTGCAAACAAAGACTAGATTCCCTTTCTTATTCTGAGGACTTAAAATTCCAACTCTGTGGCACACGCTTGTAGCTCTTCAGTCAGGTTCCTGACATTTGTGGCATAGCACAGTAAAATCCAGTACCACCTTCTACTCTCAAGCTAGCCAAACAAATTCACATTAATTTTCCCACTTGACTTTCCTCAATCACAGTAAGCACAAGTGTTACATTGGTCTCACCTTATCAACATCACGAGGTGCAGGCTGCAGACAGACCGAACAAGGCAGGTAATCTGGGAACTGTGGGAGGAAGAGAAAAATATCCCAAAGCAATATTACCTAGATACTCTAGTTAACATATTGTTTGCAAAAGGTACAAAGCAATCCTGAAGACAACAGGTTACTCACTGTAATGTAACCCTTTGAAGTTCTGTCTAAGATGGAGGCTTTAATATACTGGGCCTTATCTTGCCTTGTCCAAACAAGTCCCTGTCTTCCAAAAATAAGAGTCAAGAAAGGAAAGAAAAAAAGAAAAAGAAACAAGTAAAAAATGTCCAGGCACATGAAGCACGTGGTTTAAAAATCAAACAGAGCCCTAGAGGCACAGCTTAAAGTAGAAGCTGCAACATCTGGCTCCTCACCCAAGATAATTAATACAGCTCACAGAAGTGCTACTCACTGCTCACACAGGCTCTGAGCTCGAGCAAAGCATCTCTCCGTCAGAAACACAACTAAGGCCATGAGGACCAGCCAGTACCCATTCGCTCCTGGCCTGGGCAACTCCAGACATCAGCTGGGAGGTTGCAGAATAGCTCATGGAGACCAAGCGCTAACACCCTGTTAGTGACTCAAGATTTTGAAGATCACTAGACTGTATCTGAGCGGTTAATAACATCACAGCAGGTACCAGCCCATTCAGCAGAATCATTCAAAGACCTGTTTGTTGCTATACGAGAGCACGTAGTTTTCAAACTTGGATCTTCCTAGGCAATGCTAAGACAGACATGTCACTGACAGTACTGGAAGCATATCCTGTCAGAATCAGAATTTGGCAATGAGCTGTTATTTGTTGACAACATCTGGTAAAGAGCTTTTCATCTTGTTTGATCCATAAAATTTTTAAAGAGAGAGGATTTGGCACTTCCTCTGTGAGCACTGAGGCAATGGTACAACATATTCCAGCCTCTCAGGAATGGGAAGACAAGGATATATAGGGCTGTTGCTAGCATAAAGCCATTGCGTGTTTCCTTGCCTTGTCAAGGAAAGCACTTTTCACACGCAGCTAAGAACTTCTTGCACTTTACCACTTAGGATGTTAAGAAAAAAAAAAATTGGTACATTGCCTGTCACTCACAACTGGAGCTTTGCATAACGTGAATCCTCTATTAATCCCTGTCTTCAGTCCCTCACTGGGTCTCAGCAGCCTGGTAATAACAGACAAGAGGGTCGGAGGCTCTTATGAGATACTTACTGTAAAGAAAAAGGGATAAGCATTTTTCCCCAGCTTCTTCAGCAGAGATTCTTGCAAGTGGGAGAGAGACTCTGGCTTGTCAGCAGGTGGGTACACTTGGACCCTAGAGAAGAACAGGTCCCGTCGAAAGGTGAGACCCATCACATCAATGTCTTCCTGGCCATACCGGAAAGCACAGGTCAGGGACACATACACTGGAACAAAGCACATGACAGGTAAAGCATGCAGCAGGCTAACAACGCAGCCAGGGTGGGATGTAAAATCCTCCTGCAATACAGAGTCAAGGAAACTTGTTTCAACACTGTTGTATAACCCAGTAATTGTTTATACCATATGTAAGAACATGCATTACATTGAGTAAGAAGCCCATTCCCTGGGGAAAAATTACATTTGTACCCTTAAAAAAAGAAAAAGAAAAAAAAGGCACTCTCAGCACCTCACTTCAAAAGAGGACTAACAATCTCTGAAATACACATTGTGTAAAACCTCAGACCTTCTCTCCCCTTGATAAGTGCAGGATCCACCAATACAACACCATCTGAAAAAAATGAGAAACCCAGGAAAGATTAACAGAGGATAATCAGGGCTGGGAGAGCAGGAAGGGCAGCATGTGTCCATGTAGACTTACCTACAGGTTCCACATTCCCCGAGTTGTCAATGAAGTCCCGTTTTCCCAGGTAGATGGTCAGCTGTAGGGAGATGACCATGGCTGAACTACAAAGTGTTGATGGTCGTGTGTTGGTGAGGGGGGAATGCTATAGACCTATAATCTAGTCAAGATCAGAACAATTTCATTTTAAACAGACTATTATTTTTTTTCCAGCAAACATACAATCCCCACCAGACTCAACAGGATTATTCACATGCTTCAGGACATAAGAACTGAAGACCTGATGTAGACTAGCTCCCACAAGTGCAACAAAAATACTTGTGCATGGGACAAAACTATAGATTTAAAGATTTTTGGTGCCATCAGGTTGGAAAGATAATGAATCAGCTTTGTTTTAAATATTTACCAGCAGGAGCACAACCCAGGAGGAGTAAGAGGCAAGTTGCCTTCCTCTTGTATTACAATATACGAGAAGCTTGTCCTATAAACTGTTTATACCACCTCTTCAAACTTAGCACTAAATGCAGTTCATGGTCCTTCAGAAAAAAAATAATGGAGACAGGAAAGAGCTTTCTAATAAGTCTCCAGTCTGACCGTAAGTACAACTTATACCTACACAAACCAATCATAATGGCACTTACAGCTTTGTCACGGGTGCTTTTTTTGAAGATAACTTGTTTATGTGAGCTAGCATTCTTCCCACTTGTCCCTGTCTTTTGAGACTCTGGGCAGCTCATGGTCAAAGATGAATATGTGACTGTGGGTGAATGACGCTGTTCTGCCCCAAAATGTCCTAGGAAAGATGTCAGAAAAAAATAGGTGTATGAGACAAAAGCATAATTATACTGGGTGGGTGAAGCATTGTACTCCCATGTGTAGTCTACCAAAGACTATTTCAATAGATATTCAGGCACAGCACAGAAGGTAGGTTTCTTTCCATTTTAGCAGTTCCTCATAAAAAAAAAAAAAACACATCTGTTTAAAAACAGAACTTCAGGAACATTACAAAAGATCAATAACTCCTTTTAATTAATATTAAAAAAATCAGTAGACTAGTAAAAAAGTCTGGAGGGGAAGAAATAGCTTGGACTTTGCAGAGAGGTTTGTAGACAGTAATTTTGTGAAGATACCTGTAAGAGTACAGATAAAGGTAATCTGATCAAGGTACCTGGATTTTGAAACGGTACCTCAAGATTTGCCATCAGAGGCTCTAAATTGTCACGAGATAAGAAGGTAATTTCACTCATTAATAAAGGCATAAAATACATGAAAGAAAGAATATCAGCACACATGGGCTTTGGGTACTTTTGGGGGATTTGTTTGTTTTTGCTTTGGTTTTTTACCATTGCAAGTATACAACAGCACAGCATCACCTGTCCTGGGACATTTGCTATGGAGCATATCCTTGAATGAATGGAAAGAAGGCTAGATAAAGAGCAAACAGCCTACCCACAGACATACAGCTTTTCTGGATTCCCAAAAATAAACCCGTCTTTGCTGGACTTCTCAAGGAGGAGGAGTGCTTCATGATGCAGATTAGATAGATGAAGAAATACCATATATTCTATAACATATATATTCTTAAGTGAAAAGTATAGTACCCAAAAAGAAAATACAACTATAGCCTGACATGCAGACTTATACTTGGTATCACTTAGGAAAAATGTTTTGACATAAGCAGAGAAGTTACTAGCAAATAAATCAAAAACACAACAGAGAATGCCACTTACACCATTTCAGAATTTGTGTACCACGTGCTCATTCTAAGACCTAGAAAGCTGGTATGTATCGGTAAAGACTCAGAGCAAACCTGGAACAAGAACTCTTCTGTCCTACTGCATTTTCTTAAATCAGAACCAAATGCAACCCATTATTTGTACGATATTGCTGAGCTCAAAGCAGAATGGACCTTAGGAATACAACAGTCCGTACCTGCCCAGAAAGGTAACAATTGTAATTAGGGGTAGGAGACAGCTTGTACCCAAGGAAAAAACAGGTGAAATAAGATTCTTGGTGGGGGGTGGACACGACATGACACAGGACGCAGAGGATGAACCAAAAGGACACAACAGATCTCCAGAAAAGCTGGGTGGTAAAAGCGGGAAGAGATTAGTTTTTCACTTTGTCATAGATTATAAAATAGCAGCATCCAGTTAAGTAATCAGACAGAAAATTCAAAACAAAGTGAATAATTTCCCTGCATAGCCCAAGATTCAGGAGTATAGTGTGACTGCAGAAGGCTCTGGAAACCACCAATATGAATTGATTCACAGATTAGACGGGTTCACAGGGAAAAAGCTTTTGGGAAATGTTGGACAGGATGATCCAAGGTGCAACCTTAACCCCGTAAGACTCTGAAGCTGAGGAGCAGTATCGGGAAAGGATGATGCTACATGTGCCCTGTTCTTACACTTCTCCCTGTTGGACCTGCATGAAGGAGTATACCGTTAGACAGGCTGCTGGTCTGATAGTGTACAGCTGTCCTTGCAATTCACTTCCTTTCAATTTCTCCGCTTGCTTTCCCATCTTAAAGCTATTTCAATAGAAGAAACAGTTTCTAGGGCCTATTTGCACATAGCAAGCTGTAGAAAAAGGAAATACTTCCCTTCTTAGAAAGCTAGAAAAAACGTAAGGTAGAGATTAGAGGCAGACTTTAGATGTTTAAGAATTAAGAATGTCTATTTTCATCAAGTATAGGTAGGCCAAGTCCAAGTCCAGAATGGTATTTGTTGCTGAGCAGACACCGCACCCACGCTGTAGTCCCAAATAAACAAACCAGTAAATAACATTAAATACCTTGTTACAGTCCAGACGCCACAGGAGCTGCCACAGAACGGAGACGTGAACTTCTAAACTAGTGAAGAAAGGTGAAGTTTTTACACAGCTGTGTCCTATGCTCCTTCGCATCTATCGGAGGGAATCACTAACCTCTTAGCAAACAAGGAGGACAATTTGTAGTGGATTTGAAAACACATCTCTAGTTGCGTCCATCCAGGATTTCAGGAGTTAATCCTCTTCCAAGAGCAAATATTGTACCTGGGCTAAGATTCAACTGGAAAGTGGTTAAGTCAGCAACATAAAGCATTACCTAAGGGAGCTCAGAGTGTTGGTGAAGAGGTCTGCAATGTCAAACTCAGTTTGTAAAGACTACAGACCTATATAGAACAGGATGGTCACCGAAAGCAGCTTTAGAATAAAGCTCTTTCTCTGTCTTCTCCTTCCTAGAGTTGCAAGTCATCCAGCTTGATAAGCTGAACAGACAAGAGCCATTTATGAAAAAGGGAGTTTATAAAACACCAAATTGAGTCTCTATAAATAGATGCCATTATGAAGGACTACCAAGCACTAAGAACATTATTCTTCTCATAATCACTAAGCAGTTTATCTATTATTGTTACACCAACTTCCCAATTGGCACGCTGATGCAAAACAGTATGTTGCTAGCTAGCATCCCTCCCCTCAATTTACTTAGAGATTAAGGCACAACATACAAGATGCAAGACACATGAAGAAGATTTCAATCAGTTTAGCTTTTCTGTTCATGAATGTCCCAAGAACAGCTTCCCCCCGCCCCCCCAAATTTGGTCTTGATATTATGCACAACAATGTGTGTAATTTTTGGCTTGCTTGCAAGCTGCGTAAACAGCTGTAGCTTTCCTCTGTGCTGCATCTGTAATTTGATTAGAAAGACCACGATACGCTCTCCGCTTGCCAGCCTGAGCAGCACCCTCCATCTCAGGCAATCTTGCAGTCATAAATCAAGCTTGCTTTTTGCAAACAATCCCAAACATTCGCCTGAATATAGTGGCCTGGGTACACAAATTATTCAAAAAAATTAACAGAACTAGTGTTCCTCAGCTCTTTCAGTGTTTTCCAAATTCCAGCAACATTAATTGGAGGTGGGTTGTTTGGAGAGCTTAATCACTACTCTGTCTAATCAACTCTGGCAAACAAAAAAGCCAGTCCTAAAACAGACATTCACACGTGCCTGTGCTGCTGAAGGAAAGCGGGATCCTGGTTGCTGACAGTAGGGAAGATATGCCAGAAATGAACCCACCAAATCAATATGTTCTATTCAGTCACACAGTGCAAGAGCGAAAAGGAGAAGGCTGGTTCTGTTAAGAGTTTGTGCTGCTGCCACTGCAGGATTATTAGTCCTTCAGGAGAGGAACAAGCAGTCCTGTTATACCTGCTACTCCTCTGAGGGCCTGGGAGGTGTGGGTCCATGTGCAGTTTCCAACATCTTCAGGAGAGCCTGGAAGCAGCTTCACCATAACACGTGCTTCCTAACCTGCACTTCATGTCCAGAGAAAGATGCCCACCCCACTCCCTAAACCACCTGAAGGGCAGCTCCGCCTTCAGCAGAAAAACAGTGCAACAGCCACCTCTGCACAGCAGGTACTTTTGTTTTCTCTTCCCTCTGCATGTTGAAGCAGAAAAATAGAAGTAAATAAATGAACTATAGCAGACAGAGCTAAAATTGGTCACTAAAATTTCCTACATACCTTGGTCCTCAGGAATTTTAATCTAAAATACTTAAGGTCTTGGCTAGCTAGCCATTATCCTCAAGTATTATTTAACCTACTTCGTAACAGCATCAACAGGCAAAACAAAGCCCTTTGTGCAAGATGCGTCCATGTTGTAGAAAACCACAAATATAGCAGTCTAAATTCTAAACATCCTAAACCCATTCTGATCCTCCTCAGCAGAGCCTGCAGAGTTTTTATTATGTTAATCTCCCAATAATCTTTCATCATGCTGACTTGTCATTCAGTGATCTGCTTTTCCACAGTAACCAAGGTCACCTGGACTCTTGGTAGGTGCCTCTTCAAGGACCTTCTGCCACAGCAACAGGCAGAAGAAAAAAATTATTTGTCTTTGGCATTCTGAAGCATTTCTAACATGAACCTTCTCATTTTTGCTACGGTTCTCACTTCCAAGAGCTGGACAGAAGGCTTTCCTTATGAAAACAGGAGGGTGGTCAGTGATGGCTCTTAGTTATACATTAAATTCATACCTTAAACAGCTGAAGACTTTGCTTTACTATATTGAAGTAGGAACCAGAGCCATTACCTTCAACAAGGGGGTTTGTGTTTTTAAAGAAACATACAACTATTGCTGGCTGAAAAGCTTAACAAGGTAGCAGTCGAAGTATCACAGCTGAAAAAGCCACCTACTTTCAGCAGTGTCTTGAAATACAGATACTAACTTCCTCAATTCAGCAATTTACCCAAAATATCCAAGAATACAGAGGGACTTGCTTAGCATGGTAAGACCTCCTCCAGTTTCAAGGCAGTATTCCTGAGACAGGGTGACACCAGGATGTCTGCAGGATGTCTAGCTAATAGCATTACCATCTTCCCCCTCTACACCAAATGCCACAATGTGGATGAATACAAACCCACAATTCATCAGAAGAACAGCACGGAAAAATAGATTTCAGGTTCTCCTCTTCACTCATTCAGATCAAGATCTCACAAACACACAAATAAATGAATCTGGAGCATTGTGGGGTTTTAAAAGCAGAACACAGGTTTATTTACAATCAAGTTCTAATGGGCAGCTGAATAAATAAAACCTTTGCCCCATATACTCTAATTCCCCTCTGCAGAAAGTGTCAGAACAAAAAGGCTAGATTAGAGAGATGCCTGGTATGGCAGCTGCCCCCTAATCCAGCCCCTCCAAAGAACACACTTCCTTCGTAAAACACTATCAGGAAAGAAGAAAATAAAGTGCAAATAAAAAGGCAATAAAACGCTGGTGGCTTGTCTCGAGGCCCAGACGATGTGGAAAGGTTTGGCTGGATAAAGTCAGGCAGCTCACACTCAGCCACATCATGGTTTTGGATGCTTCAATAGGGACAGAGCCAAGACACTGCTCCGTAGCGGAGAGGGCTCCAGCGCGAACAGGTATATTGCACATGTGCTCAAGAAGGGGGCAAGTGGCCTGGAATTGCCAGCACCAAAACAATGGATTTGGGATTTAACCCCACTTCTCTCCTGTGTTCTACTGACAGCCGCCAGGACAGGACGGATGAACAGAAAAAGGGATTAGACATCTATATTCTGGTACTGAAGTCACAGTATGACTACATTCCTTATCGCAGCAGCACAACAGAAGGTGAACTTCTCTCTCCTCACGCCCAATAACCAAACTGTCTGTGGAATAAAAAGACTAAAAGTCTCATATTTTGTGATACCCAAGTTGTTGGAGGGCATTTTGACAAAAGGGTGCAGTATTCCTGAAAAATGGACCATCGCCTTAAGAACAGGTGAAACTGGTAAGAGTTCACATGACAGTGCTGGAGAGGCTGCCAGGATCACAGCAGCTCTGAATTGAGCCAGTAACTCAACAGCAGAGCTGCCAGAGCCACAGGAGACTCTCCTGAAGTGTTGGAACAGCTTTTAAGACTGCCTAGGACCTGTCCACATTTCAGGATCTTCTCACCCCATGCCTGAACTAGGCCACAAGAACAGAATACAGGAGACGGAACGTGTATTAAGTCAGCATACACAGTAACTTCTTTCCAACATTTCCAACTCTGAAGTGCTGTAGATACGTTTGTGTGACAGGGTATTTGGCACAGCTGTCTGGTGAGGAATCCCGCTAGTACCTTCAGCTCCACTTGGTGCATAGATACTGCATGTAAAGGCATGACTAAGTAGCATTCTCCATCCAGAACAGCTAATCCCTTGCCGAGTCTGAGTAACACATTGCAGTTACAGCCAGAAGAAGTCTCTGACTCAGGCTCCTTCTCCATTGCTTTAGAACTTTCCTCTGGAAAGTGAAGCCCATGCGCTTGTTAATATCCTGACTTAGGATGGATCCGGGCTTGGGTCTCCGTTGTGTTCAGCCATGGACCAGCACCGCCATACCCAGAGGTGCTGGATGCTCTGCCTTTCACCCTCCGTCCAGTCAGAACTCAGACCACAGGACAGCCTTGTTGCCTTTGTCCACACTGACCACGTGGGCACCCGCTGGTGACCATGCGACTGCATTGATAGGAGAACTGAAATGGAAGCCAGGTGTAAGTTTACAAAAAAACTGAATTCCAGAACAGCACTTAACACTGGAATGAAATATTGTAATACTCTATCAAAGAAAAAGCACTTTTTCTGCTCTCAAGAGATTCAGGTTTTTAATAAGCCTAAGAGAGATACAGTTTCTTCAGAATATATTAAATGCACTTTACCTGAATCATCTCTGTTTAAGAAGTTGAACACTAACAAACCTAACCTTAATTCAATCTAGAGAATGCTACCATGAATCCACAAAGAACCTGCATATTAAAAATTCTCACACACCAATACAAACTGCAAAGCTGCACGACTACAATTCTTTCACAGCTCAGCAAGATTCACAATCCAGATCCCCGTTTTAAATGGGCAGCTTCCCCTCACCTGTGGTGCTTTGCAAGTGTCCTCTCCAATTTCCCAGTGAGCACATTCCAGATGTAAAGGGCCCCATCAGCTGAACCAGCAGCCACATAGTTACCATCAGGGCTATGAGATCAGAGAAGGTGCAGAAGTCAGAGAATAATTTTCAAGTCAGCAATTTAGCAGCACACATGATGATTCAGCTGCAACTTCCTAAGCAAGCAACTTGGCATTAATCAAGAGTTATGTTGTTACCAGATGCAAACACTAAGAGGTGAAAGCACTTTGAAATCAGGAAGTTTCCAAGACATTGGATCAACATCTACAGATACAATCTGTCTTGACCAAGAGGTAACCTTGAGCAAGTCAGAAACTCTGCCCCAGTTTTTCTAGCTGTAAAAGGGGACAATGCAGCCAAGCATCAGGAAATCACTCACTTTTGCTGGGGAAAGATTTATCAACTATCTTGCTTATATCTGACCTTACCTGAACACAACTCTTGTCCAGTCAGAGCCACATTTGAATCCCTGGGCACTGAAAAGTTAGAATTAAATAACTGTAAATTAATTTGTAAGATGGACTTCCAGGTTCTCACTAAAAAGCACCGTAAGGATTTCTACACAGAATCATAGGAAAAGACCTTTAAGGTCATCGAGTCCAACAATCAACCTAGTACTGCCAAGTCCACCACGAAACCATGTCTCCAAGCATCACATTGACACTTCTGGAATAAGCTCCAGGATCCCTTTATCACTATTCACATTTTTCATACATTTCTTCTTTAAAGAGGTAAATTAAAAGATCCACCAGAGCAAATTCTTTGCCGTTAGACTCTAAAGAACTTTGCTCCCCATGCAGAAAAAAGGTTAGGATACTTAAAACCACTCCAGCACTGTGGGCAATCCACAATCCTAAATTCTGAAATACATAATGTGCTTGTGGAGAACACACTCACCTGAACGTCTGCTTGACAGCACTAACCCGCAGATCGATGATCTTCAGTAGATCATCACGAGAACAGGTCAAAAGCTCTGTTCGCTCCGAGTTCAGGTCCAGAGCTGTAATTCTTCCAAGCAGCTCCAGTTCTTTTACTATGCTTTCAGTCCTAAAGACAGAAAGAAGAAAAAAAAAAAAAGGGGGGGGGGGAAGAGGGAAAGAGTAAACCACACTCCACAACCCAACCCA
>JAVJGJ010000003.1:3121163-3140754 GCA_035590215.1 Microhierax caerulescens | reverse complement strand
CCCCCCCCCCCCCCCCCCCCACCCCCCCCCCCCCCCCCCCCCCCCCCCCCCAGAGCGAAAGAGTAAACCACAGTCCAGAAGCCAAGCCACTGCATCAAAACTCTTGACTTGTCCCAATGTGGAGAAGAAGAGCACGAAAAGGATTACTGGTTTATCCTCACATTTTGATTCTTTCCCAACCTAGATCTCTCTTTGTGGATAACATCCTTCCAGCCAATAGTTAAGATACTACTTTCCTCATCCCCCCACCCTCTGAAAAACTAAATGTCATCTAGAATAGCAAGTACTGACTGATGCAAAAATATTTACAAGAAAGCAGATTGCCTTTTCAGGAAAGAAGCAGCATCCCCACCCAAAAAAACAAAAAAAACTCCCAAACCCTAAATACTAAAAAGTATAAAAGTAGGAACAAAAGTCTCTTTAACAGTTTTCTGCAACTCTAACAGTCTCATTCACTTCTAAGCTCAGGAAGAAGAGTGCCCTAGTTCAGGTTATACCTGGACAGCAACCCCATAACCATTCCTACACTCCAAGCTCTCTTAGAATAGTTACCTGATGTCCCAGAAACGGATTTTCTTATCAAAATGTCCACTCATTACACATTGCTCAGTACATACGATGTCATTGCAGCTAGATCCTGCAAACACTGTTTTTATACCTAAAAAGGACAAACCAATAGTGACACACTGAAATTTACACTGTACAAATTGATGACCTAAACAGTTCTCTGATTCTATGAAAACAGACAGAAAATAATCACTACACCACACACAGTGGCCACACACGGCAGTGTCCAAGGAGTGCCACAGGGCAGACAAACTTTTGTCTTAGAATAATCCTGACTTAAGTCTTCAACAACCTCTCCGCCCTTCTCAATCTCCTTTGCTGTGGCTAATATCCCTTTAAATGCTCCCATGACAGCTGCTTTACTTCCACTTTGTATAAAATTTGCTACCATTAAACAACATGAAACTGTGTCCTTGACCTGTGCTTGCAGTTCAAGTATCAAGGTAACCTTGAATCTCAACTTCTCTCAGTGCAAACAGGTTTAAGACCCATCAATAGGAGGAAACCCAAGGAAATAAGGCGTTTCTCCCAAAGAAAAATCTGGATCCTAGCATTTCCTTTATTTGAGACGTTGAAATTCTTTAGTACATTTCCAAGAGACATATACATCTACCTCAGGGTTATAAACTCTGACATGGCTCCAAGATTTTAGTGGAAGACTACAATACCCACCCCCTGACTGGTAAACAAAGAACACTCACAGAACACAGCTGCTGCTAATGTAATAGCATTAACACTGCTTCCTGCATACACATGATTTCTTTTTCTTACTCCAGGTAACAGGCAGAAATAATCCCATTACTTGAAGAACAACAGAAGATGAAATGGCTGCTAGTTTTTGCTTTTTTTGACTAGCAATAAGATGAAATAATCTAGCTGGGGTCAGGCTTCCATTTACATTCAGCAGAAGCACAGAACATGGATGAAAGACAAAAGTTAGGTTTCCTTACAAACTTTGCTGCGGAGGTCCCACAGCTTGAGGGTCCGGTCATGACTTCCCGAAACAATGCGTGCATTGTCCAGCAAGAACTTGGCCGACAGAACTTTACCGCTGTGACCTGTCAGGGTGTGCTGAGGATGAGAGATTTACATGGTAAAATTGCACAGTTCCACTTGCTCCCTTTCCTCGTAGCTTACTAGTTCTGCTGTTTGGCAACTCAAAGACAATCTTAAATCATAATTTGCAGGTTTACTGCATGGCTTGGAGGAAAAAACCCAACCATCTATTATAGCTAAACAGAGATTAACACCGAGTAGGAGTGTTAAGTAACACAGAGTTCAGCCTGAAGCTGGGAGACACAGATTACCTCTAGCTGCCGTTTCTCTAGCTACTTGGGGAACCTGCAAGCTCTCTTCATCGACACTCCACACCCCTACGTTTCATGGACAGATGGCAACTGCAACACAGCCTTGCAGGAACAGTGAGCAGAAGGGGTTAAAGCATGCTGAAAATGGAAATCGTGCCTTCACATTTTTATAAGGAGCTTCTCTCAAGGATACAACAGGGTATCTACACTGTTGCTACACTTCCAATCCTGAAAGCTAAGGCAACTGGAGATTTCAGAAAAACTCCCTGCAGCAGTTCCCGTAACTGCAGGGGAAGGCTCTGCAGGGCTGAGAAGAACACAAACCCACATTCCCTTCAAATTGCTGAACGTTTACATACTAAAATCACAAAACAGGTAACAAATGACTGAAATAAGAACTGTGAAAAAAAGAGAGAAATCTCTGGTATATAGTTAATTTTTTTTGTTTTAAATACTCAAGGGACTATCAAATTACACAAAGCAATCTGGGCTTGGGAAATACAAAACAAAACCCTTTAAGAATGGAAAGGAATGGGAGCAGTTTGGAAAAAAAAAAGTACCCTGATACAAAACACAAACTGGAAAGAATAAATCATCCCATAAAGACCACTTTGTTTTAAGAAAGGTCACAAACTCTGGAAAGGAGGATCTAAACTTTCACCCTACATCTCTCTTCTGCTCTTGCTGCACAGTCATTATGTACAGAAATTTGCATTTAAGTAGGGACTTTGTGGCAAGATTTACCATGATTTCAACTTCACTGCCTGCTGCTCACGTGCAAGCTGTGGCAAATCCTTATCACACACACTTGGAAAAGAATGCACTATTTTATCTCAGCAAACAGTGAATGCGCTC
This sequence comes from Microhierax caerulescens, assembly GCA_035590215.1. Lineage (NCBI taxonomy): Eukaryota > Metazoa > Chordata > Aves > Falconiformes > Falconidae > Microhierax > Microhierax caerulescens. The sequence continues at coordinate 3,138,025 of JAVJGJ010000003.1, read as the reverse complement.
ACCCAAAACTGGTAGTCAACAAGGACATAAAAAAATCACAGGAAAATACTGTGAAACGAGGTGGACATTTGCAGGGATAACTAACTTTGTAGTGAATAAGCTACAGTCTGCTGAACTTTTATTCATTATAATTCACATCCAATAGCAGGTTTTGCAGCCAAACAGAAGTTGCAAAAGAGCAGATATTCTTCACTTTCCTGAATGAGACCTGACACCTCCACACTGAGAAATACCCAGTGAATTACAATGCAACTCTAGGTTATAACTGACATGTGAATTGTTGGAAGATTCAGAACATCAGCGTAGCATCTTCCTAAGATAAAAAATTGAGAGAAAGTGTACACAGGAATGACAACAAACAAACTTCTTAGAAAGCTTCTTAGAAAGAGAAGAAAATTTTCTTTTGGCTAACCCAAGGTGATGACTTCTTTAAACTAGAGCGGAGAACATTATACAAAGGAGTTGGGAGGAGAGGAGGAATCTTTCAAAAGGCATTGAGAATACAGTCAAGCACTTTTAGGCTTGCTGCCTTTAACAGCTAGGCAAAGGACTTCTTTTCAAAAATGTTGCTCCTGACTTTGAAAAACAAAAAAATTGTCTTCTGCAAGCCTTCTTCAGCAGTCTTCTTCTGGACTGAGGCTAAAACACTGAAGTGGTTCTCCACAAACCATAAGAAGCATTTACATTTCCGAAGGGGTATGTATTGGGTTTATGTGGCAAGGTTTTGCTGGGGGGCAGGGGTTGTATTGTGAAAACATGCATTAACTGGAGTTTCCTGCGAGACTGTGCAGAGACCATTACTGTAATTTAGGTCTTGCTGTGAAGACCCTTAAGAGACAAAGATCCTGTTAAAAAGAAGTTATTGAAAGTGTCTATAAATGCCCAACTTCCAAAACTGTCATGTCCCATTAGACAAAACTGGAAATACAAGACAGAAGCGGACTGAGCACTACTTTGCTTTCAAGAGACTCACCCGTAACCGATTGTCATCAACTGTCCAGATTCTGCTGGCAAAGTCATTTGAGGCTGCTAAGAGGTATGAACCCTGTGAACACAAGATTAATTTAAAACTACTTCTGCTAGTCAATATGCAAATTAAACTCAAAAGTATTTCTAATAAATCATTAAAATCTTATTAGTGCTGTATTGCCAAGGGAAAAAAAGAACAAAACCAAAACCATAGTAGCATATACCAGTATGGAAAGCTAGTGTAACAACTTCCAAAAAGGCTGTGGCTTTTGCTTCTCAACAAAATGTGACAGTGATTTGTGGACTCACGACTACAGATAAAAGGAATAACAATAACCACACCAGAAAGGACATTGTCCTTTTCCTTCTGTTGCAGTGAGGAAATGGGTTCTAGTCTACCCTCATATATTGTGGTTTTCTATTTTTCCTCTTTTTTGATTTTTTTCATAGGGAAAAAACCCTGCATCATCTCCCCCCACTGATTAATTAGGCCTCAGACCTGAATTAGCCCAATTCTTGTAATTTTCGTTAGAATTCTAACATCTTAAACTAAGATTCCAAAAACAAAATCTGTCCAGGGAGCAATAAATAGACTTGCTCGTGGCTTTAGGCTTTGGCCTCTTCCAAGTCATCCATGATAGATAATGTCACAAGATTAATGCTTGCACTACTGTCCCTCAAAAGGCTTTCTGAATCCTTAAAGCATCTCACCTCAAGCAGTTCTGTCCTCAAATGCATTCAAGCAACTTGCCAAAATCAGAACTAGTTTCTTCTGCAGATTAAGTGCCAGCAAGTCTCTAATGAGCTAGTCAGTGTCCAAAGGAAGGATCCTTTTGGGCATGTATCAATAAAGTTTAGCACATAAAATCACCAAATGAGAGAAACGAGGTCAGCTTTGGTCTACTATTTATGCAGTAAAGCACTGTGTTATGGAAGAGGTCTCAGCAGAAAAGTCAGATCATGCATCCAGTTATAACAATCCAAAACTCCAAACTCCTTCAAGCTGAACTGTTGGATGCTGATTCCAGTCATGTCTCCAATACTTGAGGTTAACATGAACTGAACACATCACAAGTTGTCAGCAAACACTCTGCCAGCCACACCATTACTGTGCTATGACTGGTAAGGAACTGTTGGGAGAAAAGGCCATGGAAGTGCAAGTCTTAGGATAAATCAGACCTTTTACTATTCATCACAGACCTCAGCAGAGCACTTATGGAAATAAGCTTCACAGAAAAAAATCTCAGTGTATTTGCTTCTTTTGTGCTGTTATGCCAGCTTCAGCAGGAAGCTGAAGCCTAATTTTTTACTTTAGACAAAGCCTAGTGTATTTTATCATGATGTCAGCCAATGTCTGAGCTGCATATAATCTTCTGAATTGTAAACAAAGTTGAGAATTACAGATGGCAGCATATAAAATAAAGATCTTTTGTACAATTTTTAACCATTTGCAGTTTTACTCTCGTATTTTAAGTCATTTCTCGGGTAACTTTTCAAAGTGTTAGAATGGAAATTGATAGCAGAGCACAACGTAATTCAATTAGCTTATTCCCATTCCCAAAGAGTGGATATTGCACAGATACTCACAGCACTATCAAATTCTATGCTCGTAATCCCAGCATTACTACCAGAGAGGGAACCTTTGGGCTCACACCTATCTGCACAGAGAAAGACGAGCAAAAGTTAAGCATTGGATTAGAACAGAAGTTGACACAAAGTGAACTACAATATCAGCTTGCTTAGCACCCCACCATACCCCAAAGCAAAAATGTTTACCTCCCAAGACTTCCCAAAGCTTAACCCTCCGGTCCATGCCTCCTGTTGCCAGTAACCGGGAGCCAGGGCTGAACTGCACTGCATTCACCTCCCCATCATGTGCGTCCTGAGGAGTGGGAGGAACAGAACAGCCACCCAAAATGGAATTAGGATAGACCCAAAAAACACAGATTAGAAAGCTATAGAACTTAAAAGTTATACAGAACCACTGCTGTAGATCTTCCAGCAGTATACAGGAAACAAAGCCACAGACTGAAACTTTACTGTGGTTGATGGTATACAGACAGAGCTAAAAGGCTGATCCTTACCTAAAGAAAAAAACGAAAGCACACAAACACTAGCAACGACTCAATGGTGATAATGAACTGCCAGAAGCCTTAAAACGCTTTGCAAGTTTAGGCTTTATAAGGTAAGGCCTTTAAGATACACCCCAAAAAAAAAAAAAAAAAAAAAAAAAGGACAGAAAACAGTAACATATGCTGTAGGAGGAAACTAACTTTTCATTTCTCCATCTTTCTCTATCTAGAGCGAGCCATGGAACATGATCCAATCAGGTCATGCAACCCCAGAACACTCAATTCAGGGCTGAGTTAGGAAAGTCTGCTAGAAAACAGCATAACAGATCAGCTGCAGTCATTTTGTGTACTGGTGATAATGCTACTTTATATTTGTGATTAAGTCACAACTGGCAAAGTTGTGACATCTCTCACAGAGAACTTAGGCTTAAGCTGTGGCTCATATCTGCAGGTGCAGTGACACTCCTACTTTCTCACAGCTTGACCTTTTGAAGCTTGAGTTGGCCACTGAATAGTGATTCTTAACAGTTTAAAACCTATGAGGATTTTAAGATTCCTTCCTTTCCCCACCCCCCCTTTCTGTTAATTTCACAGCTTTGTACTACTTACCCACACAGTTTTAGTACCACATTCTTAATTCATTTGCTGCATTCCTTTTTAAGTATTTGCAGTAACTGCTCTTTCAAAATCAGTTTTTCAGGAAACTTGTATTTTTCTGGAACTCGCTTGAACTTGGTCTGCCAGCTCATATTTAGGGGTCATCATACTTCAAATCTGATCTTTCTACAAGTGCAGAAGAGCCATTCAGAACAAAACTGGTCAAAGGTCTTGCCTAGAAACTATGCCAGAGAATGATGGCTGAAGCAGCTACCTTCTCTGCTTTCCCAAGCCTGTTCTTCTCATCTCTCCAGAAGTGAGTCCAGTCTGCTCCCTGTATCTGCCAAACCTCTGGCAAAGTCCTCGCATTGGAGGACTGGAATTTTCTGCTAGACCTAGACAGGACCTCACACTCCACCTGGGCTCCAAACACAGGAGCTACAACGTAACACAGATCATCTCCAGAAGGAACGCATGGATTATCATGAAATAAGTACAGACTTCTTCCTTCTAATATTGCAGTGCTAACCACATATCACCTCCTTACTGTCACAGTCTGACAGGCTTACTACTGCAGCTGTTCCTACTCCTGCTGCAAGATGGGGAATTGGAATGGGGCAGCATTCCCCACGTAGCCAAGACCAGGGGTTGGTATGTCCTACTGTGGTTTACCCCTCTATATCGGGAAGACAGGCTGCGCTGCTCTTGCAAGTTCAGATGATATTACAGAAGATCAAGAGAAAGGTGAAAACAATGTAGTTTTTCACATGGTTCTTTAAAACCTCACATACATAGCTTTGCAATACCTTTATGAAATTAGACATCAGCTGTTGATTAGCTGTGCTTGCTGTACATAGCCAGAGGAGAAGAGAGGTTGCAACGCACACTGCAGCCATGAACACCTCCCCTTACGCTCCCTATTCAAGCCAGCTCCAGGCTGTCCCCTAAGTTATTACTCTGTTCTCACTTCAGGTAACATTGCTACTCCTGCCATCCCATGACTTCTGTGAGAGAAGACGCTAAGAGGGCAGGCTGGGAATACACAAGCCTCCATACTGCAGTGAGCCACTCTGTTACTTTGGATGAAACAAGTCATTTCACACCCAGCACTGGAGTGCCTCAGAAAGCTCAAGAGGAACGTTTGAACAAGTAGCTGTTACAAGACAATTTACCACAGTATCTTTCATTCAGTAACACCCACCACAGAAATTGAAATTTGGCCTTGTGAGGCCAAAACAACGTGTAAAGGAGGTCTCAGCTTGAAAACTTTAGATCACACACAACAAATGAAAACACCCCACACCACAAGCTCCTCTTAACCAGTTCTGTTGGATAACATTCAGTGCCACAACTCCTTTCACTGTGGAGAACTGGAACTGAATTAATCCTAAAATGTCAGCAATCTCTTCCTCAATCACAGCTCTACTATGGCATGACAGAACAGGGACTGCTGGGAGCCAGGAGGGTAATGGAGTATAATTCCCCTGTGCGCTCAGACCTTTTACTAGTCATCATTGACCTCGGTAAGACAGACATCAAGCACACTGGCTCTGAGAAGCATTTGGGCTAAGAATTACATGGGATGAATTATGCTACCAAATCAAGAATTTCTTCTTGTTTGGCAATGTTAATAGAAAAGTTTCAGGAGAGCAGTTCCCACACAGACAGGATTTATTTCCTCCAAAGACAGTAAAAGGAATGGTAAAACCGAGAATTCCTTCTATACTTACAAAGACACATATGGCAGTAGTGGGCACTCTCACTTCTTTACTGGCACCTGGATGTGGCTCTACATTATCCTGGGGAGCAGGGAATGAAGACAAAGAACGTCTCCTGAGATGAAACAAAGTAGAAATATTTTAAAATGAGAACTGAATGCTGTTTCTTTTGAGTTCATCCAGATCTGTACCCGTCACTTAACTACATTGCACAGCAATTAAAAAAAATGGGGGAAGGAGGAGTTTAACTTTCTTTTATCCCATCTTTCAAAAATTACATTTGTCATATAACACTACATCCACTTGTGGCTTACTATATTTCATAGCACACCAGACAAGTCACCTGAACTGATTACTGACCTCATTTTGGAGCAGGTCTTTTGGTTTATTTGCTTTTTAACAGGAAAGAGAAACATGGGAATGACTGCAGCCAAGTTCAGCCAGAAAGACTGTATCTCCATCACTATGTCTAGGGAGAATCAACATCGTTGCAACACTACATCCCAGGCAGCAAAATGCTCTATTCAAAAGCTCAGACTGCACCATTTAAGCAAAGACCTTCCACCCAATGCAGAGATTAACTGAGGACTGGCTCCACTCTGGATACTAAACACAGAGCCCAACAACTTATAAGCCTATTAGAGGAACAAAGTGCAGTGGAAAGTAAGAGCAAACCTCAAGTATTCTCTCCACAAAGAGGGGCTCGTTGCCTCCCTAACTGTATACAGTTTCTAGCCAATGATACCAACATCTAAAATCTAATCAGGATAATGCAGCTGGGTTCCATGCTACTTCAATGGAATACATTCACATGCTGGACTAAAGAGTGGATAATGTTTTCACCTGGCAGCATCAGAAGATTGATGTCCCAAAAGGGGAGACTCAGACAGACTGGAGGGAAAGGTCAGAGGTCAGCACACGGCAAGATGGAAGAAACAGGAAGTTGAGGACAACAAAAAAAAGAAAAAAAAAGAAAGGCAGAAGCTAGAAGAAAGGCTGAAATTAATTTGTTCGTATTCCCTGCATCACCAAGATTTTGGTGTACATTGAAACCAATATACAAAACAAGGAGGTGAAAGTGTTCTAACCTACCCAAAGATATTAGTGATAGAGTCCAGAAGGCCTCCAGCTGGCTGGGAGAGTCGCTTACTGAAGGAAGGGAGGACAGGTTTAAACCTTGTGAATAGCTTCTCCACATAAAGATCAATACAAATACATGTCATAGCAACAAGTCTCTGGAAAGACTCCCTCCCCTGCAGGCCCAGTCCGAAGACAGAAAACACAGGCAGGCATCAGTTCAAAAGTCACCAGTAACTACAACTCAGAAAATAATTTGTGAGTGAAGTTCCTTCAATTTCCTTCAACCTCCACCCTTTGAATTACTGGGTTAGATATAACAGTCTGCCAAGTCTCAAGTTTCAACCGAATTAATCCATGCCCTCATGTAACTACCTCTTACTTTCCACTCACTGCTATTTTAGAGAAAGAAAAAAAGATGCATTTAATCTAGGTCGAGACATTTCAGCTAAATCTAAAACCCCAGCTATTTGCAAAGTCACATCGACAGCTTGTATAGTAACAGAGGCATAATACAACAAGCACTGTAATACCCATGTTACTGTCCATTTTGCTTTTAAACCTTTGTTTTCAAGACTAAACACAGATTTTTCTCAGAGACTACTGTGAATTAATTAAAAAAAGCAAAGGAAAACCAGCATATCTAAAGCATGGTAATAGAGAACACAGCACACGAGTTTCATACTGCTCTGGTAGAAGTACTAAAGTGTGCTCCAGCTAAAGACAAGTAGAAACCCAAATAACGTACCGAACATTGTTCCAACTCTCTTATACCCCTTGTGCTTCCTCAATGACATGGTACAAAAATCTCTTTTTCTACAAACCTGGATGTTCGGCTGACAGCTCGCACTGGAGATGTCTCCTCAGCTGTGTCAGAGGTTTCATCTGCAAGCACTTCAATATCATCATCCCTGCTGAAGTGAGAGAAAACAGCTCATTTTCAATCAGCCAGAGCTTCCTATGGAAACCACCCACTGATGTATATGAATTGAAAGGATAACAGTGTTCCAGGGTCTAGCCCACATCTAGGTTTATTTAGCTGTAGTAACATGCAGGTAGATCCAGACAACAGAAACACTGATCCAGCTGTCACTGCCAGAGATACTACATTCAACATACAATGTCTGAAAACAAGTACATGCAGCACCTAAACTTCAGGTTTTTCTTTCCAGCTGCGATTTACACTCTTCACTGACAACACAGTTGGACTTCTGCCTTCCTATTTATGTTGACAGGCATCCTTTCTAGATTCTCTTTACCACAGGGGTTGCATTCACCTCGCAGCACTACACATAGCATAATGACCTACAACCTCTGAGCAAGGCTTTGCTACAGAGTATATTATATTTGCTGGAACTGTTACAGAATATAAAAACATGAGTTATTGCAACCCCAGACAGAGATAATATCCTATTTTCACAGTACCTTTTTTGCTGTTCCAAACGAAGTAAGTATTAAAAAAAACACATGAGTGTGAATCTTCCTTCCTCACCCACAGCAAAGACACCCTGACACTTTCTATACTGTTGTACTTCAGGTGCTGTTCCATCAAGTATGCAGAATGTTTTGGTTCACTTATCAAGACTTTTGGTGTAGGCTGAACAGAAGTATGAGGTTCCCATACATGCACCATGAATTAATCCAGCTAAACTATTCAGCTAATGCTCAAAGCTTCTTCCCCATTAGTCATCACGGGCTCTGACAGCCTAGCATTTTTTCCTTCAGTGATGATTTTTCCTCTACTGCTGATTTTGCAGGACAAACTATTTTTAAACACTCTTATCAACCTGATGCCATTTGACTGAACAGGATGTTTAAATTCAGCGTTTAAGTAGGAATTCCATTCCTGACATCAGATAGCACCCAGCTGCAGAAGAATTGAAGATGATGGGACCATTTTTAATCTTATATTTCAAAATATGTCTGCATTTTAAGTTCAAGATGTTGGAGGACAGTGTATATGAAAAGGCTATGGAAAATACGTACTCTGATTGGAAGTATCAGGCCGATATTTCAATAAAATCCTATCAAGTTCTGCTAATGTTTCTTTTTTATAATCTGAAGTTTGAGCTCTTGGAATTGTACATAGCAAAATAACTTTCCATGTTAACAATGTATTTTTGAAGTAAATAAACAAAGGCATGCTCCTTGAAATGCTCCAATTTTCCTCTTCAGTAAGCAGCACATTTATACAATATAAACCTCTAAAATTACGAAATCAAAAAGGAATCAAAAACATCTGTGAAGCAGAGTGAGTAATTTACAGGATTTCTAGAGATTATTTTTTTTTGTTAAACAGGTTTCTTTTTAACTTCTCAGTAACTCATATTAAATTATTTATGGAACTCTGAGACCACCATGCCCACAACAGGAAGTAAAATATTCAAGCTGTTATGCTACAGCTACCCTCTGAGGCCAGTTCTAAGACAGGAAGGTCTCGCTTTGGGTGACGGAGAGGAAGAAGCTTAACAGGGAAAGTAGCCACAGACCTTACATAGGTGTTTCCCCTCTCAGTGCAACAGTATTTAGTGAAGAATTTAATATTCCAAGATATTTCATGTGCTTTTACATCAAATAACGTGGACAAGAGGGATATCACTATTCTTACAAGCTGGGAAGGCTGTTCTCTGGCTTGGGACTGTCTACTAGCCTGTGACACAGAGGTCAGCAGTAATCTTCTCATGGAGAGTCACACCTCAATAAGCTAAGGGAACGGAAGCATTTACACATTTTTTTTCAAAAAAAAAAAAGCAAAGCAAATTGTGCTAATTGGTTGTATTGTTAATTGCTGTTTCAATTTTCCTGCCAAATGCTACAAGCTCTCTCTTATCCTCCCCTTACATATGCCCTTCCTACCTACCCCAGACTTTTGTGTGGGACCTCTTCCAGAGCAGATACATTGCTCCTATCATGTGCAAGGACATGCAGCACACAGACCTAACGTGAGTACATGATGCTAATACAAAACCAACAGATAAAAAAAAAAAAAAGCCTGCACACTGCTACTGTTCTGGCACTTTGCTTTGAAGACTGTCTCAGCAGTCTGCAGTAACAATGCAGCAGGTGTAGTTTTTCTGGATTCGACTAACACGGGTGACAAAAAACTTACCAAAAGTTTTGTATAGTGCAAAGCACCTATACCATCAACTGCCCACTTCAAGTAAGCTGATTAAATATCATCCAGGAGCAAACAGCAGTGAAAAGAACAAGAGACTAGAGTATTCATCTCTAGCTTGCCAGGTAAAGTAACTCCACATCCATCAATTCCTTCCTTCCAGAATAAATCTCTCCCAGTAAAGAAGTGATCAATGTATTTTCACCCACCTTATCTCACTCAGTACCTGCTCCTACAGGAAATGCTTGAACATATTTTTTGTAGTCTAACACTTAAAAATACGGGCATCTCCAGTGTGTGTTGCTTCATGACTGAAGAAGTACTTTGATGACCAAAGGCACCATATAAGCAATGTTTTTATGCCGAGATAACATATATTCACCACACAAACCATTCTCTTCAGTCCAAGCATCTATTTTTAGCCATAACAGAGCTCCTTCTTCTGGAAGTTCAAGGAGGGAGAGTTACTGTATATTTTTGACTTTACATTGAAGTTTAAACACTCCTATACATCACCAAATTTAGAAATAACAAAGATACCGTTTATCACGTATCTGCATAAAACTGAGGCATGAAGTGATGAAGGAGACTATAAATCAAGACTGCTTACGGTTCAACAGGCAGGGGTTCTTTGGCAGCTTCTGCTAGCTCCTTCTGCAGCCTGGCCTGTCGTCTCCTAAGAAAAGGATTAAAAAAAACCAAAAAACCACCAACACAACATCCCCCGCTTTGCCAAACAAACCACTCAAAAACTTCCTTAATCCCATTCCAAAGGTCACCCTGCACAGTTTTGATGGGCTTCTTAAGATTTAAAAAATAAAAAAATAAAAAAAATCAGACCATTGCTTAACTTTACTCTGCTTTTCAAGCTAGTGCAGGAGAGGCAGTTTTCTTACTGTGAAGGACAAGTTCAAGTGAGGCAATAAGGCGAAGGGTACCTAATGGCCCTTTACGACCCACATTAATGCAGATATGCTTGGAGTGCAAGAACTTGCAAAAATAATGACTATGTTAATAAAGATACTACAAAACTGCTAAATACTTTAAGACCCGTATTATAACTCTTAGTCTCCAAGTATTGTTAGCTTGCAAGTAAACTGAAGCAATTCAGAAAAAAAATTATTTTGCAAGGAAAAAAACAAATGTACAAACTTAGTTTTGCAAGTTATACATGGCTCAGTCTCAGGGCAGCCAATCCTTCTAGCAGAATGCAAAAAACACTTCAGTTGGTTAAGTAAAAAAAGAATAAAACTAGTATTATAAAAATGCAATATGAATAAGAGAAGGCCAAGCCTAACACCAGCAAAACCCCCTCAGTTTTTATCTGATTTATGATCTTCAGGCCATAGTTAAATATTGCTCAAGAAACAAAAGAACATGTTTTATTCATTTAAAAGACAGGAATGTTTTCATGAAGCATCCGTCAGAAGGAACACAAAGTTCTGGACTCTCATTGTGTTGTGCAAGAATAGAGAGCTCTTGGAGATCAAAACTAAATCTGGCTTTATCCTATGCACTCATAAATATTCAAAAATATATTGGGAAGTAGTTTATCGAATAGGTCATCAGTCTCACCTTGAATCCTTTTCATTCTCTGCATTCAAACGATTGGCTTCTTGTGCTTTCTCTGCCATCCAACGTGAGACCAGCTCCTGGTTGTCTTCAGTAGTTTTCCTTAGTTTCTCCTCCAAGGCATTGAAGGTGATCTGGAGAGCATCATACTCATCTTTCAGTGTCTGATTAGCTCGCTCAAGATCTTGCAGTTTGCTACGCAATTCCTGGCACTCTGTTTCCAGTTCAGAGATCTTTTGCAAATACTCTGCAATCCTGGAATGATAAATTATACGAAACAATGAGGACCTCCTTTGGGACCTATACCATCTTCTTTGTGCCTTTTGTACAACACCCAGCAAAGGAATTTTTAGCCCATGGCCAGGACTCCTAGAAAATATTACAACACTACTAAATAACTAAATAACCCAAAAGTCTGGGTCTCATACCAAGAACACAGACAAGAAAACAAGCTCCTACTCACTTTGCTTCATTCATCTGCATCTCTTTGTCCTTCTGCTGCATTTGGTTATTCAGATCAATTACAGACTGGGCCAGCTAGGGAAAGGAGAAAATTACATGACAAAATGCAGGGATGCCAGCTGCATAACTCATATTGAGCAGCAACAAGATAGAGTACAGACAAATCTAACAGTATAAGCACAAAGCATACTTTTCAGGTCTTCTTTCACAGCTTTCTATACAGATCCGTTCACTCCCCCCATCACACAGGTCATTAAATCAGGGAATTCACTTTCAAAAATAGTTGTCAAAAGTTACTGTTCTTTGATAGCTCACTCCTTTCCCTCAAAAAATTTCTTTAATAAAGTCACATCAAATGGAATGCGCATTAAGAAGAAATTTTATTTTTTAAAGTAGTGGAAAAATCAATACAGAAACTAAAAATTGCCAAGTAAGCCAGTGAGTACTAACAACCAAACAACAAATCTTCCTGTGACAGCCAGGACAGTCATTACAGAAGACTTATATGTAGCTTATATATTGTGAACACAGGTTTCATGAAGTTTTCCCACAAAGAAAGTTGCTGGTGGAATCTCTGCAGTGCACAGGAAACAAGAGGGGAAGAGACCAACACTAATAATGAGCTGCTGCTGCTGCAAGCTCACAGCTACCCTGTCAGCACGCAGCAGCAAGCCCCATAGCATTCAGAGCCTCAGCTCCAGGGAGAAGTAAGATTGAGGCCCAGAGAGAAGGAAAACTGAGTTTTGAGAAGAGTGCCTGCCTTGGTAGATATTTAGGATACCAGGCTGGGCGGGCAGAAGGAATTTTCAGTGCTTTTGACTAGTCAGTGCACACCTCCTGTAGAAAGCTGTCTCCTCTTTGAAAAAGCCTAAAATTACTGACACTGGAGCTTCTCCACAACTCTAGTGAGGTGTGATCAAAGGAACATGGTAACATTTTCCAGGTCACTCCTGCCCTCATCCTATAAAAGTCTGCAGTACCATTCAGGTACTAGCTCCTGGAGTCATTCAATCCACTGCTGTGGATTTAAAAAAACCAATTCTGCCAATGAAGCTGCCACATCTTCCTGTTAAAAAAAACAAACAAACAAAAAAAACCCCAAAACCACCACCAACAAAAACCCAAAAACCAACCCAAAAAGATAGTTTTTCCTCTCTTCCAGGCCCAAGTCTCAGCTTACAGGACTCCTGGGCTTCCTACTGCACCTAAATGGCAGAACCAGTACTCCCTTTTCAGCCTAACACCGTGGCATTTTCAGCCTTTGGTTCTGCTTGTTTTGTCCACTCTTTTACAGCAGTGGTCCTACAAAGCGAGACAAATGAAACCACATACAGCCACTTACTCTCTCACTCATTCCAGGTCTTTTCTATGTAGAACTAGTGGTCACGCACAGCTCTACACTGGATCAGTTTTCTCCTCCTCTAATAAATACTGTTAAAAACCCACTCGTGAAACAGAATTAAGCACTTCTTAAAAACTGTGCTAAGCTGACAGTGTAAGCTCTTCTCTCCCAGCTGTCAGTTTTAAAAACCAACCATCTCTGGTTTATTTCAATCATCAACATGGGGAATTTAAAAAGGCTGTATAAGAAATGAAGAAAAAATGATGATGAATAAGCCTGGTAAAATTAAAGTCATGTTCACAAAGGGCCATGTATGGACCATATAGAATACAAGAGAACTTCCTAACCTCGCCACGTTTCTTATGCAGCTCTGTCAGCTCCTCTTGATGCTTTATCTTCAGCTGTGCCAGTTCCTGCAACTGAGCATCATTCCATGTGCCATCATGTCCTGGACTGGAGTTTCAGAGAGAGGAAGAAGAGATATCACAAACCAGAATTCAATTGCTTCTGTGACCTCAACAGTTAGTTTCAGAACATTACCTCTCTTGCATTCTCTATACTACATCTGAGATATAGGTCATTTATAACAAACCAAGCCACAGCTAGCTCCCCCACAACACACTTCTTACCAACAGAAACGCCATTATATAGTACTGGAAAATCAAATTTACTGAGGACTCAATTCACCTTTCTGTAAATTTCTAAAACAGCATTTAAACTCAAATGAGAGACAACTAGCCCTTGCTTAAATCTGCATGAAGATAACTGAGTCTTAGAAGTATAGTCTCCAAATTCTGGAAGGATTACAAATATTTTACCACTTCATATTTGTTTTGGAAGGAGCTGGTGGACCTCAAAGATGCTAAATATCTGGAGAGAGCATAATTCAGGGCACAGAACCAAAGGCCAGGGAACCAAGGGTATATTCCTGGTGTTACAATTTGCTTCTCCATTGTCCTAAGTTTTAGCCTCTTATTGTATAAAGGTTTTGGGGTGTTTTTAATTGTGTTTTACAACACAATTGTACCATGACATAACTGGAATTTCTATACACCAGAAGAACACATGTACCACACCACAAACAACTATGATTGTTACGTTTATAACTCGTGTATTTGAAAGCACAGAGACAAGAACAGAAGTCAGGTTTTTAAAAGCACATATATGTATCATACACATAGAGACTTTGAACAAGTCAGCAGATACATTTTAAATTACAGCTTTTAAAAAAATAATTTTGAGTTAATCCCCATTACACCAGACAAACAGAAAAAGGTAACTGCAAGCATCTGTTTCTGCTGTCATTCTATGTTGTAACACTCCAGGGGGAAACAGATATTGCATCCAGAAGCTGAAAGGTCTCCCAGTGGTATCAATAACAAAAAACCAACACCTCACTGAACTAATGCTATACTAGAAGACACTGCATTTCCAAAACACTGTGTCCAAACAGATAGGAAACTAAGCCCTGTGGTAATATCCAACACACCCTGTAACTCTGGCCACGCACACCTCTATAGATAAAATTAGGTTCTCCTCCTGGGTCTTAAGGATAGAAAAGTATTTTTTCCTCAGCTATCTAGGGTAAGGAAATTAATTCTATTTCAAAAAACTGTCACATACTGAGGACAGTATCGGAGTTCAACTTAGTATTTACTTTGAAGATGCTGTTTCTGTGCATTTCTTCTTATCCTCATCTACACCAGCCTCATCTGTTAAGAGTAGGTGTTCAACCAGAATCAGATTCCCATAAATAAACTAAAGATGATTCAAGAGAACTGCAGCCATCAGAAAGCTTTTGAGATCTTTCACACAGGTGTTAAGTCCAGCCTGCTGGCCAAATGCTAACATTTTCCCTGCAATTCCTGTAAAATCAGGAGTTCTTTCCTTACTAGTAATAGTACACAATAGCCTCAACTACATTTACTTGCTTTGTATCCCAATCAGACACACACATACAATTTTGCATTATATGCAAAAAGAGCTTCAACAGAAAAAGCAATTCCTTCAAAAGTAGGAAATTCTGCTTAGCCCTGCCTTTTCTTCAGTTACACCAACAGCAGAACCCAATAGCCTTTACCTGCTGGGATTTACGTCCTGTCCAGACAAGGACATGCTACTAGCATACTGGTTTGCCGTGGATTCAAATGCCAACAGAATAAGCAGCATGACGGCTGCACACAGCACTGGAATGCTATTCCCATGTAAAAGAGAGGAAGTTTCCTGAAAAAATCCAGCTGAAAGCAGGCAGAACACACAGCATACGGTGCTTATTCAGGACTGACACTTCACAATCATGATTTCCTCCATTCTCCCCTTCTAAGTGATAACACAGATTAAAAGATGCCCTGCACTGCAGTGATAAGACCAAACAATTTCAAGAGTGATACCATTACGAACTAACACCAGGCAAACATAAGCATTACAAAGCAAACAGAAGCAGAAGCTCATTCCAGTCCACTTCCACACCTTGAGTTTCTGATAAATTAATTTGTCCAAAATGCAGTCAAACATTTCTGCACTGTATACTGTAAACGTACTGTAACTTTATCACATGTTTAGAGTTAGTTATAATTTGGTTTTAGTTCAACAGAATTCCCCGTTTCTTTTATTTCAAGCTACTGTAGTAACCTCAAAGTTGTCTGTGCTTTGAACACATCATGAAACACAATGAGTTTCAAACAATGGTTTAGGTTACAGTGCGCATGACAGACAGTTGACTGACAGAAAAGGAATTTTAAATACCTGATTTCATGTCTGCTCTGCATGTCATATTTTTCTGCCTGAAGCTTATCAGCCAGCACTGCATGAAGGTCTGACTTCTCTAGTAGCTTGTTATCTGAAAGGGCAAAAAGCGCAATGAAGAAGATAACCAAAAAGCAAAACCAGATTCCCACCCTCTTCTACCAACTAAGATCCAGTATCTTTAATTACCGTGACACAACCAAACATTACTTAAGCCTCCACCACATGAATGTGCACTTCTCTGATGTCAGCAGGCTAAGGCAGCATTCCACTGCCACTCCAGGAATCCCTCATTAATCCAGATGCTGTGTACAGAAATGCTCTTATGAAAGTTTAATAGAGAAACCGCTCAACTGTACTGCTATCTGCTAAAACGGAAGGAGTTCAAAGTTCAAACTCTTTATGGCCCTTCAAATGATAGCAATGGAAAACAGGCCTACCAGAGATGTGGCCATACCCCACACTCCTCACCAGGTTTGCTCTTTTCCCCCCCAGGACACACAGCACGGGGGCCACCCAGCATCGGTCAGGTGACCCTCGATGCCACTCGCCCCCTCACCGCTGAGGGAGGAGAAGGATGGGCCAATGAGCCCTGGAGAGAAGAGGGCTGACCCCTGAATCGCGCCAAATTTTACAACAGATCACAAGCACCGTCAACAGCACTGTTATTCTCAATTCCACCAACATCTGAGTGGAACTGTTCAGACAATTTATTCAGTCACTATCCACAGCACCAACTCGGTTTAGCCCGTGAGGAAACTGAAACAACTACTTATTTTCCTCAGTAATGCAGAAAGCCCAATTTTTCTCAGTTTTAACAATCATTTCCCAGCCGCTCTTCTGAAAACGACTCAGCAAGGCCCCCCCGGGGGCGGGGGGCTTTACCACCGCGTTTCCCCCACTTTCCGAGGAGGAGCGGGGAGAAAAAGCGCCTCTGGGCCTCGGCCCCGCCAGGGGAGCCACGCCGCCGCAGCCCACTTACACTGCCCGATGATCTCCTCGAAGGCCTGCCGCTGCAGCCGGTCCCGCCGCCGCAGCTCCGCTGCGATATGCCGCTTCCAGGGGGGGAAGCCGGCGGCGCGCAGCCCCGACGCCATCTCCGCGGCGCGGCGAGAAGGGGCAGCGGGGGCGAGAGCCGCCCGGGCCGCGGCCCGCGAGGGGCGGGGGAGGCGGACGGGAGTGCCGAGAGGCCC
>JAVJGJ010000003.1:3090931-3118335 GCA_035590215.1 Microhierax caerulescens | reverse complement strand
CCACAGTGACATTTCATATAAAATAGTTGGGATGAAGCCAATCACACCTCTTCATCATACATCTGCCTCTATACATAGACCTAGACTGTCTACCACTGCAGGATCTGTGTCCTCTGGTTGTAACTGTTAGAAATGTCCTCTAGATCGGAGCAGATAAGGAGGCCTGAGCTTCAGATGACCAAGACCCACAGGAGCTGCAGGTGCATGGCACTGCAGAGAGATGTGCTCCAGGTCTCTAGGGGAGTGCCTGCTGCTGAGACAGTGGCTCTACAGATGCAGCACAGGGTGAGGGGTGCAGAGATGTGTGAGATACCTGGACATAAGCCATCTTGAGCCCAGATGAAGGACAACAGATCAGTCAGCCCTGCACCTGATGCAATATACCTCTGCAGAGAGCCTCAGTGTATCTCCTCAGGTGAACTACACTGATGTGCCAGGTGCAGTACCATCCCAAGCCATGAGGACTCACTGCTTCGAGGTTTTGCAAGCTCAGATCTCTCTATGCCCTGCTCCATTTTATTGCATGACATGCTCTGCTCTCCCTACCTGTACTACATATCTCCAGTCCAGAGTAAGTGTCAACTGTCTGCATCTCCAAGTCACATAATGGGTTTCTTACCAGCATCCTCCTCTGGTTCATCTGCAGCCTCCTCCTCTTCCCGTGGCACTGGATATTTGAGGTGCCATACCAGACCCATGTTCTCCTTCTTGTAAAATTCTATCAGTTCCTCCAAGTTCTCAAAATACTTCACGGGAACACCCTCTGATGCCTGAAACAAAACACAGAGGTTGGCATGGTCTGAGATTTCCTACCACAGAAACACCACTCCTCACAGAAGGAAAAACAGAGTCATAGAGAGAGAAAACCCCCACTGCCACTGTCCAGAGAAAGCCAGCCCAGCTCTCACTGCCTGTCCAACCACAGGCTCTGTGCAGAACGGCTCCTGCAGTATAAACAGAAACAGATATGCACACGTGTTCCAGCCAGTGTCAGCAAAAATGGCAACCTTAAAGATTCACTGAAGCCAAGTGGAAGAGCTCTCTCATTTGATTCAGTGTACTTGGCTTCAAAGCAAAGGAAGACTTTAAAACCAAAGAATTCTCCCAGATTAATTTTTGCATTCCCTCTTCTACTGAGCACAAAACTCCTGGACTATATTATATTTTATGGTATCCAGGAAGAATATTTCTGTGAAATTGTAAGATAAACATGTCTAAATCTAGATGTTAACATCCCTTCCAGAATTCAAAGGCTCAGAACTAGGTTCAAATGAAACAAGCTAGCAAGGTACTGTCATGTAAAGAAATGCTCGGATGAAGATGTAGAAAGCTGAGGCTCAGGGCACAGCTAGGACTGTGAATGCATCAGGCATGACGCTGAGCCCGCCAGCTGAATTTTAACTGTGACTAAACCAGTCTCTAGCACAGCCCTGGCCACTAATCTCAGGAAATGGATACTTGCAGAGGGCAAACATAAGATTTTAGAGGTCTTCAGAGGCGAAGCTTTAGAGCAATTACAGCTCTGAATTGGTGTGAATGGTAAATCGGCCAGACTGCAGGCAGGAACAAGCTGCCACCCCTGGAGCTCTGCCCCGCTGCTTCCACTGGCCCTACCAAAGGCAGAGAAATGATCTGTCATGGCTCAGCACAGCCCTCCTGCTCAAAAGAGCTCTGCTTTACCCCCAGAACTGTTCCTTAAATACCATCCAAACCCAAAGCAACAGCAACACCTAACCAAAGCTCTGAGCACTGTCCCCAGGGCATGCTCTTCCTGGCAAGGTGCTTTCTTCCTGGACAAAAGGTTTTCCCAGAGAAACCAGCCCAAGGTGGCCCCGTCTGTGCATGGAGCAAAACATCCAGGAGCAGAGCAGATGCTTTCCAGCCCCGCAAAGCTGTTGTTCTTGACTCAAAAGAGCAACACTAGGAACTGTTCACAACTGGGGATACAGCAGCAGTGGGCAATCAAAAGGAAGACCTGGTCACCCTAATGGCAGGCTTGACTTGCACTGTTTTACATACACATAGCTATATTTTGCACAGGCAATATAGTTAGTTAATAACAAATTAAAGCTTTGCCTCTGATTTGAAATGACTTGTTATGCAGTCACACTTCAGACATGCTGCCTCTGACTAACAGGCCGGATATTTTAATTTCTTTTTGGATTGCAATTATTTGCCGTACAAATTAACATACGCAAAGTGTTAATACAAGTTTGAACAAGCTTATTTACTTGCCATTTGTGTTTGTCCAGTTTCTTGCTACCTGTGAACCTTTTTCATTTAAAAGGCAAATGTAGCAAACCCAAGCAATTAAGCAGGAAAAATACTAGCATAAATCACAGGGAGCAGAACACAGAAAAATGCCTTCAGTGAGTCCTAGCAGCAAAAAGATTTTTTTAATATATTTTTCCCAAAGAATAAAATCTCAGGCCAGAAATTAGGACAGTGCTTTCAAAACCAAACCACATTTGAAGCCTTCAGTGCCCTCAGGCCTACCATCAAAAATACCCTTGGTTTTTAACTACACCTGCATGTCTTTAAAGGCACAGCAGGACACATTTTCATAATGAATGTGTATGATATTTTTTAGAGCTTTGCCTGTTACAGCCTCCTTTTCTGTCTCCCGGGTGTTCCTGAATTTATCAGGATTTATTATTCTCGTACGCTGGAAAACATTGCATTGAGCATAAAGGCAATGCTTGAGCAAACACTGGATTTTACTTTTGTGAGGCCAGAGGTGTTGAAATAAATTGCTGGTTAATCTTGACATGACCACAACAGTGTAGGCCAGATGCTGCTCTGCTAGACCAGCACAACCTCAGCATAACCAGAATGACTTCTGATTTACACCAATGTGAACAGCATCTTGGTCCTCCCAGACTCTTCTGCTTCTTGATGATGACTGTGAAGGCTGTAAAACAGGGGAAAACATCAAAGAAAAAAAGCACTCCACTCTGATCCATCATATGAAAGGATCCTGAACTTGTGCTGCGCTGGGACAGACCTGGAATAGTTCAGCCAGTTGCTTCCACATTTCTCTGTTCAACTTCCCTGCAGTCCCTTCCTCTGCTCTGAACCCCCTGTTTTTCTGATTATTTGTGCAGCTGTGGCCAGCATTTTGCCCAGCAGCCCCGGGCGCACTGTTAGCGGCACTGACTGCAGGACAGCAGCGCACTCAGCCTTCGTGCCCAGCCTGTGGCAGTGCTACCCATGCTTCAACCTCTAGATTGAACCTGCCTGGGCTGCCTTCTGCCCAGCACGTACAGCACCTGTAGATGGGCTGGAGCTCATGAGAGACGAGGCTTGCAACGATTTGCTTTGCCCTAAGCTACTCCAAAGAACACCTGGAAAAAGGCATCAACCCCACCAAAGTACACACTAAACAGACCCTAAACCACATCGCGGGTAAACAGGGCAGTCAGGCTTTGCCATCTGCATCTTTGTAGGAGGAAAACTTTGCCAGCAGTGCTCTCTCCCACCTCTTGAATTACTGCAGCCTACCCTGCTCCTCCTCTTTCCAAAGTCGTCTTCACACTCCTACTTCACTTTCCAAAGACCTCACTGTCTGCCTGCTTCCCCAGATCCCTCCTGACTGATGACTGTCCCTGCAGCCCCCCATCGCACCCCACACAGCTGTGCCTCCCACCCCCAGCGCTCCAACACTGTCTTCTCAGCCTTGTTTTGCCTCTCGGCTCCTGCTCTCCCAGGGTGCGTGCAAGAAGATGGATTGTCCTGCATAGCTCTTTTAAGGCCAAATGGAGCCTTGATGTAAGTGGGAGGAAGGGCTGAATTTGCACTTCTTGCTGCCAAGGATAGTTCAGTCTCTGAAACTGTGCTGGTCTCTGTGGTAACCAGAAGAAGGAGCATTTTGTAACAGGCCTCCTTCCTCTAACTCATTGCACTGCATTTCAAGAGTGGACCGAAGCCTGTGGTCCAGCTCAAATTCCCCAGCGTGGCTGTAAGCCCCAGCTCACATGCAGGCTAGCTGGATGCACGTGCAGAGCTCCCACTGCTATACACCCTTTCTGCCCTGGTAGCTCAGCTGGCTGGCCGGGCAGCCAGCCCACCACCTCCAGCCACCTTTCTTGATGAATCCCACCTTCTCCTCTCTCAAGCATAACAGGTATTTGTGGCCATGTCAAGGAGCTGAGTCTTTGCATGCATCCGAATGCAGCCGCTCATTCCCAAAGAGAGGCAGTCTCCATCCCAGCAGCACCAGTTCCTCCAACATCCCACTTTCCCCTAGCCCATTCAGGATAAAAAGGACCAACTCCTCATAACACACAGTAAAAAAAAAGGACAGCACTTTCATATTTTAAGACATAATTCAGCAGGGAGCTGAACACGTGTCCCGAGCAGCTGCACGGCGCAAGAGCTGCAATAAAGGGAACGGGGAACCAGCGAGGCCAGGAGCTCTACCCGGCTGTGGCCAAGCATAGAGGGAAGGATGGGGGAGCCTCAAACCTGCTCAGCACCCGCTCACGGCGGGGAACCTGGAGGGCCCTCCCCTGCACCACAAAAGTCACAGCGGCAGCACCACCTCGCTACACATCAGCTTTGCAGTCACGAGAGTCTGAACACAAAGATTGCCGGATTATTCTCACTCATTTTCTTTTGTATTATAATTGTTATTATTTGCAAGGACCTCAAGAGAGGAAGCATGTGGGAAGGGCTGTGCCCCTCCAGCAGCACAAAGCAGTGCCCAACAACCCTCTCTGCCTGTTTGCCTGCACTATGAAATGAGCTCCCCTTGACTCAAGGCACCCCCACATTTCTTCACTGCCCCCGAGAGAGCAGGGTACACTGCTTTGCACTGCTTCCCTCTGCACAGAGGCACAGCAAGATCTCTATGTTGTTTGAGCTGGAAGAGAGAACAATAAAAGCAAGACCATGCTGCATTTGCTTCTGCCCCCTGGGGAAAGGACAAGAACAAACCCTGCATGACAGATGTTTGTCACGCTGTTTGAGGCACAACTGCAAGGTGCTCAGATACCACCTGTGACAAGCACCATCTGAGCCCTCCAAATCCAACAGCCTGTAACTTTACTACCAGCCCCAGGGCAAGAGGACCACCTGCCAGGCTACCGTGTGTTCCAGCAGCGCTCAGGACTGCAGCGAGGATGCGTAGCATCAGATTCACACAGAAAACCTCGCTCAGTAGTGTTGCAGGTAGCACTCGGGTTGCTAGATGACCTACCTGAAGGCAGGCCAAACAATTTTCACTGCCAGCAAACAAGGAAAGCAGGACATAGCTGGGCCACATGCTTTCTTTTATAGGTTGGGAAGGAAAAGTAGTGGTGGACAGTAAAATACTGGCATGGAGTCTATCTGGATCTGGTTGCAGAGCGCATTAGCAAAAAACAGACTGATGATGCACTATGAATAAATGTTCTCAAGACAAACACACTGGATGACAGGAGGGAAGTGAAATGGAGCCTAACCTTTAGGCAAACCTGGTCTGTTTTTTGAGACGGGGAGCAGACACAGAACGGGGCACTGCACGCAAAGCTGAGCAGGACAGGGCAGCGCAGAGCAAGCTGGAGCCACCCCAGCAGAGTGCAACAATGAAATCCACTTCCCACCCCCCTGCCTTCGTTTAGTAAGTAACTGTTTCCTCGGGGTTATCACAGGACAGATCTTGTTTTAATTGCAAAGTGAATTGTTTCAAGTCATTAGAAATGTGGATGGCAAGTGTCATCTCCACGGCAACACACCACATCCCCAGAAACAGGCTCACAGGACACAGGCAGTGCGGAGGGCAAGCTCTCCTTCCACACCGATTCCTCCAGCATCACCGCTGGCACCTCGGCTTTGTGCTGAGGATAGCCATAACATACAGAAATGAAACACCTAGTGAACATACGCAGTATAGGGATCAGCCCACAAGCCAGCAGAATTACACAAGGGAATATGGATAATAGTGAATCAGAGATTGCATAGCCGTTTTACAGTGGGAAACTGCATCAAAAAAGCACCTCTCTTTCTAAGATCATTAAAATGAGAGTGTTATATGAGATGCAGGAAGAAACTCTTCTGCTGTACTTTGTGCTGCAAGGCCTTAGCTGGACTGCTGCACCCAGCTTGGGGTACCACTTTTTACAGATCATGTAAAAATAACTTAGAAAGTCCCAAGGAAAAATTACAAGGACAGCTGAAGAGTTGGAAAATGTGTTTTACAAGGAAAGCTCAGAAGGAAGAGACTGGTACAGTCTGGCAAAGGGACAGCCTGGAGACATCACAGCAGCAGTCTTAGAAGTTTTAAATTCTCTTATAAAGAAGATGGCAAGCAGCTGTGCTGCAGGCCCCCCAAGGACAGCAGATGTGGCTGGCTTGCTTTGCAGCAGAGGAGGTTTAGATTAGACCTTAAGCAGCCTTGCCAGGCAGAGGCAGTAACGCCCTCAAGTAAAGTCAGGCTACACAGTGTGTCCCTGCCTCTGGAAGAGCTGCAGTGCTGAGTACCCAGGCATTCCTCATGGCTGGTTAGTGAGGACCTGATCCTGCTTCAGCCTGGGAGCAGGGCAAGCGCTGGGCTCAGAGCCCTCACAGGGCCACCTGCCACCCCTAAACGTAGGAAACCTTCTGCAAATCCATCTGCTGCCTCTTTGCTGAGATCCTGCTATATCCTTGAAGGAGAATGGTAAACCTGAACATGACTATGCTTGCCATGACCAGCCCGGCCACTTCAGCTGCATCCCAAACCATGGACTCTCAGATCTTCCACTGACCCCAGCCCTCTTGGCTGGAAACCTCCTTTTCCCACAGGACGCCCTGGTGTCTGTTGTCCTCCAGGAACTGCCCTCATTCTGCAGGTCCTTCCAGTCACCCCATTTCCCTTCCATCTTCTGTACTCTCGCTGTACAATGGTTTAACACAAGTAGCTACAACTTGTTCTTGCCTTCATGCTTAATAGGCTTCTGGGTTCTTCATTTCAGGAAAACAGGTACGACTGAAGCCTTTTGTCACTAGTCTTTGGTTAAATCCTGTGATCCCCTTTCCAAATTCTTCCACCTAAACATTTCAACAGGTTTTTGTATGGCTGAGATAATCTAATCTTCCTTTGTATTTGGTGTAAGAAGGCGAACAGGGCTCAGCCTAAGTCTCCTCCTCTTCGTTATCTCCCAGCAATGCCATTTGGCCAACAGAACACCTCCACAAAGATAATCCAAGTACAGGTTTGCTGAGAAGCAGCTCTGAACATACTTCTAAAGAGAAGCTGTAAGTGGAGCATAAAGACATAAAGTGAGAAGAGATTTTAAAGGTGTAAAGCCTCCGCTGAGCCAGGCAAGGAAGTGGTTAACTTGGGGTTCATTACACCAATTGTATAAATAGATGGCACAGGAAGTCTGGGGCCCTTAGAAGGAAGAGGAAGTGTTTTCCTTTCCTGAGCCAAGGCACAAGGAGGAACTAGGAAGCTGGTCATCTGGTTATATTGCTTAAGGCCAATCTTTTCTAACCAGAGTGCCTTAAAACAGGTATTTAAACCAATATATAGCCATTTCAGTAACAGTCAATAAGTTTTCAAAGTTATAAAATCCTTGCAATACTCACCAGCTTAAACGGAAACTGAAAACCAGGTCACTTCTAATTTGGTGCAAAAGGCTGGCAAGAACTTTTTTCCTTTTAGATTTGAAAAAAAAATCTTAGGCTTCCTGGTTTGGAAAAAAGTTGTCTTCAAGACTGTCTGCTAGCTAGGAAGTCAGGGTGGCATTTTTAAATTTACTTCTGGCTCTTGTGTATGCAAGCTTTTATATTTCACTAAAGAGCTGAACCTAAGAGCTAAGAAATTCCTGGTAAATTATTGTTTTAAAGCATTTTAAAGCAACATCGTTCTGTTTCACTTTTGTTTTCTTAGAAAACAAATTTTATTTTTAGATCAAATCATGTGCTAAGAAATTTTGGGAGCATTTCACAGGAATGGGATCAGAGACAGGAATCACAGCTGGGAGAAACAGCTACTTCCCAAAATACAAGCCACCCAGAAACATGCCCTATTTTGAATACAGCAGCCGGGGCTAGGAAGAAATGGGACTGACTGGGAGTAAAAAGGGAAAGGAGCAAGTGTATAGCTGAGGAAAAGGGGGATCCTGTGATATGGAGGGTCAGTAAAGGAATGGACTTAGGTAAGTCGTGGGAACCTGTGAGCTCCGGGGGAGTTCAGATGCTGGGTAAAGCTCAGCAAGAGGGTCTTTGTCAGGGGAACGGAGCATGAGAGAAGAGGCAAGGGGAGGAATCCAGGGGACCTGGGCAGAGGATGCCAGTGAGTGGACAGAGCAGTGACTCCTCACCTGGAAAAATCAGATTAATTTTTGAAAGAATGGCACAGTGTAAATGCAGCTGTAAATTATAACTTGAATGTTGGAGAGAATGGAAGGTGAATAGTCCCATCTCCTCCAAGATGAGAGATGATGAAGGCTTTCTTGACTCATTCTGCATACAGTTTGGTCCTGGTGCTCAAGTTTGCTTATTCGTGTCACTTTTGCTACAGTGGCCTTTTACATTTAAGACTTCAAGTGAAAATCATGGAAATCTGAGAGTTCTGGGAAAGAAGGCTTCAGAATTTCTGAAAGAGAGTATTCATGGAAGGAAACAAGGAATTGCAATTTAAAACAACTAAGTATGTATTACTTCTAGCTTGTGTTCCTGGCTGAAAATCAGACATTCAAACAACAGACTGAGTTAAAAGAGGAAAAAATAAAGAAAATTACTGTGTTGTCAATCCTATAAAATTCCTTCTGTTCCTCAAATACAACTGAAGGATACTATTACATACTGCCTCTACCACAAGCTCAATTTCTTTAAGCATAATTCCGACTTAAGAGACACTGTATATGAATTACTGGCACTGCATCAGAATTCCTTTCTTATACGTATCAAAAATTGGGAACATTAAACAATTTTCACTCCCTTTCACACTATTGTGCACAGAACATTTATTAAAGGTCAGCACCTACTTCCTTGCTTGCTTGTAATGTGCGCACAAAAGATGAACCCTACTACTGCTAGCTGCAAACAAGGCAGCCAGGCACAAGTGAGCATCCTTGCCTCCACTGCTAACTGGGCAGCAGGGCACATTATGGCTTCACCTCCAAATTGTCTGGTACAGCACAAATCTAGATTAAAACCTGAACTCCCCCCTGATCCAATTTTGGCCAAACTGGCCATCTCACTTTTTCCTATCCACAATGTCACAGAAAAGACTTGGGCAGTACGATGCATTTTGCTCATGCCCAGTTTCAAATGCATAACATGTTCTATGTGTGGAATGTGAGCCCAGTTTGAGGTAATCTTAAAAAGATCCTGACTATCGTATCTGCCACTTCTGATCTCTTCTGGCCCTGCAGTAATTTTCCTCTACACTATCCCACTCAGGCTTCCTTCTGGCAGCCTGAAGATTGGTCATGTTCACAGGTAGGAAATACTTCCATGGCAGAACTGGGACACTTGCAAATTAAAAGAGTCTGTTGAAGAGAAGAAATGTTGAAAGGAGTTCTCAGTGGAGTATAGCTGGCTGCCAAATTTTTATCTCAAATTCCTTGTTAAAATTCTACATCCTAAAGAAAAACATGTTGGAAGTTCTGGAAGGTAAAAGACCTATAGAAGTCTTTTAAACCAGCTTTCTCCCATACAAGATAAAAGATATAGGTCATAAAAATAATGTACTTGGATCCTACTGAAAGATCCCATTCCACTCTGCCTCAGCACTCCACGGATCACATAAAAAGTATGTTAATTACCAAATATCTAACTAATATAGTCAGACAGAAGCCAGTAAGAAAACCAAGCAATTACAGAAAGCACCAACACCACGTACTTGAGGTAGTTCTTTGCACTAAATAAACCATTCAAACTCTCACCATCAAAAAAATTTTACCAACACCATATACAATGATCCAACTCATACCACCAAGAGAAACCTCCTGAGCAACCAACCCTTTCAGCATTGCTCTGTGTTGTAATAAATACAATTTACATCAACAAGCAGCAAACAACAGTACGGTTCCATGACAGAACATGAGGGACTGGTATTAAACTTAGCTACAGGGTGCAAGTCAGATGAGTTGGTGATGAATGAGCAAGGACTGCAGATCCATGGGGATCTGATGCAATTTTTTTAGCACTTCTGTAGTGTGTGGGTAGGATTTAAATAAAAGTTTTGGAGTACGCTACTTCCAACAACTTTTGTAATTTTATAAGCCTTGTTCTTTTTGATTTTCCACTGAAAAGATTCAGCTCTTAAAGTTCAAACAAAAATTTCCATTTTCATTCCTTCATGAAGTATCAAGCTCTAGTGATTACCAAGACAAACTTGAAAACACAGGTCCTCAAGAGCTAGCAAAGGCAACCAAGGCAGCAAATGTGACCTAGTCATTTCTGAAGGCAGTTTCTGGAGGTCATCATTCTGATTTCATCAGCAGCCACTGCTGACAGTAAATGACCTGGGGCGACTATTGCAGGTCGCTGCTTCTTGGTGGAAATTCTCAGGTGCCCTTCAGCTTTTCCCTCTGCAGAAGGCAATAAATACATCCCAGGCAGCAGTGTGTGGGGTTTGAAGTCCTATGAGCAAGAACTTTTCCCTGAGACAGGTGAAGGCATGCCTACGCTGGCTCTGCCTGCATAGCCAGGCAAGACCGCTCAGCTCAGCCCAGTCCTATGCTACATTTCTAGGGGTTTCCTCTAGCCTGTGCAGGCAGACAGTGGAGGATCCTAAATCCCCTCTTTGCTTTCCCTATTGTCTTCTGTGCTGAATGAATCCCTGTTTCAACAGACACTAAGCACTAAATATGCATGAATTACATAAAATATCCAGTGGAAAATAGAAAATGCAAGATTAAAGAAATTGTACTTATTAGAGATACAAAGCAGCACAGGCAGAAGATGCGTGTAGACCAGCTGCATCCACCACATTATACTGCATAACTTTCTGGGATTGCATAATTGAAGACCATAAGTAATGCACAGATAAGGGTGAGCACCTTAGTGTTACAATTTCCTGTCTTCAGCCTGCTACATTTCCCAGGCTTTAAGCTACAGCAACCATTCTCTATTTTTATGACAGTAAGGGTGACCACTCGTTCTCTCTTTCAAGGGACTGTCCCTTGTTTTACTGCATGAGTAAGACAAACCCTTACTCAATTAGAAGCAAGCACTGAGCCATACTTGCTAATTAACAGATACAGAATCCAGCCTGAAGAAGCACTGTCACTTAACAAAACTAACGACAAAACTAAACCCAAACACTTTAAAACATGCTTCAAACCCTTTTCTTTTATGTTCTGCCCTGAACTGCACCTCTGGAATAAAAATAGCAGATGTGGTATTACAATTTTTTTGTTAAAATTTTGCCCCCTAAAATTGGAGCCAACTCAAGGTTTCTGGGTTTGCGCGTACAGGTATGTGGCTTGCAATGGAGACAAACCTCTGGAAAGGCTGCCTAGTGCCTCTGTGAACCACCAGGGCTCGCTGCATAGCGGTTCTACCATGTTTAATCACAAAGAATATTTGATACTAAGACTTTTAAACAACACAGGTCACTACAGCCCTGCCAAGTTTTGGAGAATGAGGTCTAATGCAGAGTTATCTGGGAATTTCAGTTCAGGGTTAACAGCCTGCTAACACAGAGCAACGCCAGCCCATAGGGAGCTTTGCTATACTGTGCCCATGGGGTTTGGTGAAGCCAGCTGTGCTGTGTGCTATCTCTTAAAATACCGGGAAAAGGAGAGCTTTAGAGCCCTGGGATGGAACAAAAGGGAACCAACTTGGACTTTCAGGGCAGACCCAAGATGGAAAAAAATGCTGTCAGAAGTTATGAATTGAAGGCAAATGAAGTCAGACAGTGGGGCAAAGACCTGGAAACATCTGAAAGCTGCACTGCAACTTCATTCTTTCAGAGAGACTCTGAAATGATTGAATCTGAGCTGTCTTTGCTAAAGTCTGTTTCCCTAAACCATTTTGTCATTTGGAATCAAGTCCTGTATGCTTCGCATTTATGCAGCATCCAGAAAACTAAAGGATTCTAAATTTCTTTTAAAATTTCATGAAATAGCTTCAACCACCAAAAGGTAAATCTAAAAGGTATTGGTGAAGCAGAACTCATTTACCTAAAACAACTACAACCAAGACGATACTTTAAATCAAACGTTATTTAAAGATGACTGTATCTTTGTATATTGTATTTGCAATAAGCTGCATTGCATGTAGGGTTTATCGGTCTCTCTCATCCCTAGAGGCTGCAGAGCAGATAGAGTGAACAAGGTCTAACTGGAGCCTAAGTATTGCTTGTGACCTGCCAGATGAGCTACATCTCTGCTTGGGGGATGCAGTCTGCAAAGATGCATCTCATCAGCAAATCAAGATACAGCTCTAAAAAAGAAAGGGCATCGCCCTGTCAGCAACAAGTGCAGAAACAATTTTGTACAGATGGCGATACCTGCCATAAGATGCATTGTAAACAAATGCAATAGCAGTGTTTTTCAGGACTCATTCCTATCTTAAATGATCAGGACAAAAAGCCTCATAGAGCACCAACAATACATTAGCTGCCCTTTCTTTGAGAAAACAGCTCAAGACTTGCCTGAAAATAAGTACTTTTCTCTGTGACCCATCCTACCACAACAGCATAGAAGCAGTAAAACATAGTACTTTGTTACCACACAGCTGAAAGGGAAATAATCTGTTGTCTCCCTGAATACTTTAAATTCAGTTATGAAGCTTCATCAGAAGTCTTTGGAAATATAAAATATAAAAAGGATAAGACAATCCTTTAAGTTTAAACGCTATGTGACTGGTAATATTAAAGCTAACATCCGTCAAATTACTGAAATATGAGAATGTTTCTTGTCGGTAATGTTGGCTGTGTAAGTTTTCAATTATTTTTCCTCATCTGCCAGAAGAGGTTTAGGATTTCTGGAAAATTTTCTTCTCACTAGTCATGGAGATATTGAGGTGTGTGTCCCCAAGGCGCTCATCTCAATTAGGATTATAAATTTGGCCTCTTGAGCACAGACTTTGTGTGTCTACTACTTTAGAAAAGTTTTTTGTAAAAGCTGATTTAAAAAAACCAAAACCACCACCTTCTTCTAGTTCTCGGGCCATGAACCCTACCCCTTCCTTTAAAACATACCCACAGAAATGGTTGATTTGGGATGAAAACATCTGCAGGGCGGTGAGGGGACAGCAAGAACTCCCTTAAGGATATTTGCTGCTGGAGAAAGTCTCTGTGCCATTGGAGGCTGAGGCTCCCACCACCTCTCAGCCACTTGTTCCCATCCCCCAGCCAAAGCCTCTGCCCCACTTTTGTGCCAAGAGCAAACGCGATTGATTTTGCACTTGAGCTCTTACAGCAGGAACTGAAAGATCCAGCCGGGTAGGAAAGAGCTGCTGGGTATGTGGTTGTGAGTGGTCAAAGCCTCTTGAAAGGATGATAAGATGAAACAATTATTCTTCTAAACCAGTAATTGTTAAACTGGTTACTGTTTAACAGCCCTAACCTTATCTTCTGAATCTTTGCACTGGCTGGAAGTTGGTTTTGTGCATTCAGTGAAGATTACCTATTTGTAATTTTCAGTTAAGTGTGGTGAAGGCTTTATGACATGACACATTTACCAGAGGGCAAACTATAAGAGAAACTGATGACATTCTTCAGCATTTCGCTCTTTGGCATGAAATTCTATCCGACAGCATATCCAGATAAAAGGAAAAGGGATTTCACTTCATGGTATGCATTAGCTTTCAAATACCTGATTTCATTTTTTGAAGCTTGAAAAACAAAATAATATAATTTTAACCTGATTTAAGCCATCTTCTCTGAACTTTTTTTTAATATTTTCAGGAAACTGGAAACATTTTGGAAGGGTTCAAACTAGACAAAAGCTGGATATGGTTTGTTTGTATGAAGAATTTTTTATATTGAGAGATTCAGTAGCAGGAGTGTGCATGTTTCAGGAAATACCCAGTTCTTTTATTAAATGCTGCTTCTTTCAGTTTCTCAAAACCTGTGAAATGCATTATGTTATTATGTTTATTCCTACCTCAGATGCAACAGCGGAAAAAACCCACATTTTTCTGGTATAAACAGATTTGGACATTTTGCAGAAACATGAAATCACAGATATTGCTAAGCCCTGACTGCAAAATATTTTCTGTCCTACCTGTAAAGACTATGAACTGATTTAAATCAACATTAAATTACATTGAAAAATACTCAGATTGGAATATCTACCAGTTTTATTTTCAGTAAAAAAAAAAAAAAAAAGCTTAATGTACTTATGTATTTGGACATACTAGAAATGTGTTTCCCTAACCCTGTTTCAAGACATTGCTCCCAAGTATTATCTGATTGTCCACTTATCCCATGTTTCTATCCAAGGAAAGTAATTACCCTAATTACACCTCAGCCACATCAGTGCCAACGGAGCACCGCAAGCACAGCAAGTTTTCTGTGGAAGTAACTAACCTGGGTGAAATAAATTCCATTCTTGGCAGTAACGTTTCTTGGCAGTAACGTTTCTTGACAATTACTGTTGTGCATAAAATCCTACTCTCCCACGGAGGCTCTGCAGCTCTGCACCCTGAGGAGCTCTTGACTCTTCAGTGGGGTCCCCAGCTCCCAAGCTTTGCCAACACTGCTCAGTTGCACCTTAAGACTGGGCTGCACCTCCTGGCTCTTCCCCTTCCCCTGGGCAACCCCATCTCTTCTCCCTCCTGAAACGCCCCTTCCAAGCCCCCTGTGCCCCTTTGTTTTTCACTGCTGTCCCTTCCCCTCCCTTGCAGTAATGCAGGTGCTGGTTGTCCCCCTGCAACTCCTTGGGATGCCGGCACTCACCAGTGCTGGCACAGCTCTCCCGTTGGCAGCATACCAACCCACACACCCCTGCCCACCGCTGTACGCTGGCCTGGAGGTGGTGGCTGTCCAGCCGGTGTGTCCCAGCCCACCAAGCACCCTCCCTGGTGGCATGCTTGGTCTCCTCCTGCCTTTCAACACACAGGGAGGCCAACAGCGCTCGATGCCTCTTGGCTGCAAGCAGACCATGGATGTCTTACAGTCTCCATGCAGCCTGCAGGTGATATTTTGTCCCTCCCTCTCCTCACTGGAGACAGTGAAGCTTTGACATCAACTTGAGCAAGTACAAAATCCTTACACAGGTGTCTGACAGAAGCTGTAAGTAGATGCAATGCTGTGAATGGGTGAGTGTAACCCAAAAGATTTTGTTTTGCATTATCTCCCACTGAAACCAGCCCAAATGCAACTTCCTAGTAGAAAGGTTTTGATCAGATACAGATAGATCAGAAAAATCCCAAGCAAATCACAAAATCCTTACTGCAGAAAAAAATCTTTTTTTGGCCACATGTGTCAGAGTAGCACAGCAAATTGGGATTACAGTGCAGCATCAAAGAGAATGACAACAACTTTACATCTCTCTGCAAAGGGCTCACAAAGGACTTGGTACTGCACATGCCACAGCCAGACACTGCCTCTGACGCTGGTGACAACAGCAGTGAAACCAGGAATGCAGGAACTGACCTAAACTCACGCTTTTGTCAGATCATGCTGGCAGGATGGGCAGCTGTAGGTCTGTGCTTTGTAGGACTCAAGCCAGAACGAACTCTGCCGAGTGGCTGACATGAACCGGCAGCCCTCTCACTGTATGTGAGTGCCATATTTAGCCAACCCATATGCAGAAAGAATACAAATCTAGATGTTCCCCCAAAAATGTGTTTCCAGAAGTGTGCGGGAGAGGGTTTCAGCAGGAAACCCTACACACAGTATTTATGGGCTCTCCTACTGGCAGCCAGTGCTGCAAGTACACTGGTAACCTGCAGCTTCAGTGTCAGTTGATACAGTGAGTCACAGCTTCTGGCCTGCTTTCTAACTGCTCACATAGCACTATTTGTTTCCTGTTGTACTCAGCCTTCGATCAGACTAGAAAAAATAACCCCCCAAAAAAAAAAATAGCTAGATGATCACTCAATGTTAAACAGTGCTGTCAGGGCACCTATAATTTTCACTCAAGTCAGCAAAACCTGCGAGTAAATAGGGTCAGGCCCTTCCTTTACAACAAGTAGTAAGTATAAATACAAGTAATTTTTAAAAAGCCCTTGCAGCAACCATGAATTGCAGCATGAATGCAAGCAATGCTCATGCTCACAGAAATGATGCTCTGGCACTAGAACTGCAAGATGAATGTCTCCTACATTTACCCACCAGGAAGATGCATGCACACTGCAGCTTTCTGTTGAGGAGCTGGGCAGCTAGGACAGTCCGGGAAGGCAAAGCGGAAAGAAAAGACAGGCAGTAACTTTAAAAATACTAATGTTTTCCATACTGTAATACAGCCTCTTCCACAGCAGGAGAAGGTGGTGGCTTTTCATGATTCCTTCCCACAACAAGGTAATCTGCAGATTAACATCTGCAGATATTGCCAAACTCTGGAGCTGGTCAAATAGTTTTGCTCAAAGCAAAAAAAAAAAAAAAAAAAAAAAAAAAAAAAAGTGAAGGAGTTTGGAAAATAGTTAAGGCTGTACTATGCAAGGCATAGTCTTCATTCAACTCCCCCTCTCCCCTATTAATTTAAAGAAGCAAAACAAAAAAAAGGATGAAAAGTTCAAAATTGCTTATCTGGACTTTTTCAGAAGGATGATAAGAGTTTTTCCATCTGAAATAACATTTTTCTTCAACATCCTGGCAACACTGTGATAACTTCTGGAAAACTCAAAATCGAAATGAAACATTTCACCTGAATGCATTTTCTTAAAATTTTCCAATTTGCCTGACAATATAAAATGGTTCCTGCTCCCGCTCAAGCCGAGCTCTATTTCTGCCCTCTCCTGTGGGGCAGCCAAAAGATACAAGCACCATTTGTGGCACTGTCATACAAGCACCATTTGTGGCACTGTCAGTGGCTGAAGCCTCAACCTTTGGCAGCCAGCAGCGTTCCAAGGGAGGTATGCAACTTGAAGCAAGAGCTCAGTTAGCGGCATGAATGGGAGAGCAGACTTGAGGGTGATACAAGAAAAAAAACGCAGGCTGGCAAGGAGAAGGAAAGAGCACCCTTGGCAGAAGGAAGAAGTCAGGTGAGGTGTGAGCCCTGAGGTGCTGGACAAACGTGTCTGGTTCAAGTTCTGGGTTGCAGAATGGGAACGTTACATGACTGAGCTAAAGCGTTAGGTCATGCCTGTGAGAAAG
The DNA here is from genome assembly GCA_035590215.1 of Microhierax caerulescens. Classification (NCBI taxonomy): domain Eukaryota; kingdom Metazoa; phylum Chordata; class Aves; order Falconiformes; family Falconidae; genus Microhierax; species Microhierax caerulescens. The sequence continues at coordinate 3,101,153 of JAVJGJ010000003.1, read as the reverse complement.
CTGCACCTTCCTCGCACTTGGAGGCCGGACTGTCCTGCGCGACATAGGCAGATGCAGCACACAATTATAAAACCTGTCTATGGCACTCAGCTACCAAAAGCCTGCTCTGCAGTGCTTGTTTCTTAAGGAGACCCCACCTTTAGCAACAAGCTGAAGCTACCCCTGTAACTACTAGGTTGACTCTCTCAGTGGCTTTTACCAAGGGCATCCTTGGCGACAGCCCCGTTTGTGCATTGCTGGCATCTGTCCATCGGGATATCTCCTCCCAGCCTTTGCACAGAGTGGCATGAGGTAAGTGCTCGATCCTGCAAATGGCCTACAAAGCGTTATCTGACAGAATATGTGCATCAACTAAGACACAATCTAGCTGCCACTGAGAACTGACTGATGGCTCTGCCAACAGCCATCAGATAGCACAAGCTGTGAACTCCTAACCAGAAATCTAGAGATCAAACTCCATAGGGTTTTAGCGATGGTACCACACTACCCTGTGCTCATGCATATTCACTAACCAGCCAACATCAGTGTCTCCTTCGTTCTCAACACCTCCTTCAGAGCACCCTCACTCATGAGGCAGATTATACTCTTGACAGTGACCTTTTAAAATTACAGTATATAAAGGCAATACAGGCTAAAGCATTAGGCAAAGGCAGTACCCCCGTTTTTCAAACAGCAGCTTTTGACCTCAGTGCCTTCTCACACCGAACAAGAGTCAGCTGTAATGGGAATCTCCTTACCTGACTGCAGCCTGACAAGTCTGGTAGTTTAAGGGGGTTCTCCGGGCTCTTTAGGCAACAGAGACAGGACCTGCCAGGGACGGTTTAGCCCACCCAGATCAGAAACCTGTTCCCTCCCTGCTGACTACAGAGATACAACTGAGCTTTGACTGTGTGACAGCTTTGCACATCTAAAATGAGGGGGAATAAATACTGCTGTATCATACACATCCTCTGATCCTGGTAAAGTCATCAAGGGACAGCTATTTAAAATTATTTTGGGTAACCCAATCCTCAGACTGGGACAGAGTTCCCCGTTTGTAAAGTGGGAACAAGAGCACTTCCCCTCATTGGAGAGATGCTAAGATCACGAGGAATTCAGATTGTGCAGTGATAAGTGTCATATTGACACTTCAGGTAGTTGAATAAATGAGATGCTTTAACTGACAGCATAGGAAAGCTTTGTCTTCTGTGCATCTGGATGGCAAGAACTGACCATAGATGCCTGGCTTAGGAAGACAGTTTTAGTGTCTTTAGTGAGTCTCTAGTGTTTAGTTTGGTTGCGATTCCCAGACTCCTTTGCTGCTCCACCCCTCTTCACACAAACATGATTATACTCAGCTAGTCCTCAAACTTTCAACAACTCCACATTAATTATGCCTCCCCATTTGAGCAAGGGAAAATCATACTTGTTTTTACAGAGAAGAAAGTTAAGTCCCCCAGCTGTGACTTGCCCAGCAGGCTGGCAGGAGCTAAGCTAACTCAGGGGCAGTTGATTACCAGCCTCATGCCCCTGCTCCTGGGTCTCCGTGTAACTTTTCTGCTCTGTTCCTGCTTCAGCCTCTCAGTTCTCACTGTTTTACTGCAGTGAGAGTCTGCAGGCTAACAGAGGTGTCTTGGTGACTAATTGTTCTCCGCTTAAGGGCAGAGATCTCTACTTGCTCTTACAAATCCTGTGTTTCAAGTGGGTTTTATTACTCCTTCCCCCCTTTCCTATAAATATGTTTTTGTCAGCAGGATGCAAGTTTGATTCATCCAAGCCATGGATTTCTTTGCCTACATTTTGAAGTCTTAAGTAATGGAAGGAGAAAATTCAGCAGTCCCAGAGAAGGGAAAAAATTTCTATTTGTATTTACCAAAAAAAAAATATCTAAAACTGTAACCATTATGGCCTGCTATGTTTTGGGGGGATACTAGTTTGATTCCAGATCTGGCAGGCAAGAGGGCTTCCTGACTATGCTAACTGCTTGTACAGCTGCTGCAGATTCAGAAACCCAATAGCAGATCACATAGGACGCCACAAAATACTGGAAGGACATATGCAAATATTTTTTACTTCAGCCTGAATGCAAAAATATGCACCTCTCTTTTTGCCACCTGTACTTGAACAGTTAATTTAACCATGCAAAAAATTACACTGAGAATCCTTCCACTAGTGTGGGACCAGGCTCTAATTAAAAAAAAGAAAAATTAAATCTACTTTCCAAGACTCAAAAAAATGTGAAGCAACTTGCAGCTTTAAAGGTGAAAAAAATCCAGAGAGTGGCAGAGGGAGAGCTGTCATGTCACAAGTGCTGTGTATATAGCTGTGATATTACGTATCTTCGAACCTGCTGTCATCATGAAAAATGCCTGACAGACAACAGCTCAGATCTGGGCAGGAAGACAACTTTGTTAGCTTCAGGAAGGTGCACTGCACAGGCAAAAAAGGTCACATTCCACTATCAGGGCCTGTATTTGTAACTAATACAGGCTAATCTCAGGATTTAGCATTTAATATTTCCTTTGTCTGTCTTTTCTCTTTTTTTTTTAAAAAAAAAAAACAACCAGAAATGAGAAGCATTTACTGATTGCTGTATTAATTTAACACCTGTTCTAATTTCACAGGATTAGTAGACTCTCTCCTTTATAATGGGATTTAAAAAAACATGAAAATCCCTTCCTATTCAACAGCTTTTACATTTTTGCACAGGAGAACTATGCTTTTCAAAAATCTGATCTTTTAATACACATGAAGCAGGTTTTGTTTTATCCAAAAGTCAACAGACAAGCAATCAAAAAAGCTGGCCCAGATGGAACAACGTACAAGAGCAGCAGCCAACAACATGAGACTGATTTGCTTTGAGCCTCAATTACAACTCTCACTGTGCCTCTCCTGCCAAAAGCAGCCAGCCCCCTACTTCTGCCTCTCCCACAGAACTAGAATAAAGTAGCACAAAACAGGAGGTGTGTTGTGTCTTCAAAACATGAGTTAACAACACACTTTATTTAGCTTACTCCTGATATTCAACCTACAGCTCCTGGCAACCCGGCATACAAAGGTATCCCAGCACACATAAACAAGAGAAACCCCTCGCAGTCACAACACAGAACCCAAGAGGACCTCACGAATCGGTTCAGGTGTACTTCTGAGTAGATCATATTTTTTTAACAGATCTAGCAGATTCCAAAAGTTTTCATTCAGAAAAATCCCATGGAGTCCTAATAACACAGGATTCAGCAGTGTTCTAATAATCCCTCCTCAGAGAGGATGAGAACATATTTATTTGTAAAAAAAAAACCTGCAGAATTCTCTACAGAGAACTAGAAGTTGAGGTGAAGGTGTATGTGATGGGCAAAGCCTGAGCTGGCGGACATCAGTCAGACCTTCTGCTTGTTCAAAAACCTTGACCCAGCACTACAGCAAAGAGAAGTACTGATTTCTTATGGCTGTGGTGCTCTGGTCTGTGGACAAATGGAATAGTTTTACAGGAAAACAGGCCCTTTGTCATGGCAGAAACAATGACAGACCCAGTACAAACTCTGATAGGTAACTCGCATCTTCCTGAGCTGTCACGCACGGAACCACAGGCCAAGGCTGTGCTGTACCTCGGCTGGTGGGGCCTGGGGGCTGCCTGCAGCCCAGCACTCCTGGGAGAGCCGCCGGCACACAGGCACATGGCTCTCCACTCACATTTCGAAGACTCTTGTAACCTGGGGCATTCGTGCCCCTCTAGCACACACTGCAGGCCAGGCTGCATGTTCAGCATCGCTCACACAACATGCCAGCAGGGCAGCTGAGCTACCAGGAGGGGCCAGGGCTTGCCCAGGGTGCTGAGGCCCATCCAGGGCACCTAAGGGCAAAACGTGGGGTGTGGAGCTGTGTTTGCAGGGAACCTCTGGCATTCCTTTCTTCCTCTCCCTCAGGTGAAAAGCCAGCATACCATCATTTCTTCTCTTGTTTTCTAAAAAGACAAGGCAGCTGCCAAACTCATACCCCAAACCTATTCAGAGTTAGGGTTCTAAAAGTTCCCTTTGTCATCACAGCACCAGTGAGAAGAGCAAGGACATCATTAGCAGCACCAGGCTCCCACCCCGGCTCTGCCACAGAGCTGCTGTGGGACTTGGACAGTTGTACCCATTGCCTGGGCCTCAGGTCTCCCCAGCCTCCCCTGGCTGGTGTGCTTCACTTGTGAGCTATCTGGCACAGTGACAACCCGATCTCTGCCACTGCTCTAGGTACTGCAAATATTGATAAACACTGCGTCACCTTCTGGACAGCTATCCTATGTCACAACACATCATCACATCAGCACAACATGCCAAAACACGTTATTTAGGACAATAAGGCTGGACTAAATCAGATGATAGGGAAAACATCGAGTGTTACTACAAACAGCCTGCATCATGCTGTGTTGAGCTCGATCGGAATGACAGGGTATTCATTGCAGCTGAGTGCTGATCCACTCCAGCAGCCTGCAGAGCCTGCACAGGTTCCTCTGTACAGTGTGGCTGGGTGCTCTGGGAAGATGGATTAGGTTTGGTGACATAACATAGTAACACTTACAGACCTAGGTCAAGCCTGGCATAGCATCCTGCTGTCAGTTCCTCCCCAGAAACAGAAGTGCAGTGGCAAGTGAGGCAGAGGTATCAATGGCTCTGGGGAAAGCTGGCAAGGCCATGCTGACTGGTGGCTGGCCCTGGGCACACAGTCCTCTGGAGCACAGCACTGAAAGCCTGGTATTGGCCTTGGTGGCAATACAGCTGTGTTTGGGCAAGGCTGCACCTGAGCAGGGCTCCCAAGAACAGCCTGAGCCACCCAAAAGTGGTTCTTAAGGGAGACGCTGGGTGTGTGCACCCAGGACACACCACAGGTCTTTATCGACATCCCACAGATGAAAGCAAGCTGCCAGCACTCAACTGTTCTCACTAACCCAATTATTCTAGTTTCAGATATGCTGCCTTTTTGGTGCAGATTTCAAAGAAAAACTGATGCCCCTGAAGCACATCAGGAAATACGTAAGTAATATGGTGCATGTGAGCCATGTAAGCTGCACAAGGAATTGGTAGAAATCTGTATTTCTAGTGCGGGAAGCTAACTGTCATCTAAAATGGGAAGCAACAAATGTAGACCCACTCTGAACAGCAGGGCAGACTGGGGCACATGTGTAGCATGGGCATTTCCATTCCATTTTACAGGGAATGCCCATGCAGCACTGGCTGTGCTAGGAGGATGGATAGGCTACACCCCCTGCTGCCTCCTAGGAAACTTATACCCACTTCTTGGGGCTGTAAGAGACCGTGCCTCCTTCCCCACCCCAAGTTTCATGATCTAAATTCAGAAAACAAGGGCTGAGAGGTGCTACAGGAAGAGGAAGTGGCTTATTCAGGATCCGAAAGCAGAATAGGAATAAACAGAAGGTCTGAAACTCCTGCCCTCAATCTTGGTACTTTCTGGATCCTGGGACCACAATTCAATTTACATTCTCTGAGTGTAGGTAAATTGTGCTGCAATTTTGAATTGAAAAGACATACAACGCATTGATAAGAAGCTGGCTTCAGAGGAGAAGGTACTCCATGGGCAGAGGTTCTCAGTTACATAAAACATAGCAGTGCCACTGAATTGAAGGTACATACATTAAAGAGCGTGCCAATGGCCATAGCAGTGGACCAGAGACTAAAATATCCACAGCAGTGGTCTGGACACTAGCACTGTGCTGGCCAGGGCATTAGTTTAACTCCTTATATTCTTTTTATCTTGGTGTTAGAACTACTTTGAAAAAAAGCACTGAGCAGTCTTAGGTGCATCTTCATGGGGCCAAATGGTACACAAAATGGCTTACCTGGACGATTAGCTTATTTTCTTTATCAGGCAGAATTCGGTAGGTATAAACGCAATTCCGGAACCTGGAACAGATCAGAGGAGATATGATTAGGTCATGTCCAGAAGGGAATCACACCCATGGCACCCCTCCCCCATGAGGACATGTGGATGGCTTCATGCACAAGGGTTTTAAAAATTTCTTTTTCTGGAATCTGTGAACTAACACAAACCTGCTGTGTTCCTGGTCACTGAGACATGTTTGCAGATGTCACTGCAAAAAGTGATATCAGCATCAGCTTCAGAGTGAGTTATTCAACTCTTTTTCTGGCTAGAAAGAAAGAAAACACCAAATGGCTCTAACTGTCAGTAGAGTGGGCGTCTCAGGAAGGAATGAAAAAGCAGAAATCAAAAAGACACAGGGCCAAAATCAGCAATGAATGAGTAAATTGAAGGGCTAGCGTGTGCATTGACTTGCATTGGAAAAAACAAATAATAGATTTCAGCTAAATCACAGTCAGACAGGTGATTGGTAGGCATAGTTTCAGGCACAAATCCTAAACAGCAGCTTAAATGAAAACCCGTATCTCTATCCTGGTGCAGATGCACACCATACGTGTGCATCTGTAGATCAGCCATAAGGAACATTCTGTCCCAGCTAAGTTCAATTATATTCTTATTTAAGGGGGGGGGGGGGCGGGAAGGGGGGATGGAAGAGTCTTTTGCCCAGTGGAGGGCCACATTAATGCACAAGAGCCCAAGGGAAGCTTGATCACTGCTGTAATGTGGTAAGCATGACCTCACTCAACAGCTGCTGAGCTTTGAGGAGCTTACCCAAGAAGTATTGACTAAAAATAATATATATATAGGGGTTTTTTTTTCACCTTTCTCCCATGTGAACAACAGATTGATCAAGTCTTTCAATCATCCGCAAAGCACTGTTAAATCATACAATATGGCTTTAAGCCAGCAAACAATGCTGGTTTCAACCCCTTTCTCTCAAAGGAAAAAACAGAATCCACTCCCAGAACTTCCTTGGCTGTAACAGAAACACTGCATCACCTGTGGAATCGCCATGAATGCAGGCTGTCAGCCCCCTAGCTGGGGAGATCAGGCACATCAGTAAAATATTCATCTCTTACAATTAAGTTGTGAGTCTATTCATTATACAGCTTTCAGAATCACTCCATGCAGGAGAGAGAGAGAGAGAGAGATCACCAGGATTAGGCAGCCTTATACAAGGAGTCACAAAGAGCAACTGGAAATGAAATCACTCAGAAATCATAACTGAATTTTTCCAGGGTGTTTGGAGGATTTTGCCATGCATTCACACAAACCTGTATCTTTTGATGGCATTAGTGCCAATGACACAGAAGCATTCAAACTGCTCCCAGGGCTCATTACAAGTTCACTAAGCAACGTTAGACCGTTTCACAGGCATCTATTCATTCACACATCTGAGGATCTGGTACAGAGCTGGAAGTCACAGACATGATCCCCAGCTGCTCTAGATTGCCTCAACACTGCTAATTTCACCAACCCCAGGACAATCAATGCCAAATGAGGATATGCCCCAGGGAAGGGTATGGGTTTTGGTATTATCTGTCAATGCAGTTCTCTTACACCATTTCCTCCTGCTGATATGCAAACAGTGCTAAGCAGAACTGTTCATGCAGCTGATCAGAGAAAATTCGTGTGGAGATTATGAAACTGATAAACAAACCAGCTCAATGGCTCTTGTGTCACAGGAGGACCCTTCTTGTTACCTTCAGAGAAAGTGCCCCGTCACACAGGCCTTGTGAGGCTGCTACCATAATACTTGTGAAGAGCTGAGGGCAAGTAAGATCAGTGGAAGAACAAGGAAAGAGGGGCTGTTGGGTGAGACAGGAGCAGGGAGGAGCATTTCCTAGGCTCAAAAGAAGGAATCCTCTTTAGCAGCCCCCTAATTTAGTGCATGTTCATGGAGAAGACTGGAACTCTTACTTTATTTCTACCCTTAGGCTTTCTTTCCTCAGCATCCTGACTATCAAGTTATGTGGTCCCAATTACTGTCACATTCCAGATCCTCCCTACTAACTGGGTTGAGTTCAGAATTGCTCAACCACTATTCCGGCTATGTGAGGGGTAAATACAACATCAGCCTCAGCTCCAAATGTCTCCAAGTACTTTGTCATCTCTCTGTCCCCTCAACCAACCAGAGGAGAAAAGGGGACAAGGCTTTCTTTTCTCTTTTCTTTCCTGCTGTGCATGTTTTTATGCACAGGTGATGATGTGCATATTGGGAGTGCCTGGAAATCTTGAACAGGACTGCCATGCCAGGCACGGTGCTAAGTGCACCATGAGAGATGCTGTCCCCCCAGGGGGTTGGAAGTGGCATCTCACCGGCAGTGTCCTCTGAGAGGGATCCCTAAAGCTGCAACTAGCCTTTGGGGGTCATCTCTAGATCTAGTGTTGTTAATTCTGCACCCATTCACACATGAACCAGCAACAGAAGATCCCCTGGAGGAATACTAGTTCTTGCACAGCATGCTGTGAATGCTAAGCTGGCTCTTTTTGATTTCAGGATCCAGGCATTCACCTCCAGGTAAGTTAAAGAGCCCACTTCTCATCAATAAACTGCCAGATCAAATGCTCCAGGCACAGAGAAAGAAGGAGGAAAATGGCTTTGTGTCTTGCCTTTTATGGGCCAGCGTGACCAGCAGAGCAGAGGACAGCTGTGCAGGGGAGGAGCGCTCCCTCCGCCTTTGCTGAGCTGCTAAGTTAAATGCTGCTGCTCTAGGTTTCAGAAAAGGAAGCACTCTTAAAAGGCCCTGCAAATACACCTCCCGTACTTGTTTCTATTTATACAAACCCTATTTTCCTGGAGCAATTCTTCAAGAAAATCACTATTTCATTCTATGATATAATACGTGCTTTTGCTGGATTTTGACTCATCTGCCCAATAAATATTAGAGCTTTGCAGAACATGACCCTCCTTTTTCAGAGCAAATTTCATGGGGTTTTGTTTTCCTTATGTATACACAGTTGACACTCTCACCTTCAGCATAATTCTCTTTTTGTTAAAATCTTTTGCAGGCTTTCAATTCCCCTGTCTCATCCTTTGTCTCCAGCCTCTCTGTTTTTCAAACAAGTAACTGAAGAGAGCTTCAAAACACCTTCCAGTCAAAAACACATCTGAAAGTGATACATCTCTGAGGAAGTTTTCAGCTTCAGCAAAGCTGCCCATGTTGTCAAGATGACATGCAGAAAATCCACCACCTTAACCCTTTCTCTTCACAAACTAACTGCAAACCAGCATAATCTGAAAGTTGTTAGGTACTTTTGACAGAAGTTTGTGTGGCATTTCTGAGACTGTAAGTAGTGCCATCCCTTTGCACCACAGACCCAGCTCTCTTGGCTGACAAGGCTAGGTGCTCCCCATGTCTTTAATCAAGTCACTTGTGTTAGCCACCTCAGAATGGATTTAAGAACATAACCTTTGGCTCCTGGTTCAGAAAATCCTGGTCATTATATTGTTTCTATTTCCTGATCCCATGTCTCTCAAGTCACAAAAGGCTTTCAAAGTTGGCTGCGTAAACATTTACAATGGAAACACTTATGCAAATGTGTGTTAGTAGACATTTTCACAGCACCTTCCCTTTCTATAATTCCCATCATCACTCTGTAAAATATTTTGCGTACCTACTGGTTACAAGGCAAATCAAAGGGGTTACACTAAAAACACTCAATGGAAGCAATAGTCTATTTAGTAAAATGATCCCTGACTTGCAACTTAGCCCCTCAGCCCATGCTACGCAATTGCCCCTCCTTCCTCACGTTGTCCTGGCTATTCATTTGCAGCCACCCTTCTTTCTCTGCTCTCTCCAGAAAGACAAAACTCTTCCCTGTGTTATTACAAACAGCTGGACAGGCAGGCACGGAGGCTCTCTGTGCTTCCTGAACCCCATTACCCCGCCACTGATGTCTGGCGGTCCGACACCTACGCTCACAGGGCAGTCACCCCGCCCCGCGCTTCTCTGCAGTTGGATCCTCTGCAGCAGGCTGTGCTGTCACCAGAAGTCTGACCTCGGAGACAAGCAGTTTGACCAGTTATAAACAGCAGCACCACCTCTACTACTGCAAGGAATATCCTTTCAGAAAGAGACTGTACTGAGAAACCTGCTTGTAATTTAGTGTGGAGTAAGGGCAAAGGAAGTTTTATTAATCTGCTGCACAATGGCAGCAAAGAGGATCTGACAGGTAGAACAGGGTCCCACAGAGGTTCTCTTGATCTCTTCTAAGCAGAGAGCAGCTCTCTTATCTCTCTGTAACCCAAAGTCAAATACCTCAGACTTCACCTACTGACTTCAGCCTCCTCTTGCCCCTGCACTCCTGCCTACAGGGATAACACCTGCTCCTCATAAACCCAGGGCAGGAGGCCTTGCTC
>JAVJGJ010000003.1:3069280-3090831 GCA_035590215.1 Microhierax caerulescens | reverse complement strand
TAAACCCAGGGCAGGAGGCCTTGCTCTCTGGCCCCCAGCCCCAACCCAGAATGGGGGGGGGGGGCAGGGAGCAAGGCTGCCAGCACTTCTCTCCTCTCCCTGACTCCCACATGAAATATTTACCCCGTGAGCCACATCAAGGATGCAAGTAGAATCACTGCTGTGCTGGCTGTATTAAGCACAGCTCCAGGAACTATTTCAAGCCTTTTGCTGAATGGGACATGACATCGAACAAGCAGGTGAGTCAAACACACACTGAACTAGAGCAAGAAAAGTGCCGAGCTCAGTACTTGAGTTGTTAAATGTAAATACCTGACCCAAGCTGCTAACAGGCTCAAAGAGGCCAAGAGGTTATTTTCTTTCAGACCACAGCCACAGTATCTTTCACTATTCTCTCCTTTTGAATCAGGGGCAAGAGTAGCGTGAGCAGTACAGCAGTAAAAGCATATGGGTTTGTTCAGCCTGGCACTGCTCCCAACCCTTCCCTACCCTGTGGCCCAGTCAGGTGAAACCAGCCATGCTCTGATGTGGGCAGGACCTTCCCGGTGGGTACAGCGGCTGTTTGCCTCTGTGCTGGAGAGGGTGCGCAGTGGGTAACTCCACACAAGCGGGGATAAAAGTGTCCGCGTGAAACGCGAGTTCAAAAGTTGTACTTACAGCACGCAGAGCGCGTATGCTGAAGCAATTGACTCACTGGCCCGCACAAGGAAGCTGCCATCCTTGCCTACTTTGGAGAGCAGGTCTTCGGCTCTGGAGCGAGTGATGTTGCCGTGGTACCAGCCCTGATCCATCGCTGGAGCTGGAGGAAACCTGAATGCCAATACAGGAGTGCCAGAGCTGCCTGTGTGGCTGTGTGTAACGATCAGGCAGCTTCAGCTCACCAGCTTCCTGTTTCAATAGTACAGAGAGGGAAAGGAAACTCAGCCGCGGACAACTTCCTCAACTCAAACAGCTCAGAGAGTGAGCATGACATGTTCCTGCAGCCCCCGCTCTCCCTCTTCATGCTGCAGCTGAAGCAACTAGCAAGGCCATGTTCCCTGCCTTTTGCCTCCCTCTTCATGTCCTAATACTCTGTGTCAAGCAGTCCCAGCTGGGCATCTTTTCTGCTCCCCCACCAACTCAGTCCCACAGGCTGTGGTGGCCTGCTGACCCATTTACAATCTCTTGCCAAACCCTTGGAGTTTCCATCTTTTCCCTGTCCATGTGTCCATAAATAAATCTCAGACTGATCAGAAACACACCGTGCAGTAGGATACTTAGCACTGACTGCCCCATTCCTGCTTTGTCTAGTCCTCACACCCAGCTAGGTGTGAGGAAGGGACTTCCAAGAACAAAGAAATAAACTACCTCTGCACGTTTCCATGCACAGAAGCAGACTTCAAGGCTGATTTGCTCTGGGAATTTGTGACCTAAGCTCCCTCTCAGCTACTGTGAGATGGGTTCAGAGAGCTTTCCTACTCTAAATCCCCAAAGGTAGGATGCAGCAAAGCCATGTCTGGCAACCTGCGTCAGAGGGGAGAACTGGAGCTTTCACTTCTCTTTTCTGTGTCTGTACATCTTGCCCCTTGTCTATGCCATGTGGCACGTTCAGTGCTGCATCTCCAAGGCAGCACGAGGGGCACATTTGCAGCAAGCATGGACATCGCTACAAGGGCACTGCAGGCATGGTAAATTTGGTTGCCTATCCCAGACCTCTCTGTCTTTGAAGGCAGCACTTTTGCACATCCATGTTTGAGCTATACCTAAGAGCAGCAGCTGAGCTGGGACTCTGCCTGGGACTCAGAGGACAGAGAGGGGAGTTCCCAGGAAAGGTGCAGACACTGCTAGCTCTATGCAACCCTCACCTCCCAGAGCCAGGAGAAGTGCTGGAACCATGGTACCTGGATCACATATGGAGTGCTGCCCCTGGACACAGCAAGGCAGGAGACAGCAGCCTGTCACTGAAATGGGAGAGATAAGAATTTGTGGACACAGAGAGCGAGAGTGAACCAGTAAAGCTCAGCATTCATCCCTGACAGCCTTCCTGGTGTTTTCAGTTATCCAGGCAACTGCTCTGCGGTGTCCAGCTTAATCTTTGCCATTGAGATTAACCTGTGGGCACCAGCAATTCAAAATTGTGCAGCCAGCATAGGACCCTGCTAAATGGGCAGAACGGCAATGTGCAGGGCTTCCTGTCCATGCTGAGCAAGCACTGTCTACAGACCAAAATTAGCTCAGCTGGACCTGCCCTTCAGCTTCATCCAGATCCCTACAGGGCTTTAGGAGCCAAACTCCCATGGATTCAAGTGTCTAAATGGAGTCAGATGCTGAATGCCATGAAGCAGCTCTGCATGGACAGTAGCTGTAAGCTCTTGTAAGCTACAAAGCAGTTACAAACCCTATTCTCCCCACTGAGAAGTGAGAGTGCATATGGCAAAGGGTCTGTTCAAGTCCTATGACATTTCTGCCTGGCCATAGCATACTGCTAGCCTCATCTGTACCAGCTCCTTGTGATTTCTGATACTTACAGAAGCTTCTCCGGAGCACAGCTTCAGCAGGAAGCAGAACAGCTCTGAATGTCAAACCATTGCTTGACCTCACAGTGCTCTCCATGCAGTGGACTCATATGTGGATGCAGCATGGACAAGAGCTGCTGCATGACATGAGTTTGGCTGGAATGAGACTGTGGTTGGAGAGTTTGTTCTGACCTACTGCAAGTTAACACAACATAACAGAGAGGTGCAAGCCCTTGTTAGACATCTGAGACTGATTAGCTGTATTCTTAACTCCTATCCATCCTGTCACCAAGTTCAGTTTTTATCAAGCTACTGCTATTTCCTTCAAAGGTGTGAATCCTCTGTCCAGCCACACATGACTTCTTGACTTGGAGACATAAACAAGGGGATGGGATCCAAAAATATGTGATGATTGCGGTAATAGGATGTGCAGGCTGGTTTCTGTATTTCTTGGTCCTAAAAGAAAGCACAGTACAGCTCCAGCTGCTCAAAAGGTAAATCCCACACACACCCCTAACATAAACAGCTCTGTGATTCCTAATGGCTTACTTGCAACGCTGCCTGAAGAGGAAATGGCATCTGTTTTACTTCTCATGGTGCTGGCACGTGAATTCTGCAGCACTAGAGAAAGACTGATCCCTGTGTGGTCAGCACATAAGTGCGTGCGTATCCTGAACCACCTGATTCCCAAAGGACAACGATAACTCCTGGTGTGCACAGAGACACAAGGCTGTTCTGCAGGAGATGCTTACACCATTCATTTTCTTTCAATTTGTGCCTGTGTCAGAGTAGACCTGAGGAATAGATTAGAGAAGTTATCTGGAGAGGAGCTAGAGTGTTTGCCTTGGGGGGGGGGGGCGGGGGCACAGTGATCCGCTCGCACCAGTTACATGACAGGTGAATACTACAAATGTAGCCAGCACAGCCCTAAGGTTTCCACAAGGAATAGGATGTACTTCAAACAGTCTACACTGTCATCCCACAGTCAGGACAAAGCACCTCATAAGAGCTACCCTTGTAAAACAAAAGAATAATGGGTACATCTGTCAGACAAATCCAACCCAGACTCAGCAGAAGCTTTTAGTTAACTGCAGCAACATTTCATTTAAATTTACTTGAGAGAACAAGGCCACAAAGAACTAGGACACATCTAGATGTTGGATAATAAAAAATTGTATCCCTGGCAGTCTATGAACAAAGCAAACATTATTTTCCCCCCCATTAGGGTATTATTCCAAGCTGTCTCTCAGCCATTGCAATAACCATTTTATCTATACTGGGTTTGCTACAGATGTCCAGGTAGTATTGTACCAACTGGCTCTGAACTCACCAGCCTGCCCAGACCCAGTGGATAAATACTGCTTGTAGCATCATTCAGGATGCACAGTGGTCACCCAAAATCACCACACGTACTCAGCACTGCATCAGCACGGGCACTACCAGGCTTGGTCAGATGAAAATTTCTCAAATATGCATTTTCATTTCATGAAACACAAGTACTTCATAGTATGCCTGATGAGGGAGGTTAAATCTATAGGACAGCAGTTAGCTTTGCTGAAATCTAAATGTAACATTCCCTCATTAGGCATCAATAACAGGCTATTGGCCACAAACGTGTATTTAGACTCTGGCCTGCATCTAAATAGCACATGAGTAATACCCACAAAGTACCGGTTAGCTGAGCTACTTCATGCTACTCCAACCTGGCATGGTACTGATGTGCTGCTTGGGAAAGGCTTAGCAAATTACAGGAGTATATGTGAAGGCCATAAGATCTCTTCACTCCCCTGGTACCTGCAGCCTCCAGGTGGTGAGAAAAAAAATCAGGTCACCTTCTCCCACTACCCTTATAAGCTATCAGCAATAAAAGGCAAGGGTGGGGACACTGAGTAAGCAGAGACTCACAGACCAGAGCAGTGACAGTGCAAAGGATCCCATGGGACCTGCTAGTGCTCCCCAAAGGAGGTGTGTTCTGAGAGCACTCTGGAAAGTGGGTATTTTTCTTTGCCATCTGAGCAAACAAACATATTTTCCTTGGAGCTATTCCACACGTGTGCATGCAGAGAATACAGCACACAAGCACAGACTGGTTTGTAAAGCAGCATTTTGTCTAGAGACATGGGTAAATCTTTCCTAGCTCCATCTGCTCTGACATGTCTCCCTTGGTACCCACTAATTTCTGTTCACTCCCCATGTCTACTCACTGCATAATGCTTCCTTTCAAATCATATTGTAGCCTCAGAATAGTCTCTCTCTTACCAAAACTGGGGCTGTTTCCTTCAGCAACCTGCTGAAAATCTGTCTACGTTGGAAACCCTTCCAGCTTGAGCACTCATGCTGCTCTGGGCTTGGTCAGGTCCCCTTCCTCTGACACCTGTGCCTTTGCAATTTGCT
The DNA here is from genome assembly GCA_035590215.1 of Microhierax caerulescens. Lineage (NCBI taxonomy): Eukaryota > Metazoa > Chordata > Aves > Falconiformes > Falconidae > Microhierax > Microhierax caerulescens. The sequence continues at coordinate 3,085,942 of JAVJGJ010000003.1, read as the reverse complement.
GGAAGTGGGGCAATGTTATTTGTTTGACACACTGCCTCATATGCCAATAGCACTCTGTAATAACAACAACCGGGCTCACAAGACATTGTGTTGTCAGCGGTAAGAGCAGTTGCTGTGTGGATCATAGCTTAGCAGTTGTGTTAGACCAGCAAGTATTTCCCCTCCCGACCATATATTGGGAGCTCCCTCTGCAGCCCTGTCCTGATCCTGCAGTTTCGGTACAGGCAAAATGTCATTTCTTCCACTTGCCCTGCCCCCAAACATGGTGGGGTCCTGGCGTCCTGCATGGGTCCTGCTGTCACTGCCAAGGGAGAGGGAACAGCTGGAGTACATGAGGCTGCGGTTTTCTTACACATGAGAAACTGCAGCTTCTCAATGCAGCGTAAGCAAATGGGCAAGTAAGCAAGAACACACAGCACGGGAAGTAAGGAGAAGGCTAAGTTAGACAGAAGTCCCTGGGAACTCAGCAAAGCAACCCCAAATCCACTGCAGAAGTGGGCAAGGAATATTCCAAGAGCAAGGCATCCCATGGCTTTGCTGAACAAGCTAGAGCTGCCAGCAAGTCCTATGCTGACTGCAAGAAGCAGTGCACCTAGTCAGAGCCAAAGCAGCATTTGGAAGAAGGTAACTGCAGATAACAGGGCAGTAAGCTCGGTGTCCTCTCTAGCACTTTCTCCACAGCTTACTAAATAAGCTCAACATAAAAGCACTGCCATCTGTTCCCATGCAGTCCCTATGCTGTCAGCACGCATGTCCCTCATCAAGTCTCAGAGGTCCCGAGGCAAGAGGCCCTACACAAAGGTCATGGTTGTTTTGAGCTGTGATGTTTAAGACGCCAGCCAAAGGGAAAGGTGAGAAGGGAGAACAGGCAACAGAAAACAAAATCAAACACATATTCAGTTTTAGTATGTTTAATAGACTTCATAAACTACAGATGCCACAAGCCAACGTCAAACTAAGGGTACAGGAAGAGTACAAAACCCCTTTTGCCGAAAGATGAGAAGTGACAGTGAAAGGAAGTATCAGCAAAGGTGCTTTCAGAGGGATGCTGATGGAAAGGGTTGAACCTCAGCGCTCTGATGGAAAGGCTTGCTTCAAAGTGAACATTACGAAGATTATCTCTTCACATTGTTGGCGGGTCCCATATTCAAAGAGGCAGGAGAACAAGGGTGAGCCATCTGGCCCCACCCCCATGTACTGCAGATCTGAATAAGCACACAGGCCCTTGAAGAGGATACTTGGTTTTGTCCAGTGTGCTGGATTTAAAGGGCTTTTGTTGAGGTAAATTCCTAAATCTCTTCGACCCTTTGGGTCTGTAGGATGAGCATAGAGCAACCAACTATCTTGGCATCTGTCATCAGGGGGAGGTGGGAAGGCAGTAACACTTCCATGACATCCAGAGGGAGGTTCCACCAGCATTTCAACCCGCTGGCCTCCCTCAAAGTCCACCCCGTGGTTGTAGCTGACAGCCTGGATTCTGGCTCCCCTGCTGCTCCTTGCATTGCAGTAGAGGACCTTCCTGCCACAGGTGTGCACCTCTGCTACCTGGCACTCCACTGCACTTTCCTCCCCCACAAAGTTCCCCATCTCCCACGTTGTCCCGTGGTCAGAGCTGATGAAGCAGAAGGCATGAGGGGTGGGGTGTTGCTTAGGGTCCAAGATCCGATAGGCATAGGCAGGAATCACAAGGCTCCGGGCCTTGTTGAGCAATTGCAATCCATGACCCGGCCCCACTGCAAAAGTGGCCCAGTTCTTGTACTCGGTGCTAATGGTACTGTTGGTGACATCCTGAGCAGTGCTCCAGGTGCGTCCTTGGTCCATGCTAGTGACGTAGCAGAGGCGTACCAGGTTGATCTTTGTCCTGAGCTGATGCTGCTCAGAGATCTTTCCTGGGACAGCTATGAAAAACAGGATCAGTTTTCCTGAGACCTCATCATAAACAGGACAGGGATTCATAGATCGATGGTCTTTCAGCTGCGCACTAACAATGGTCTCCATACTATTCCACTGCCAGGGCCCGCGTGAAGGGAGACAAGAATTAAACAGACCATTACAAACAGATCCACGCTACAGTGTAAGGATGCCTGGATAAAAGTTACAGAAGAGCATGAGAAGAACAGAAAAGAAGCAAGTTAGTGGATAGAGCAAGAAATGGGAAGACAATATCCTGGCATCGCCAAATGCAAGTGAAAAGTATTTTGATGACATGATGCACATGCACTTCACCAAACAGGTGGGTTATGTCCTTTTTGATTACTACTCACAGAGGAGCTGATAGCTCTGTATCTCAATGTAGCTAGAGCCTGATAACATTGCTTAAAAATCTATAGTAGCTGAATCTTCAGAAATTCTCACAAAAATATATACACATATGACACACAGACATGCCCAGTGGTCAGAGCGTGCTGGTACAGATGCTGCGCTGTGCCAGTGCTCCTTAGGAAGTCAGCTAGATAACTGCGCCTTTTTCAACTATCCCGGATGCTTACAAATTCCTTTCCATTCAGACTCCTATTCCTCCAGTTTGATCCGTGTGTGAATGGGTATTTCAGCCAACACCGAGGCACCTTGCTAGAGCTGATTGCATGGCTTTACACACTCGGGTGTGGAAATTTGGACCCTGAGTTGTCTGACACAGAAATTAGGTTGCAGAACAGGTATAACTACCCTCCAAGACCTGTCTTTAAATGAATAGCACATAACACAACCATATTTCTAAATTAACATTGCAGTTAGAAGATTATTCCTACGTAGTGTTATTGGCTTGGTAAAGGAAACAATAGCTTCCAGTAAGATTATACTAAATTAGCTTTTCTACACTGACATGATTACCCTTTTTTTGGTCATGTCTTATCTTTTTTTGAATATTTAGTATTTCCATTTTAAGGAACTCTAGCATGTGAACACAAATTACTAAGATTATGACCAACAGAGCCCTACTTAACTGAATTACAGGGGGTTACACAAGATGTTACCTGAATGGTATTACACTGCCGGTGCACTGAGAGGCTGCTTCTGCTAGGCAGACTCTAGCTGTTAGGAGTCTATAATCCAAGACAACCAGTCACCAATGAAGGACTGGAATAGAAAAACATTCCTCCCCCTTCAAGGTATTAATGCATTTGCAAATGCAAAAAATGATTATAAATAGAGTATCCACCATCTCAGTCACCCAGCAAGATAACTATTAATAATGACTGGTAGGTTAGCAAGGTAGCCATTTCACTGGCACAGACAAATCAGATGACACCCCTCTACATGGGGAGACTAGCTGTTCTCAATTGGTTTTTAAACCAAAAATTAGTCCTAAAAAAATAATCATTTATTGCTAATTCACTCCTCCCCATCCCTATGGCACTCCCCATTTTTGCCTCTCATTCACATCTTTGCTGTTGCAACATGACTTTTGTCCCATCTCTCTATCTGCTTCCCCAGATCTGCAACAATGGGTCAAAGCCATCCACAGAAAATCTGTTGCACCTGCCCTGCTTTAGTCCCCCCAACAGCTGCCCAATCATCGGGTTGAATCCCAGTAGTTATAATGACACACGCATTACTCATAGGCAGATTTGTCTGCTGTAAATGGGGAGAAGGAGAAGCTGCCCTCTCCCTACAGTGAGAGAGCAAACACGTGCAACTCAGCTGGGGACAGGCAAGCAGCACAGGTGGACAGTCTCCCCCATTTTCTCCCCACACTGGTACCTGAACATGGTGCGTCGTTGGGTCATACACACCCCTGCGCATTGATATTAGCTTGGCATGTTCATCCACCACATCCTCTCGTTCTTCTGCAAATGCCAGGATGATGCTAAAACGCGGCAGGTAGAGCAGGGCCGGAATTCGATAGCTCCAGGTACTGTTCCGGAACAATGTTTCTTGCTCCAAGACAGGAAACGAAGCCATTGTGCTAGGGGGAAGAAGACAAAACACATTGAATTTTGACCCAGCAAAATCCCACAGAGCAGACTCCATTGCTTTTTGCCCCCCCTACTCAGTGAGACCTGTCCTACATTGAAACAATTCCTGCTACTTTCAGCTTTGCCTTTTTCTTGCGCTTTTCCAAAAAGAATCCACTTGTTGCATACTAGCTGGCAACACAGACCAAACTTACAGGAACAGCCTGGTTGATCTTGCTGAAGTGATGTAAGGTAAGCACACTAAATACAATTAATGAAAAAGCTGTGGTTTGGGGTTTCTCTTAAATTAAATTCACAGGCTGGGGCTTTTGTACGTTTGCTTTGTAATTCAGAAGGCTGTTGATAATAAAATATACTATTTTCCCTCAAACACCATTACTGTCTTTGTTGATGGTGTTTCCAAAACCCTGCACGGAACTTCTGCTTTGCCAAATATAAACTTAAAACCTCATTTAAATGACACACTAAGGCAATCCCTGATCCCAGCTGGACCCTTATATGAGGATGAAAAAAGGAAGAGAACACCTCTTCCCTTGTAAGATTGAAGAAGTTTGAATGGTGTCTCATTGCGTTGGGTGGGATCTCTGGCCCAGCAAAAACCTTGTCAACTGTACAGTGACTTAAAAGCAGAGAGGAATGCAAACATGAGGGGGTATTTAGGGAAACTGCTTCTATGTAACTGCTCTGTGCTATGCCAGCCCCCTGCCCCCCCAGTCTCTCTTCCTCTCCTCAGACCCACTTTAGCCCTCAGCCCTTTTGCACCAAGCCTCTCCTGTGAAATCATTCACTCTGGTAAAAACCCACTGGTTTGGAGGAATTATGTCTGAGCAGAGTGGAAAAAAAAAAGGGAAAAAAGATCTCTGACATGGTGTACCAGAAACTGACGTTCTGAATATCCTCTGCCCAAGGGGTGGGGGTGGGGGGGTGGCACATGACAAAAAAAAATATTAAAAATCAAGTCTTAGATCTCTGACGCATTGAGTGGGTAGGATGGCAGGGAGAAGATGACAATACACTATGAGTAAGAAATTCAAATGCCTCCTACCTCAGCTGAGGCAAGACTTGCTGCACTCTTCGTTAAGGATTCTCCTTTTACCTAAATCTTGGAAAGCGCTATAGTGGCTATTGGCCACGTATCAGATCCTTGGTTTTGAAGGCTGTCTTGATAACTGAGGACCAGATGGAAGCAGCCTGAAGATTGCTTATGCAGCTGCAGAGTGCACGCACCTACCTGGAGATTAGTTTGTACTCTTCCAACTTGCAAATTAAAAGATTATATTAGCCAGCCTAACTAACATAGACTTGGTTAGCAATATCCATCTCCCCTCCGCTGCCCCTTCACCCCATGCTGATTACCTAGTTAGGACAGCACAGATATGTTGAGTTTATCCTTCTCAAACAGGACCATCACATCATGCTCCATCCAGATCCATAGCTAGGCAGCAAGTATTCAAATATTCCTTGTTTTCACCTTCCAGATGCTAAAAATATCAGTGAGATTTTTTAACTCATGGCACTGATCAAAAGGATCTGAACTGCACCGTTTTAGCTAAAGCCAGCTGCACAGACCCCAGCAAGTCACAGTCCCATTGCCACTCAGATGCAAAGCCACTGGAGACAGATGTCTGTCTCCAAAGGTTAGCTGCTCCCTCCTCACAGTCACCGACGTGAGAAAAGGCAGCAGCACTGCTACTACACAGAAACGTTACCAGAATTTGATCACATCCATGCAACAACATGAAGAAAATAGGAAGACCTTCCTAGAACAAATAACTGTGCTGTTCACTACTTACCAGCATGGGTCTGGCTATTTATACAGACCACAGCCGTGGCTGTGTTCTCAAGGCTCCTGAAACAGAAACTCACTAGAGTGCCTCCAGACTATTTAAAGGGAGATTATTTAAGGGAGATTAGTCAGCCTGTCTAGTGCAGCACAGGTTCCCTAGCATTTGTGCTCATGATGCCATTCTGATACTGCAATCCTGCTTCAGGGCAGGGCAAGAGGGAAGGGGAAGGAAAAGAAAAAGAAAACAAGGTGGGTGGGGGGAGATCTGGGCTGCCCCACAAAGCCCCTGATACAAAGCCAAGAGATCGGTGGCTGTGCTGCAGCCTGAGTCCCTCCTGTATGAGCCTGTCATCTGAAGACATCTCTGCCCATGCTCTTATCCCTGCCATGAGATGCTCAGTGTGGGTGTCACAACACTCTTCTCTTCCTCTCATTGCATTGAGGATTGAGAGAAGGTGGGACATTAAAAGGCTGGGAATAGCTGCCATAGAAACAAGACTGAGGTTCCTGGACACAGCACCCACAACTGTAATCAAGGAAAATACTAGAACCAAGTGACTCTTCCATCTATTCAGAGATGAAACAGGGATGTGTGTGAGTGTATGTATACACATATACACACATTTGTATATACACTCCCTACACAGTGTGGGTATTATGTCTGTATGCATATATATACACATACACACTATGTATCCATCTGCAGAGAAACACTTCCCTCCTTTTTTAAACACATTTAAAGTCAGTATTCAGCTCCTTCTACCTTCTCCCTTGTGGAGCAGAAATTGAGTCACAACAGTTTGAGTTTCACACAGAGTCAAAAATCTTTAAATAAGCTTAAAGTTCTTAATATATGTATATATAGAAAATAGTGCTGCTTTAGTTACTTCTTTAGCCAATAGAAAGGAATCAGTTTTTCTCTTGATCTCTACTAATTTTCAAAGGCAAAACCACTAGGTACACCCTCCCAAATAAAAGAGAAGTAAAATTAGCAGATCATTGACAGGACAGCAAATTGTCAACAGGACAGCCATATGAAAGATGTCCAAATGCTCATACCCTAGCACTGCAGGAATTCAGACCATATATGCCAGTCCCTCCAAGGTTAAATTGCCAAGGGATGTATATGTCCATGATGCCTCTTTATAGCAGTGGCTGGCATGCAAGGAAGAAGATGGTAGTAGTGTTGCAGCCAGCATAATCTAATGACATTGTCAAAACAATGTTTGTAGACCACAGCAATATCTTTTGAAAGAACAAGAGCCATAACTGGAAAAAAAACTTCTGGGAACACAAAGGTCTGAAATACAAGCAGGAGACTGGAGAGCTGTACACAGACAACAATTGTTCAGACCTCTATCAATTCAATGACTTTGGAGAGAAAAGTTAGCTGTACTTTTGTGAAGTAAAGAGTGAGAAAGGGCAAGTGAGCTGATGTGGTAATGTTCTCCTAGCAGACAAAGAGGTAGCCAGAAACCTATTTCCAGATGATAGAAATGCTAGTGAGGTGAAGAGAAATGCATCATGTAGCCATTAAGCCAGTATTCCCTTCTGTGTGTTGGTATTTACTGGAGTTTTGAATGTTTCCCAGGCTTATCCTTGCAGTGTCCTGTTCAGGGTGACTTATGTTTACCTGCAATTCCTCTTCAAGGCACCAGTGAAGCTACTGCACTGAGATCCAGTACCTCCTAGCAGAACTGGGCAGGCAGAAAGACAGGCACAATGGAAACACATAAAAGGAGTGAGTTAAATTTGAGGAAACCATTACTCATAGTTTGCAAGTTATACAGCTGTAATGGTTTCCAAAGCAGAGACTGTTTCCAGCACACCAGAAGAGTCAAAAGAAATAACAGTTATCAATAAATGACTATGATGGATCTAATGTCTGGAAGGAGCCCAAACTCCAGTAAGGGAAAGGTTCTGGTAGACACCAGGAGAGGGTACTTTTCATTTCACTTGTCTTTCAAGGCAACTCACATGGACTTGTCTATAGGGCAGGATGAGCCCTTGCATGTTTATTTGCTGTAACCATCTCCAAGAAAAGTGACTAAAAAGGATAACATTTCCACTGGCCTCAGGTTCTGTAAAAAACTGTCCTTAACATGTTCAGATCCAAGCTGAAATAATGGTATGTCTTTAAAAACAAACCAGCTGAAATGAGGTAATGCGCTGAACTCTATCCTTTAGTCCCCATCAAGACTGGTCTGTGCAGGAGACAGCTCGTCCTTGAAGGAATTCAGATAGATCCCAAAAAACCAAACGAACCTGTTCAGGGAGGTTTTGGGAAGGAAAAAAAAAAAAAAAAAAAAGCCCAAATACAAACCAACTAGCGAACAAACCCCAAAACCAACAACTAACCCCCAAAAAACGAAAAAACCCTGAGAGAATCAAGTGCAAAACCCAACTAAAATTCTGCTTTTCATGGCAAGCACAAGAATCCAGGTCTAATTGTTCTCTATTCAACATCAGACCTGGACTTACAGTTTTTTCCAAACTTTTAAGAGTCAACTAAGTGTTATGCTGAAATACATTTCTTGTTTTGCATTTCCATTGGGATATTGCACAGAGTGAGGCCAGTAGTAGCCACACTCCAGTTGTATAGGACTAAGAAACAGTAGACCCAGTTTGCTCCTAGAATACTTGCTACACAGCATATTCCTGTGTGCAAGCCTTTCCTCCTAGCTCAACAGTGCGACTGTGCCTGTTTCTGCCAAAGCCCTGCATCACAGTGCTCCACCTCCTGCCTTCTTACACCCCTAGACCAGATCCTACACTAAATCTAGGCTATGGGATTTCTTAACAAGCCGGACAGCATGCATTTATTTAGCCCAATAAATGACCTCCAATGTAAAGTCAGAAAGGAGAGTTATGAGCAAGATCTGTCAAACAATAAACAAACTAAAACATTCAAAATTCACAACTGAAAAGGCACAAAACTGAGATACTTTAATCCAGCAGCCAATTGGATTAAACTTTTTAACCACACTAGAAACAGAAAGTTTTTCCTGTGGTAAAAACGTCATACCAAACTTACAAGGGGGTTTTCAGCCTCCCCAACACATGCTTTCCTAAACAATCAAGTTCTGATTTTAAAATGTTGTGGCTCAGCCTTGCAGTAGCTCCTGTGCCATAAAGTGCAAGTTCTCTTAGCACTAGAGAGGAATTACATGAAGCAGAAGCATTTTTCTTAGCATATGTTTGGTGGAGGAATACACAAACTGCACTCCTACTTGAACCTACAAAAGTTTGTATTTACATTTTTAGTTCCTAGAAGTGTCTACTGTTATGAAAAAGTTGGTTTTTTTAAAAAAAAAAAAGAAATACCTCTTTCACTCTGTCTCCTGGAAGTCACGTCAAAAGGGAAAAAACCCCCACCAAAACAAAACAGCAAACCAAAAAGCACTTCTATTGGATTAGATGAAAGGGAAGCTCACTCTTCCCAGCTAGTCTCCAACCTGCAAAATTATTTATATTGGCAGCAATGTCAGCTGTCTTGGATCCCCAAGGAAAGCTAGCAGCTGGCATGTATACACAAGCTTACATTTAAATAGCAAGCCTGTTTTGCATATAAGGGGCGGTTCCACATGCGCTGGACAAGCACTAGGGAAAGACTCTGAAATTATCATAGCAATTAAACAGCATATTTCTACCTACATGGATTGGCAGTACTGTGGAACAGCTATTGTTCCTAATGATTATGCAGTTCAGTGTGCTGACTTATTTCTTGGTCCTCTAATCCCCTGGTGCTGAGGAGAAGTAAGGTGAAGTCTCTCTGGTCCCAGCACATGGACTTCTAGTGCTTTCTCTCAGAGTGCTCCTGAACTCTGGGAAAGTTTGCCAAAAGAACTCAGAAAATAATTATAACCAGCAGGTGATAGTGCTGTGATAATCTGACATATTCCTCCACTGGCTCCAGGTACCTCCAATCCATCAGCACGCTGTTTCTGAATGAAGAAATGGGTTAATACAGGAGTCCCCAGGCAGTGGCACAGGAATGACATGCTGGTGCACCCAGATGCAACTCCCAGCAGCCTCTGTGGAGGTGTTCCCAGAGCCAAACTAGCCCAGCAGCTGCAGTCAATGAGCTAATGGGGAGAGTCAGGCAGAGGCGCACAGGGGATAGTATGAGGCTAGGGTCACAGCTGAGGAAGAAGAGGACAGCATCACCCCTTCTCCCAGCTGTGCCCTGGTTGGCTTAGAGGCAGCACCTGCAGCTGCTGGGAGTACCCAAGCAGATGATTTTAGGACTACCTCGTGCTACTGATCTAATGTGCTGCAGCTGTCAGAGATGACCTTTCCTATCCCATTCCTTGCTGTGTCTCTTGCTTTCCCCTGTTCTCTACTGTGTTTCCACTGCTGCCATTACTGCTTCTTGTCTTTGAAGTGATCTGAAAAAAATTAAGACAGCAATCCTGCAAACAGTTCTTGCTAGTTAATGAAAAAGGAGGAAGAAAAGTCTCCTCATTTGATGGCAGTTGTGGTTGATCCGTGCCAGGCAAATAGGCAGTTGGAAAGGTGTGGATTTACAACCAACCAACTGAATTAATGTAATGCTTCTGTATTACTCATTCCTCTCTCTTGAGCAACCCTGTATCCCCTGGCACAACAGCACTGATGCTCATCTTACTTTGACAAGCTATCGGAGTATGTCAGTCTGGCAGAAAACTAATTGGGGGGTAGGGGTGGGGGGTGTGTGGAGGAAGTGAACAGTTTTCTGCTAGGTCATTGTCCTAGACTGCATCAGCAAGAGTCAAACAAGGAGCAGGATCTGCAATAGGAGAGGGAGTAGGAGCATGAAGTTGTTGACAGGTGGAGCAGACTCACTTTACAAACCACACCCTGTGTTTAGAAACCTTGCCTGTCTGGGCCAGTAAAGTATGACCTTAACTGAGACACACAAAAGAAGTCTGAAGGCATTTCCATCTCAATGCTTTACCTGAAATGAAACAACAGTCAATGAGAGGAAAAGTCCCTCCAGAAACAAGGGCATTGATACCCACCAGATAATAACAATGACTCCTGGAGAAAATCCAGTCAAGTAAAACAGAAGCAGTTAAGGAAGAGAGACACTGAAGAGGCTGCTAAGTCACAGTCTGCCAGAAAACCAGACATGAATGATTGCTTTGTGGATTTCTTCACCTTTTTTCTGCGCCCTGGCTAACAGCAGGGTTACTCAGGTGGTGTTGTGAGTCACACACTTTGCTTCTGCAGCCAGACAACCCATAAATACTTGTTTATTTAATAAAAATTACCTTGCCCAGATGCAGCTTAAAACTGGTTGTCCATCTCTTCTTGAAGTGGGAAGTCCCAAATGTGGCTTGCTTCGGTGGCAATGGCCCTCTGCTCTATGTTGGCAGTATGCACATGGCAGAGTCACTGTGCCTCTGGCTGCCTCCCATCTCCCCCTACCATTTCTTCCTCCCCAAGCAAGGCCCCCATCTTGCTCTGCAGCCAGCTGGGGTGCCCTGCCTTTGGCCCCCTCCCCAGGGCAGCCATCAGACAAGGCCATGCAGACATTAACAGCCTAGAATGGCCAAAACTGCTCCCAAAATGAAGAAAGCACTGCCTGGTCCTGTTGTGAGGCCACCCTGGGTGAACCCCAGTGCCTGTGCAAGACAGCCACACAGTCAACTCATCGGCACCCTGTGGTGCTTCCCCTGCATGGCCACTGCCCAGCACTGCCAGGTCTCCGGCACTGCTCTTCAGACACCAGCCCATACCACAGTCCTCTTACCTGCAAAAACCCCTCTTTCCTGATACAAGAAAAAGTGCTTTTTCTAAACAGCATGTTGTGTGCTGCAACTATTTTACAAAACCATTCCTTGCTAACTATCAAAAATGGATGTCTCAGTGCAGACATGGTAGGTTCCATCCTTCCTCTTTCCTTTTGGTATAAATCAAAATCAGTGTCACCAGTGAAGTTTAAAACGGGTATAGGTCTGAGGAGAATCAAGCTCTTCTATTGTTCCACGCTTACTTCATTGCCCTTATATCTGATTGTTGTAATGAAAACGTTTTTAAAAAGGTTAAAAAATGCAAATGGGGTGTGTGGGTGCATTAATAAGAGGATATAAAAATAATTCAGAAGATAATATAACGACAGAATACGGAACAATGGAGCATTCGTATTTGGAGGACCATGTTCAATTTTGGGTGCCTCCTCTTAGGAAAAATATAGCAATAGCTGCAAATGAAGGTTAAGGAAAAGATTTGAGAAGCTAATGCTTACAAGCATATGTGAAAAGAAATCAGCAGGAAAACAAGACAGGTTACATTTAATGAGCAATGCCCAGTCCATTAAAAATTATCAATGTCTATTTCCCTTGCAAAATGTTCAAACCTGAATCCATTGCTTCCTTACACTATCAGAAAGGCAAGCCTGGCTCAGGTAATTCAGGATTTTTGCAATGCTATAGTGCAGCAGCTGTCACCAGGCAGCTGTAGTTAAAATCAGGAGGTCTTCTATGGAGTCAGACCACGCAAGACAGCAATTACAATTTTGCAAATTTTCAATTAAAACACTATGGGCTGCCCTCCAGACATTAGGGAATATGGTATAATTTGTGCAGAACATAAATACTACAGACCTGGGGTCTTACTGGTCTACTCTGTCATGGGGGGGAAGCCGAAGCAATAATAATAATAATAATAATAATAATAATAATAATAATAATAATAATAATAATAATAATGAATGTAACATGTAAATGCTAATGGCAGAGCTTTTTGGGAAGCAGGGTTCACTGGACAAGGAAACATCCACCATTTTCTTTTAATTCCAATTCTAATAAAGGAAATGAGCCTCTGCACACATTTGAAACCATCACCTCATTATTTTTTATCAGCTGTAAGGGCAACACAGGTATGAGGAGCAGGTACTCTTTGGGTTTGTACTATTTCACACTCCATTGACTCCAGTTAAGTTACTTTTGATTTCCACCAGGACAAGTAAACAAAAAATCATTCTGTCAATGTGTCCCAGTAAATCATAGCCTTTAACAACTTATTTCTTCTCCTTGTGGAAGGAACTGGGCAAATTAAAAAAATACTCCCTTGACCCAAAGGGCAGCAACATCACCCCATAGCAGACCTGTAAGCCTTCTGACACTGCATGGTGAGTTGTGGGTTTGTCACAGGGAAGCTTCCTTACTCTCGGAGAGACAATGTCCCATAAAACAGCCTGCCTATGATACACATTACACCATTTTTCCACTTACTTCACCCATTTGGAACAGAAAAAAAATGCTTTATTTTTGTAACAAAACAAATGGCACAATCTATGGGAAGCAAAGGAAGAGAGATGGTGAGACACTTATGAAAAGGGGATTGTAGAAGCAGGATTTATTTAGCTCTCAAAACAACAACACTGGGAGGGAGTCACTGAAGCAATTTAATTACTGGAAAATACAATAAAACTGGAGTCCCTTGCTTCACATACTCTGCCGGGACACTCAGATAAGCAAGACTGAAGCACAAGGCTAGCCAGATTCACCCTGGAGTGACTCTTGCAACAGAGAGGAGCCCAAATTCCAGTGCATCCTTTATTCCCATGTCCTGCTAGCTCACAGACCAGGTTTACACAGGTCTGATGGTGACCTTGATTAATCATTACAGGATTCATCCCTGACAGCCCTCTATGCCCAGGCCAGGCCCTCAGCTGAAAGGGACACTGACAGTGGTGATCATGAAGCTATGGTGACTGACCTCAGATTAACAAAAGCTTTACTCAATGAACAGTTGGCCTTCCAAGGAGTAAGCTGGGCATATGGCCACATTTTAAAAGGAATAGGGTAACATTGCAACCAATTAAAATACTTTGAGATGAACAAGACACTTGGCAAGTTCAGTGAACTTCAAAAAGGAAAAAAAAAATCAAAGGAAAGACTAACATCAAATTCAGCAGGTGATATGATGCTCTTTGTAAGAGTCTTTCAAATGGCAAGCTTAAAAATACCAAGTGAGTTATCCAAGGATGGGGGAAAACTTCTCTCCTAAGTATAGCACTGCACAAGAATTACAGGTTTATTTGACTTCCTTTGATGCTTTGGGCCCTAAACTGTCCACAGAAGAGGAACACTCAAATAATAGCAAGAAAGCCCAGTGGAGAGAACAGCAAATGTAAGTACAACCTGAATAAGAAATCAAAGTCTTTCAAGGGAGAAAATTGTAAAAGGCATTTGTATGAACAGATCCAAAAATACTTAAAATAAAACCAGGCTGGCTCTGCTATATCCACCTCAGTGCTCAGGTATGTGAACAGACATGAAATTAAAAAATGGCAACCTAAAAATAGTCATAAACATTTAGGTCTTTTCATCTCAAATGACTGTGAATAATGTAAAGCAAGAGCAGTTCCTCAGCCAGTGGGCCTTAAAAGTGTCAGTAAATACAATTTACTGTTTTCTCTTTTTGGGGGTTTGCAGATTTGGACCAAACTTTTACCCAATTGTTAAAGATTTATATGGGAGCTTTAACAATGCCCTGTCATTAAGCCTTTGGCACAAGCAGTGCAAAGGACATTCAGGGTATATTTGTATCAACTTATCTGGGTAAAGGGAAGGCTGTTCCTTTAAATTATGTTTGCTGTGACTCTGGAAACTGAGCAAACAAAGATTGAGGAAAACTTCACTCTTAAGCAGAACCGACAGAAGGTACAAGCACTGAAGGACAGGGATCTTCTGTAGGACGTAACTGCCTCTGGATTCACAACTGAATTGCAAATCTCTACCAACTTGGAGGAGTTTAGTCCAGACTTGTTGGACATGCCTCATCCCAATGGCAAATGAGAGACTGGTTTGGCTCCTGACTGTCAGGTGAGTAAAATCTTATTCTGGGGGGAATGCTGGAAGAGGAACAGTCTGAGGAAGAAACCTCAGGCCACAAAGGCACAGATCTAGTGCCCGAGAAAGAACCAACAGCTCCACAAGTGAAGTCACACTGAAGGAGTCCTGTGCAACCGAGACAGAGCACAGCCATCACACTGTTCAAATACTGTCTGACAGAGAGGTGAGACACCACTGGCATAGCTTGACAGGCATAAAAACTGCTGCAGGGAGGAAGCCTAGTCAGAGACGAGACTCAGCCTGCACACAGAACAGGCATTAATGTGACCAACTAAACAGCAAACAGCCCCCAAACCAACCAACCAAACTGTGCGTCTTTTTCCAGGGGCAGGACAAGTTGTGATTTTTCCTGGCAAATGTTTATGTGTGATCTTCCCTTAAAAAAATATAAATGAAATAAAGACAGGAAATATGAAAAACAGTCTGTTTTCTTCCTAACACCAGGCTGATCCTTCCCCTTAGCTGATCTTTCCTTTCACTCTCAGGAGACCAGTAGCTGTGTATCCAGTGTGGCTGTGAACTCTGTCCAGCAATTATATATTTTTTTAAATGCATAAAGTAAACAGGGACTCAAATTTCCTAAGAACAAGCTAGCTCTTGAGATATTAAACTATCAACAGATTCAACTGTTACAGTGGGGCTGCCACCTCTAGATCTAGTTTAAAGTAGGAAATTGCACTAAAATAACAACAACAAAAAATAAAATGTTTCACTGAACCTGCAGGAAGGACTAATTGGCTGACATTCATTTTAAGAGATGGACGGATATTTTGTTCAGGTCTGATTTTCTCCAGACTTCAATTGGGACTGATAAATCCAATCTGCTTTAATACCAACTGTAAATACAGGAATATGTGTGAAATGCCACTAATTGCCAGGAAAGAAGAGCCCAGAGACAAAGAACCCATTGTCCCACACTGCTATAATTTGGAGAGGTCACTTGCAAGACAATGTAAAATGCTTTAACTATATAATTACCATCATCTGTCCCTGAGTATGTGGCCAGTGACTGGAGTTTTCACTCCTTTTGGAAGCAGCTTGTTCTATGATTTCCATAGGCAATTTTAATTTTTCACACAATAGTGCCTGGAGGCAAACTATTTCATGTTTCCAAGCAGCACCCATGGAGGCAGTCCCATTAAGTCTAAAGTAAGAAAAACTGACAAGACTTAGTAAAACCTAGAACACTCTAGAAACTTCATCTCCTCCCCACCTTCTCTTCCCTAGCCAAAATCATCTTTGAAACAGATGCCTATTAAATAACAGGTCTAGCAGATTACTCAATCCACAAAAATTGGACTTTGCTGTTCCAAAATGGAGCAATTCCTGGAACAAGGACCCCTTCTTAGGAGAAACTGCAGCCAGCTCAAACAAAACTTAGGAAGAGCAACAGGGACACTGAGGAACTACAAGTGTAGACAAAGTACCTGTTTGTCACTTGGGGACAGAAATGTAGGAAGTATCAAACGAAAAATAAGCAAAAAGGACAGAATACCCAAACTGGTTCATTTTCTCTACATTATTTTCCAGAGCTCTTTTGAACCCATCAGGCTATGTCATATCGCTCAAGAGCACTTACATAGAGTTCCTACTCCAAGTAACTCATAAAAAAAAAAAAGACTATGGAAGAAGTATAGGAATATTCATAACCTATAGTATACCACTCACAGTGTGGAGAGGGGAAACTAAGACTCAGGAAAATCCCTGACATGCTCAAAATTGCCCAGGGAACTGCAGCAGAGCTGAGAAATTACATCTGCTCTGACAGGATCCATCTCACTGCCACAGCTGTGAGATTCACTACCCTTATCCCAGCCTTCCTCTCTGTGTGCTTAAAAACTGGGGGTGGAGAGGAGGGTAACAACTGCAGCTAGAAGGAAAGGTCTGAAAGGAAAAAGTTTGGCAGTCTTTCACAGCACTTGGGTAAAGTGAGCTACAGACTTATGGTTGAGGAGATCATGTCACTTGTTTGACAAAAAAAATGAAGGCTTACTGTGGATGCACATGCAGCCAGAGAGCACCCACCGCATGTGCTCCTGTTTTTCTACGGTGCAATGCTGTCTAGCGCTGTAGCTGGAAAACTAGAGGCAAGGGGGGGGGGGGGGGGGCGGGAGCT
>JAVJGJ010000003.1:3047554-3069180 GCA_035590215.1 Microhierax caerulescens | reverse complement strand
CCCCCCCCCCCCCCCCCCCCCCCCCCGGAGCTTCTGGATGTGGTTGCCTAAGCCCTGAGCTAGTATCCCAATACTAGGACAGAGGAGACTGCTCTGCACTGGGAGCTGCAGTCCTACAAGCTTCCCTTCTGCCAGGGTCCTCCCCTGGGCTAAAAAGGGGCCCTCCCAGAGGGGAAGTTTTGCCTGACTGATGCTGTTTGCTGCACAGTTCCCAGAGTTGCCTATCAAGTATTTTTCCCCAGTTACTGAAGACACGTGCAATCAGAGTAACAGGCTATAAGAATAGCATCAGCTTATGTCAGGTTTGAAATTAGCTGAAATTAGCTTGATGCAGTTGACAAGGATAGCCTGGCACAGAAGTACTGCAAACCTGCCTGACATTTCCAACCAGTAGAAACCAGTCTAACAGGACTCTGATGTCTTACTGACTTCTGGCTCCCTTGCAGCTACAAATATGCAAGCAGATTCACCAAACAGGCACTCTTTGGACCCTCCACCCCAATAACCACTGAGAGAAGAAAAACTGAGAGCCCTACTATTACTTGATCAACAAAATCAGCCACTTTCCCTGCTTCTGTATGGAAGCTTTCAAATAAAACCCCCTTTGAGTTCTTAACTTCTTTGCTGTTCAAATAACCACCCATGCTCATTTCTTCCATAACAAATGTCTCATAAGCAACCAGAAAATCTAGAAATAGAAATGCATATAATAGTTTTCCCCAAGAGAAGTGCAGGTGTTGTCTGCCCTAGGGACGCTAGGCCTGTCTGCTTACTGAGTTTGTCTTGAAAAGCTTCAACCAAGACTTCTAACCTCCTCTTCTAAGCATCCTGGCATTACTAAACTTCTCTACTTTCAGCAAGGCATTATGCCCAGGACATTATTTCTCATACTGTGTTCTTCACTAAACCGTTTTGTCGCAGACTAGACTTTCTGTACCTGAGTCCCTTCGTTTTTTAAGTGTAAGCTTTTATGTTGCATGTTCTTTCCATGGCTAGAAGGCTTCACATGGTCCAAACAGAAGAGAACAAACAAAACAGAACAAGGACTCACAACACCCATGTGCAACCCTGTAAAACAGGAGACCTCTCCAGGCAGACTGCTGAGGGTAACGTTGTGTACTTGCATAGTACATTGGTATCTTATGCTTTGAGGCTATGTCCTGAGATTTGCACCTAGCCCTGAGCTGATAGTCATGTACTCCCTCCTAGCCTAGAAGCTGCAGTGATTTGTTTTTTAATTATTCACTTACCTTCCAGGGATAAGCCTGAAAATCCTCAAGCATTTTAGACCACAGCTACTTAGCAACAATTTCACCAGTATCTTCAAAAGCAGAAATAAGGAATGGGATGGCATCAGGAGCAACAACATTTCATAAGCAGCAGAAAAAAGGAAAGGGGGCTTCCTCTAGAGGCAGGAGTTCTTAAGAGTAGACAGAGATTTCAGTGATGTCAGAGGAACAGGATGAATTTTATACATTTTATCTCCAAGGACTCTCTCAAAATCTTCAGGCAAGGATATACTTTCACCATTGCATGTACACTAATTTAAGGAAAGGAATAAAAATAAGGTCAGGTTTTTGTTTAATTAGTTTTAGGAGCTTATAATGAAAACCAGAAGGCTTTTAGATTTCCACTTCTGCTCTTCTGTATGCTTTACAAATTAGGTTGACTCCCCCTACACAGCTGGAGATCACGTGTGTGTTTATATATGCATATATATGTGTACTTATACACATATGTAGAACAGCTCCAGAGGGGGAATTCTTTAACAGCTATAGCCCATAGCTATGTCTACTGCACGAGACCCAAGAGATGAAGCATGGAACATAATGGGATAGGGCTGGACCACTCTGAGATGCATGGATTGAGCAGAGATTACAATTATTAGTGGCATACAAGAAAGCACATGTTTTTCATAAATATTTTTGAATCAAAGAGAATCACTGAACAGTCAAAACCATAAATCATGCTGGCAGCAGAAATATACGCAATTATTTAGTGTTATTTATTAAGTAGATATTGATATATATTACATTATTAACACAAAGTAGCTGCTATAAATACTCCATGTTTCATGCAGAGGGAATTGTTGAAGTCATGTATCCTTTTCTGTTAAGTAACCATTTATAGGACATGCTCATTTTGTGTCTATGTTTACACATGTATGCTTACCTCTACACATAGAAGGTCCCACAATGCTAAACTTAATTTTGGAAATATTTTTAGATGTAGCAAAGCCATTTGAGTAATTTTTAGCCATTTTAAAATGCACTGGTTTCTCTCTCCAAGCCCCGTTCACTTGGTCTCATGGTGTCTATAGCACATGGCTTTGGAGGCTGTATTAAACAGATCCAACATATTTATTTTTAGTCTCTGAAATGTTTCTAAACCAAGTTCTCTGTAACATATGTGCAAGACACAAAGGTTTTATTGTCACAAGCATGTAATGAACTGCATAATTGTGTCTTGGTTTTGCTTGCTATAAATAAGGTACCATCACTAAATCACGGCAATAAAACCATTCTTTCTGTTACCTTTCTCACCTGGAAGAATTTCTCTAAGTCAGAATGGTTGTACTTTGATTCTGTTAGGATTGGTGATAGAATTCAATCTTAGTACAAAATATTTGTTTTCTGGAACCATGTGGGGTCAAGCAATTTGATCTCCTTTCAAGCCAGCATCCCCAAATGTACAGTCTACTTTTCTCTGGTTTCTGCTGTGAAGCTCTCTTGTCTGTGTCTCACTTTCTGGTCAGTCTGTTCTCATGCTCCTCCCATTTTTCCCCACCCCTGTGCCTTAATCAAATAATACCTTGACCTTGCACCTAAATAGTTCAAATTCCTTAGTGAAATGTCATGTACCTTGCTTTGGACAGGGACATGTGCTTAACCGTCTCTTGTCACCACCTAAAAGAAAGTGTCAGGTTTGTTAACATTTCCAGGGAGGGTTATGCCAACCAGTAACAGTGAAAACATAAATATATGTGTTGTCAGGCAGCTCAGGGCCCTGAAGGCTTTAGGTTAAGGTGTTACAGTGCCCAGCTGCCTGTGTATCCTTCTGCTGGAAGTTATTCCCCCTGCATCTCAACAGGACACGTCGGAGTGCCTCACTTACACCGGCTTAAAGCCTGTGCATTAGCTTAAACCACTGATGAGGCTAAATGAATTCATAGCTACATCTGCTGAAAGCTAAATCTGCCAGAGCCTAGGGCTGAGTCTGTGGGTGTTACTATTCCCCTGGCTCAGGCAGAAATATCTCCCCATGCAAATGCAGGACTGAGCCTGTGTGGAGCCCCAGTGCCTTCAGCAGGGCCCACCTGCGCATGGCACTCCTTAAGGGACCGGCACCCACGTGAGCAAGAACGGCAGCTGATGAGTAAGGCCTGCTGCTGGAGTTTGGACTGTGCCCCATCCCGACAGAGCTGGTTTTGCCTCATTATGATGCAGAGTGAAAGAGTTTAGTGGAGATGACATTCCACTCCACTTAAAACCAAGGAAGAGGGGAAAAAAAATCAGTGCCTAATACATGAGATGTAATGGGGGACTGATGGCAGTGGGAGGCAGAGATTTGTTTTCAGTTTGCACAAGACTTTCAAAATAATTAAAGCACTTTAGAAAGAAGCTGGTAAGATGTGGCTAAATTGGCATTTGCATGTGCATTCAGATTGTATTTAAAGGAAAAATATTAAAGGAACCATGTTAACTAAGAAGGCTTAAAGACAAAATATTGTCTTAAAAGAGCTCCATGTGGTTCATCAAATATACGTGAAAGGTGCACCCCTACCTTCAGTGTGTAAAACCTTCCAGATGAGTCATTAATAAGGCTTATACTTGAAACAACTTCAATACAGAAGAAGGAAGAAAAGATTATATGACCTTCTGCCTTTCTACGGCATAAACACCCTACAGCCAAGACAGTAATTTCTGCATTGAGCCCCAAAACTTTCTGCTGAGCTATACATAATTTAAAGAGGCATCCAGTCATGGATGGATTTAAGGTGATGGCAAAACTAGCACACTGCTAGATAAGCCAGCATAGGGTTTCATTTTCCTGTGTGTGTCTGCCTGCCTTCTGGTGGCATATATGCCCCTATATAGAACAACCATACACTCAAGTTGTATTCATACCTGTTATTTCCTGCTTTGAAACATCCCTGAGTTGTATATCTGGAGATTTCAGCCTGTCTCTAATACTAATGAAGCAATCTTCATTACCCTTCCAGACTAGGTATTGGCATTGTGTAACAACGGCAAATAGAGCATTTTTAATTTCAAGGTCATTAGGCATTTTTTAAGTATATACTTTCTCACTACAGTACTTCACACTTTTCAGTCAGACAATACACTTCCCATTTTAAAGGGGACTTAGGAAGTTAATGAGGCACTGGACCCACCAGCAAGCAGAGCCACTAGGCTCATCCTGCTGCCTCCCTTCTATTGCAGGGAAGGCTGAGTGCAGGGAGCCAACCAAGTCCCATGCAAACAATTGCCTCATGGCAGTGGAAGGGACCATGCAGAAGAAATCCTCCCAGAGAGAGAGAGGCTGTCAGCTCAGGGCCAGAACCAGGCTTAACAAAATAGCCCACTACTCAGGGCTGCAGGGGCAGCAAAGTGGCCATGATCCCGCTGCCTGCTCTGCTGTGCTGGAGCCCTGGGAAACCGCTGCTGAGAGAGGGGTCAAGGCACGCGGAGCAGCAGGTTCAGCAGGGAGAGGAGGTGGCTCTTCCCAGCAGCTAAGGCACCGCTTGCACCCCCCCTGTTTCAGCAACAGCTGAGGCAGCCAGCCTGGCTTTCTGGGGCTGCCAGCCCCCAGCAGCTCCTTCTGCTACCGGTGCCCACTGGGGCTGCCACCAGCAATAGACCACACAGTCTGCCTCTACCATGGCTTGTGCAGCTGCACCTGCCTGGCATGTCACAGGATGAGCAAAAAGGAAGAGATGATCAGCCGGTGCTAGAATATGCCTCCTGCTCCAGACTTCCGGATCAAACTCTGCCCAGACTAAAACCATTTGAAGTATCTGCAGCTCTGCATAGCTGCAATCTCAGTTTTCAGGCTGCAGCTTCTGCTACTAAAAATATTCTTATCTTTGGTTAGATCTAACTGATTAAAAGGAGTTGCTCTTTTGATGCACCTGATACCCTTTGAATCCCTGTCAGCCCACTTTCTTTGTTACAAGAGGGATCAGCAGTAAGTTGACATCCACTGCCAGACCATGCCTTGCAAACACATCCAGTCCCACTCTCCCAGAAGCATCAGCAGTCCCTGTTTCCCCCACACATTCATGCATCCAGGTCCACACCGCTCTAGGAACCTCAAATCCTTCTACAATTTTTGTTAGCGTTTTACCTAACATCCCGAAGTTCAACTGCTCCTGTACAAATTTATAGCATTTGCTGGTAAATGCCATTTCTTTTACATTGGCAAGTAAGATTTCTATACAGTCAAATTCCTGTAGGCTGAATTATGTGTGAGTCAAAATGCATATCTCTAGTGTTGCTGTATGTGCATCACTTGCTGGTTTTACTGTTGTCATCTTTCTACAATTTTTCCCTACAGATTGGTACTTTGGTCTTCTTGAACTATGGGGAAGTATGTTTGCGTGCAAAGCACATTCAGGTAGGTGGTAACGCTGCAGCAAGACATGTGATCTCAAGATGGCATGTGAATATACTTGGGATGGGTTACTCCTGACGCAAGACCTGACACTCACCTACTCGCAACTATTAGAGGTGAATACCTTCTTCAGAAATTCCCTACAAACACTAACACAGGGATAGTTATGGTCCACGCCTGCTTGAATCATCCATTCTCTGTCACTGAATAGCTTGACTGCTACCAGAATAATGTAATACTAAGCTTGAATGTATCCTTTAAACTCATTCTAATTTCTTATACACCTAAAGCAACTGCAAAAGCCAGGACTATTTGAGTGACATATCAGTAAATGGTTTCTCTAGAATATCTTGGAGTATCAGTTTTAGAATCAAAAGCATTGCCTTCAGAAATACATTCTATTCTTGAAGAAAGTAAAAAAATACTTATTGCTTATAGCCACCACAATAAACAAGTGTCCCCTCACCACTGCCTCTCCCAGAAGACATGGAAGTCTTTCTCACATCCACTGCTATATTCGCTTCTGGTCAAACACCTTGTTTGTTAGGGACTGTTTGGCAGCCTGACAGCAAGCTAACTGTTCAGCATGGACACCCTTCATTCCTCTGACCGACCAAAGATAACCACACTGGTTTGATAGGGCTACTGAACACATAGTTACACCAGCTGGGCAACCCAGCTGAGTGAGTTTCACTTAGCCATGCAGAAGGCTCCTTCTCTACAAAGTATCTTTGTAAAAGTCCAACAACAACATCCATGGGCTTTCATATTCACCAGGTAAGTGAAAGGGGGAAAAAAAAAAGAAAAAGTCTTCTCCATGCATTTGTCCATTCCCCTCACCCCAACTCACACACATCTATTTGCCTAACGATTCTTTTGGAGACTTACATGGTATTAAAGTTACTCCTGACGAGTAAACAGCTCCTGTCAAAACTTTAATCATTTTTCAAGAAAACAGCAGCAGCAATTTGCTAAGCATTGCAAACTGTGTCAGCATTGCAAAGACCACAAAAGAGAGACAGGTCTCTGCCCCAGTCTGAGTAACATGGACAAGGGGTGGCCACTTGGAGCACATAGGAACTTTGATATAGAGGAGATTGTTAGAGGTTCATCTTCTTGAGCAGCAAGGTATAGAACAGTTTATAGGAGGGAAATAAATAAAAAAAAAAATTCAGTTGATAGACTTCAGGGTTAGGAAGGATTATAGGTGTAACATTAATTGTGGTCCAGTTAACAGAAATGCTTCTATCACAGCTGCAAGGATCAAGTCTTTGGGCCTTTAGTTTTGGGACAGTAAGGATGGCACAGGAAAAGAAACAGTCTCTCTTTCTTTCCAAGTTGTCCCAACAGCAGCCGTTTTTATTTTGCTGTTCCGCTGAGCCACAGAAACCAGCTTAGTGAATCTCTACACCTCAAAGTAATTTACAAACCAAACTCAACACCACAACCAACAAATGGGTCCTTCATACACTTCCAGTAACACTGGAAACAGTCCCAGAGCAACCACCAGTTCCAAACAGTGCAAAAGTCTTGGCAGAATTGAAGTCAGGATCCAAATTTAGCAGCTATGAGCTGCATGCAGTGGTTCAGGTCATGAAAGCAAAAAGCAGACTTTCTCATCTGTAGAACCAGGAAGCCGAGCAACTTAGGCCCAGTGCATAATTTCAAGTAGTGACCCTGCCTTTATAAGGATAAAACTAGTGCCCTCAAAAATATTTGAAAGCAGAAGATTCACAGATGATGTCCCAACTGTCCATGATGTGCCAGGGTCAGCTGGAGTGACACCGGGGGCAAGCAGGAAAAGGGTTTGTGGCACACATGGGTTCATAGAGATTGTAGAAGACCCAGAACAAAACCTGAGAGTTACCTTCTAGATTATCTTGTATATTGGATGTACTGTATTGTAGCAAACCAACGATACGTATAGCTTCTCAAAACAGCATCTAATGACTAATCCATAGCACTATTTTATGCCCTTCTCTCAGTGAACTGTCAATTTTATATTCACATTTCCTATACAGCATTTCTTTCTACTATTCATGATAGCCCCATCAGTTACAAAATCACGTTATGTACTTAGAAAGGCTTTGACAGCTGTAAGAATTCAACAAGACAAAGCCAGCAGCAAACACTTAAGTAATCGGTTCACATTTTATCCAGTCTTGCACAGGCTGAAGGATCAGCTGCTGTTTTGTTGTTGTACTGATTTGCCTCCCAAAAAATGCGTGGGAGCACTGGCATAGTCCATGTACTGACAGACAGAGCAGCAGGACCCCTGTGCTGAAGTCCCCGTGTCACTGAGAACCGGGTGCATTAGCACTTGAGTGAGGGCAACTTCAGGAAACAGAATCAAATCTTCGTGCTCTCCATTGCTACATTATCTTGCCTCTTCTACCTTCACTTTTTGACACTTGTGGGTTTTTCTGCACTTATCTGCACCACAGGAGTGAGTGGTGTTAGTAAGTGTTAGAGGCACCCAGCCCTGTAAAAGGCATTAATTCTTCTATTACAGGGAGAAGTACACAGATAATAGACAGATTAACAGAGCTTTCTCTTCAGCTTTTATTTTCTATTCTGTAACATTTTCACCCTCAAAAACAAGGACATGGCCATTACCTGTATCCACTCTAAACCAACTAGTAATCTACTGCTCACAAGTGATAGAAGGGAGTGGCATCAATTGAGCAAATATGACATTTTTCCAGTAACATCTGTAGCACTACGATGTGTCATGGCAGGACAACCATGTGCATGGCACAACATTCAGGAGGTTCGAGTAAGGCTTGTAAGGTGATGATCTCAGACAAAAAAATCCTGGAAAGTCTCCATTATCCTAAACAGATAATGCACTACAGCCTCTAAAATAACCAGATCTTTGTCCTCTCTTTTCCTATTTTATTGTGTTTTGTTTCTCTGTTTCCAGCTCTAAATCAGATAAAGCTGATGGAGTTGTGGAGGCTACCTGTCTTCTGCTGCTCTGCCACTGATCCGTCATCTCAGTTGCCATAGACACAAGATCTGGAAGCCATGGCTGGACATGGGAGAAAAGCCACCAGCAGGCTCTCTGCCAGTGGGTTCCGGCAGGACCTTTCTCAGCAGGTACTGAGAGAGTCAGGGTCAGTCTCTGAAAGTGAGGAAGAGTCAGAAGGTGCTAAGCCAATAACCCACGAGAGGGACATGCACACACATTACATTGCCATTCAAAGAAATTCCAGGTACTACCGGTCCATGAGGCTGCCGAGCAGAGAGAAAAGAAAAGCTTCGAGAGAGGCAATGCACCTGGGGCATGTTACAGGTGAGTACCAACCCAAACGGAACTATACTTCCTTTTCCAGTGAAATTAGGAACTACAGGAGTCACTGACATTAGAAAAGGGACAGGGAAGGTAGGAACTGGCTCAGCAGTCAGCACATTACAGTACATCACTACCCTCCAGCACAGCCGGCAGAGGGGTGCCATCCTTCTTTGTTTAGCCTGGAAATGCAAAATGGTTGGATACTTAAACGTGCTTCATGGCAGAGAATATAAACAAATGTGGGACTCTGCTGTGCTACCCCTCTGCTCTCTAAAAAAAGTAATTTAAACAGGGAAGGACATGAAGCTGTCAATGAAGTAGGAACTTCTTTAGCCTACAGAAAGGACATATTCTAAAGTAGTGAGAGCTATACAAGTAACTGTATGGCAAGCTACATGGCATATAGAGGAAACAGCCAGCAAAACCAGCAGTATGTTTAGGGACCAAGCCTGTGGAAATTGCAATAGACTGTTATGAGAGGGGAGCAACACTTCTCTGAAAATGCAGTTGCTGCCACCTTGTATTGAAGACAGCTGTAAGAAACACCTAAGCTCCCTTTGAGACAGGAGGCTGAAATAACAGGAACACCATCCAGAACATAAATGCACGCAGCCATGGCTTCATTAGAAATGGAACGAGTTGGCTTTCTCCAAGCATGAACAGTACAGAGCATGACTGCAAGGCCAGGCTTTCACTGAGCTGGCACCTTGTCTAAGCAACTGTCTGTGAAAGAAACAGGAGAATGATACGAGAAGCTGAAGAGAGAGCCAGGAAAGGAGCTATTGCAACACACTCAGAAGCACTGGAAACAGGGCTGCAAGAAAAAACTGGAAGTGATTTTAATCTAAACGCTAAATGGGAGAGACCTGGAACTGTGAACACAGAAAACGCCCTTTGCTTCATCTCCCAGGTGTTCAGAGAAACTGAATTTTATACCTTCTTGTAAATAAAAGGAATCACAGCAAAAATACCTATCCTATCTTCAAATCATAATTAACAGAAACAACACATTGGACTCTGAACTTTGGCTAGCTTCATGAATTGAAATGATAAAACACTACTCCCAACGTTTGATTGCTATGCACGCCACTGAAAGCTATTGTTTTGTTACACAGTAGTGAAACTCAGTGCTTCAGCTCCTGAAAGCAGACCAAGTTCTCTAAGAAAACATCAGACATCCTCCACACCAAATAGAGGAGGTCTGAGAAATGTCCCCAAGAAAATAGGTGTCTCCTGCCTGTCTCACCAAGGGAGCCACGTTATTTCAGCAGTATAAAGGCCTATTCAACCCTGTGGCATTGAAAGAAGGAAAGTTCCCTCCCTTCTCCAAGTTTCCAAGCAGACAGCAGCACAGCAAAGAGCTCCTGTTTAATATTCTGCTACTGTTGCAATGAGGTTTGTGGATAAACTGAGCCTCGCCTATGCCAGAGCAGAGCTGCTCTCCGCCCTGCCAGTGCAGCAGCAGGACCAGAGCAGAGGCATCCTCTCACCACTTTCCCAGAGCACTGCTGCAGAGCAAGCACAGAAGAGACTCACCCTCTCTCCTACTCCCTGAGCATCACAGCATCCAGACCGCTGCTGAGGAGGCCCTCACCCGTTACCTACTGCTACTACTATAGCAGGACCAGCACAGAAGGACACACTTTCTTCACACATCCGCAGCATCACGGAATCAGGACAATGGCAGGGAGAACATCACTCCTGTCTAGCCAGTGTCATTGAGGAAGGACAAGTAAAGGAAGGGCTTCTCTCTTAGCAGCTCATTAAAGCATCCACAGAAGCTGACCTACGCTTCCCTCTCACCCACCCCACCCCCCTTCTCTGCTGAAACAGGATCTGTTCCAAACAGGGCATTTTCTTCCATATCTGCAATTGTTCAGCAAGACACACTGGGAACATTTCTTTTCTCCAGTCTGTTTCTCCAGTATGTAGCAAGTCCAGCTCAGAGCTACAGCTTTTAAATTCAGCTAGGATTGTGTAAGCAGCTCTTCTACCCTCTCCCTCTACTCCACTGATTCCATCCCCTCTCCCTGAAACTGGACAGCAGTGATTCTACACCAGCCTCATTTGTAGCAGGAACTTCTTCTGACAGCATTTGCTGACGTGCATGGAAGCAAGGGATGGGTGAGCTCTTTTATCTTGACTTCAAACCCATTTGAACAGCAGCTATCCAACAGTCTGACTCAAGCTCACATGTTAACCTGTTCTCATTTTGCTTAGGGAATGCAGGGGGAGGGGAGGAGAAGGGAAAGAAGAAGAAAGGAAGAGAGGGAAAGATACAGGGGAAAATACAGAGTAAGATACAAAACGGGGAAAATAAAGACTTAAGAAATGAGAACACAAAATATAATTTAAAAGAATGTAAATCTAGCACAGAGAAAGGCTTTTATATAGGCACCCTTTGCACCAGCCGAGTTTTGGCTTATAGCCTAGGAGCTGTAAAACATAATAGATGCTTTCCTTTAACTGGAAAAAGAGTTTTTTTTTTAAAACGCTCTCCTCTGACAGAAGGATAAAGTGTTTAAACTATTCAAAAGGCAAATAAAATAACTCAAGCTATCATTTCAAAAGCCCTTGGCACTGTTTTAGGGTGTTTTAAAAGTCTGGATTTCACCCTTTCCCTTCGAAAGACTGTAGCATTGATTAAAAGGGTGCATCAGAAACCAGCTTCAGTCTGAGCATTGATGTGCCTGCGCTGTCACCAGTTTGAAATGCAAACATAATTATGACTTAGACCAAAATATTTCTAATAAAAACCAACAAGGCCATTTATCAACAAGCCTCAAACAACAGGAGGTTTCATTAGAAAAGTGAGATGCATCCCCTCCTGCCAAGTACTGCAGTAGTAAGCCATGGACTTAATAAAACCTTGTCTCCCTGTGAAAGGATCAGAGAGGTTCATCTGAGGGAAACTGGAGAAGCAATTAAAAGTAAAGCTCCTGTCTCACCCAAATCTAGCCTTGATTTATCCAGTAAACTGGACATCTACTGTGTGCCTGCAAGCAGAGCAGTAACGAAGCCCTGACTTGGAAAACCAAATTGGCATGCACAGGCACACACAGCTAAACCTTTTCTGCTTAAAGCATTACACTGAAAATCACTGATGTTGGGACCCAGTTTTCAGTGGTGAGAGCGCTGCTCACATAAGAACTGATAATGTATATCTGCCTTCACTTTTTCTCAATTGCATTTGCA
The DNA here is from genome assembly GCA_035590215.1 of Microhierax caerulescens. Classification (NCBI taxonomy): domain Eukaryota; kingdom Metazoa; phylum Chordata; class Aves; order Falconiformes; family Falconidae; genus Microhierax; species Microhierax caerulescens. The sequence continues at coordinate 3,057,077 of JAVJGJ010000003.1, read as the reverse complement.
GCTGTGACAAAAGCTGTACAATCTTGCACTGTGCAAGCTGATGATACTTAAATCTTGTTTGAAAATCCAACCTAAAGTGTCACTGTCTTTGTGTCTGTGGTCTTCCTATTACCTTTGGTGCAAGCGAACCACTACGTACAGTAAAAGTAGAGATGACCCTTAAGAAAATGACCATTTTAACATCCTCTTGGCTTTCTCTTATATCGCAGGTTCACTCAAAAACAACGAGCCTGTCAAAGAGCCTCTGAATGTTTTACCTCATAAGGGATCACCATCTCCAGTAAACTCTGATAAGACGTTAGACGAACTATGGATCCAAAGGTAAGGAAGTGCACACGCAGGGTATTCACCGTGACTCCTCTGGTAATATGGTCCAAGCGGTGTCAGTGCAAGAATGCCTTTTTTGGGAAGGAGAGCTGAACTAAGCCATGGCTCTGAATCCATGCCTTCTCACCTTGACTGGTAGCTTTGTTTTCAGTCTTAATGATATATATCATACAGTACTAGCATTGTGGTATAGACAGTCTTATCAGTATGAGTTTGGAGAAGGGAGTGAAGGAAAAAGGGGGAACAAAATGAAAATGGGGAAGATGGAAAAAAGGGGAATCTGACGTAGGATCACCCAGCAGTGTAAGCAAAGCAGGCAGACTGCCTTAAGCAGTTTGTTAAGAGAATAAGGAGAGCTTGTGGGCATTTCCTTATGGAACATCCCAACATAAGGGTGATCCCCTTCTTGGCCTTCTCAGAGGGCTCTACTGAAGCCTGTTACACAACCCCACATAGAAAACAGCATTTTATAGCTGAAGAAGTAGCTACAAAGATGCTTTCTAAAGCACTCTGACTTTCTGTTTGCTGTTTACTTTGAAGAACTGACAGGCAACAGAGGCAACAGTGAGGTAGCCCTTTTTGGCTTAAATCCCTCAACGACCTAGGTCCAGCAAAAGGCCCTGATCCCACAACCCATAGATTTACCTACCTCCCACAAATTTACCCTCATCCCTGCTCTCTTGCCACTGCAGCCAGCCAGAGAGAGAGGAGCAGCTACCTAGCCTTACCTTTCCAAATATGACTGAAATATTCTCCCAGAATCCCTCTCCAGCTCCTCATGTCTTGTGTGTGTAACTATGAGATAGTCCTTACTCGTACTGTAGAAGATAAAACTGAAAGTGCTAAACAGTTTCTCCCTGAAGGTGCATGCATTATGCTGCTGTGTGGTCCTAATTACTGAGCCCAGCTGTGTTGCTGTAATGCAAGTGCCTTTCCAGGCACCTTTCCTTAATGGAGAGCACTCCAGTAAAAAAAAATTTGCCAAACTGTCAAGTTGTATTTAAGTAAATTAATTGCCCTGGCTAAAACTGATTGCCCTTTGGCATTAAACTGAGCATATGAAACTAGACAGTTAGAGTCTGCTGCAATGTGAAACCCATCTGTCTTCCTCTCCTTGCAGCATAATCATCACTGTCAGTCTCTGTCTCTGACATCCTGACACTGCCACTTAGGCAGCTCTGAAACATACAGATTCTGATACTCCCAGGAGCTGGAAACAATGAGCCTGAGCTGGGAGTCAGTTTTATCAAAGATGCTGTGGTGCACAGAGTTTGACAGGTCAGTACAGGTTAAGTCATGTGTCTGCTGAGAGCAGGCAATGCTTCTGAGTGGCATCCTCTCTTGAACAAGCAGAGAAATTTGACAGAGAAAGAGACCAGAGTTCCAGCTCAAACTAAGCCCATGTTCTTCTCTTCCCTTCTCCAAAATATCAGCTGTAATTTATAAGAGAACTACTAGAAATCTGCATTGTGAAAAGCCTGCAGGATCCTAAGGATATTGCCATTATTTGCAGTAATCACTGTTCTCCCCCTTCTATTGGGAAGAGAGGCCATTGTGCAGATAAGACATTTAAAATACTATCACTGGTCTCAAGAAATGCATGCGATCTCTCCCCAAAAGATTAAAACTGGTACATGTTAGCTAAGAATTGTTCTGAAAGCAGAAGCTTTCTACAGAAAGGACAGAATAGGCACCTCTGTCCAGCTCTGGGAAGGTCCATGGGGTTCTCAGGAGTGAAGCCGCACAGTCCTGAGGGCAGCTGGGCCATCAGTGCTGCAACTCTTCACATGTGGCAGCATCCTACAGCAACTATATAAATGCTAGGGGCTGGGCAAGCACTATCCCTTCTCCTTGTGTGAAGATAACTAGCAGGTCTGACACAAATGGGTTCTTCACAGGTAGGGATGTCACTTCACATATAGCCATGCTACATAATTTAGGACAGGGAGTAAATACAGCTGGGGAATGTAGAAAACAGCTCAGGAAAGGGAATTGTTATTTGCATTGTACTCACATGGAATACAGATATTAACACTCTGATTCAGGAAAAGCATCACAGGCTCCTTCAAACTCACTGGTAACTCGAATCTATGTGTCATTCAGAGCTCTGAGAATAGTAGCGTAGTTCATTGATCTCAGAACATTAATGTCTGAAAATAAGATGATCTCAAACATTATTGCTAGTGTTCCAAAATCTGCCATATGCCCTCCATAAGATACTACTATAGAGCATTTTTATGTCTAACTATTCTCAAATGATTTTTTTTTCCCCATGATCCTTCTCCTATGTGATCCCCAGCTCCCCCTAAGCACTCTCGAGTTCTCCACAACATCCTGTGGCTCCCTCGCAGTCTTCCACATTGCACAAAGATCCAAACCCCTGACATGATGAGCCACTGCCTGACAACTTGGCTGACTTGCCCTGAACTTGTGCTGAGCTGCTAGCACAACTTCTGTTTTACAGAGTAACCAGAGCCAAAGACCTGGAAGGAACTGAACTCAACAAAAGCTGCTCCTTCCCAGTGCGATCAATCCTTCCAGCTTCAGAGTGGCAGCAGTTGTGCAGACTGAGATCACAGAAAGCCATCACAGGAAAACATGCACCCAGAGTGGCCATCCACAACATGTCAGCCTCAGCTGAAAGCAACTCACACAGAGACCAGAAAACTAGTCATTTCAGACTCTGGAAAGGAGATTCACTCATCAGTGTCTACCTTGTATTACCAGCTAATAGGATGTTGACTTCTCATTTCTAATACCACACAGATATTTTAGTGGCATGACTGTGTTATTTACCTACCTTTTCCCACTAAGTCAGGTTCCAAAAATGATGTCTTTATTGTGTGCCACTAGATACAGTGGAAGAGAGACTCAGTGTGAAATTTCATGTTGCAAAGCTCACTGCGAGGTCATTGGTCTACCAGTGCAGAGCAAACCGTTTCTTTAGGCTGGTTATGAAACCCCCAATTCAGAGAAACGAGGATCATCTAAAAATCATTTGATGATGTTTGAACTGAGCTCAAAGAATAGAAGTAATACAACAGTGAATGCAAAGTCACCTTCAGCAGCAAAAGGGAATATAACTTGTTTTAATTCACGCAAACACGTTACTAGAAAGAAACAGGACACATGTAAACTAGCATAGCACACTGAAGGATCCTTGTGTGAATTTGGGTTAGCATCTCTTAGCACAGCACTATTTGTCCTAAGCAGCAGAGGACACTACTCTTAGAGCCTGATTTAACCAGAAAATCAGAGAAAGCCTATAGAGAGGCTGGGACCTGTGTTGCAAAAGGTCTTACACCATACACAAGCAGTTTCTTTCTATTCATGAAATAAATTTCATAGTCACTTCTCCATGCTGCCAATGGTGCTTTAATTTGCAAGTGGTGCAAACACATGATGAAACCTTTATATTTTGTCACACAACAATTTTTGCTATTTAGTGCTAGATAGAAAATGTTTTTCTTAAGAAAATGTTTTTCTTATCCCTCTTTCTGTACAATATGAATCTTAAAAATTCTAAGAGCAACAGTATTTGCAGGGGAAATTACATTGTCAGTAAACTGTAGGTACTAAAATATTACTGTCAAAATCTCATCTTTCACAGGATCATACAGAATTGCAAGCAATAACATACACAATTCTAATTAAATATCCTTCCAGCCTCCAGCCAATGAGATCCCAATCCCAGTCTGCCCAACTATTTCACCCAGTCTCTGCTTGTCAAGTTTTTCAGCCCAGTCATGGTTTCATTACCTGGCAAGATCTCAGCTTTACCATCCAGCTCTCCCAATCTGATCTGCTTCATCTCAACATACCTTGACCCTCAGGTCCTCAACCAGTCTCTTTTGTTTCACTTCTTTTCTATCAGCTTCAGCTTATAATTCCCCACCTAATTTCCTCAGCCTACTGTTTCCCCGACACAGTAATCCTCTATCTTCCTTCCTGCAGCTCATATCAGTGTCCTTCTGCTCTCCAGGCTCTTCACCCTTTGGCTCCTCATACAGTCTTAGTCTCCCACCGCTCCTCCTAGCTCCAGTGCCACATTTTTACAGCCTTTCCAACTCACCATTTCCTGAAGCACCCATCTGTGGGCGAGTTTCTCTCTTCATAGCAGTCTCCTTGTCCAAAAGTAGACCCCTCTCTTTCCACACATGAGTCTTGCTCCCCATCTCTTTCAGTCAAGTAGATTACTCATTGTGCTGCCCAGACCCATCACAAGCATCACTGAGGATACAGCAGAAATAGTCTTTATTCACAGTGCCTAGAACTGGACCAGGCAGTTTTTACAGCTGCAATATCAGAAATTATTCTCTCAGCCCTGAGCATCCATGGGTATCAACTCAGGGATTGTAGATGCTAAAATCTAAGTCTAAAGTTTGTATGTATTGCAGAGTGGGAAAGGGCCTATGATTTCTATGTATTTTCATAAGTGTGGCAAAGACAAAGCCCTGGCAAACCCTGAATTTCAATGTGTATTTCAACAGAAACCAAAGCTTCTCAAAGGATAGAAAACCAGGTTTTTGCTTTCCTTGACTAGAGATCCAATAATATTTTCCTAAGCCTAAGGAATTGATAATTGTTTTTAATAAACAAAAAGTAACCTGTCTGTGGCAGCTGTTCAGTAACCACAAATGTAACACTAATGATGATGACCATCAAAAGGTTAGAAGCACCTAAAGGTAAGGATCTCATAGCAGAAAGTTCTAAACAGTTTTACTTATCGATAAGGTTGCCAGCCCTAACAGATACAATTAAGGTATTTTGACGAAAGCTTAAGGAGGTTCAGGAGAACAGATGTGCTCTTGGCCTTTAGGATCTAAAAATATTAGGGATGAGGAGTTCCACTTCTCTTCCACTAAAAAGTCAAAAATGAGGAGTAAATTTTGCACAGACACACTCATTGTCAAAAACACTGCTAAAAACCACACGTGAACAGAGAGAACCTGAATGAACCTGGAGGACGAAAATATCCTTGACTAGGTATAACATTCAAATCTATTACTAACTTCACACTTCACAAATTTGGTTAGCTCAGATTAAAGCAGTGCTTGTTACCTCATCTTGTGGCCTTTCTTGGTGTGAAACTCCCACTGACTAGAAGGGTTTGGGGAATTTTTGATGAATAAGATCTGCTGGACTGCTTCTTCCCTTTTTAGTTTCTGGAAGAGGAGGTCTAATTTCTAAAAACTGCTATAAGGGAACATTAAAAAAAGGCATTTCAATGTCATTTGAAAACAAGCTTTTTGTGCAGCTTTATTCTAAGGATTGTTTTTGAGTTTAGATGCACGTAAGAAATCTTAATTCAAGTTAATTATTTTTCAAAATTACTACTGCCTGAAATACAAGGCAAGGTTAGAAATTCATCTCCCAAAGTAACTTAAATGAGATAACTGTAATCAATAATTATAAACTCACATTTTTAATGCAACCATGGACCAGGTCAGCCAACATTTAAAATAATTTCCAACACTAGCACAATGAAGTTGGGAACAGCCTGCAACCCCATGCACCCCTCCTTTGCAGAACATATGCAGTGTCAAACTCCCTCTCCTTTGCCCACAGGGAGCTAAACCATGGTCATGCTCCAAGTCACCAGAGAATGGCCATCATTAGATGGCCATGAGGATCATTTCCAGTGCCTGTGTGCTTGGGGATCCTAAGAATTCCTGAGCCAGAACAGGACTTTGCATGACAGAGTATTGTATAACTTCTGCCACTAACACAAGTACAGAGCATGCAGCACCACTTGTGTGGTGCTGGGGTAGGATTTTTAACTAGGTTGTTTTTACATATGTTGTTCTAGTAGTCAGATTCTTTCTTTCTCCCTACAACTAGACAGGGAATTTTAGGATGAAATACAGGGATTTTGGTCACAAAACTGATTTGTCAGCATGAGATTTTACTGATTTTGATGATACAGGGGAACGTTTTTTAGGCTCCAGATCAAAGTCATTGTTGAAACAGTGAGAGAGAAAAGAAAACCTTTTCCAAACCAGATGGTTAAGATTAGGTAGAGCAGGAACTTCTGCAGGAGCCTGCAGTTCCACAGCAGTGTAAAGTAATCCAAGGTGGCACTGCCGTGGTCCTGCCATCCGTCTGCACGTCTGCCACCTCTGCTATGCTGCCACTCACATTGAGCTCACCCTGTAGTGAGACAATCCAGACACACAAAAATCTAGTTCTAAAAAAAAGAATCGTTTCCCACCGGTTTAGCTGCCCAAACTTGCTCACCAGGAATGAGAGGAGTGTGAGTGCTGGCATAAAAGTGGAGGTAGAATTCTGACTCAGGGAATCATGTGAAATGTGGAACTGAGCAGGTAGGTCAGCTTAAACTGCACACAAAGTCCTAACAATTGCAGTAGGGAAGAAGAAAGAGGCAGCTATGCTGGAGCTATTCTACTTAGCAGAAACGGTCCAGTATTGACTGACCTAACATGGTGTCTGGTGAATAAGGCATTCATCAGGTTCAGGCACCTTTCCCAGTAACCAGAGAAAACAGAGCAGCTATGGGAAGAGAGACTGATCCGCCCTGGAACAGGCAGTAACATGTGGGGTGGGAAGAAATGACACAGCTATGACTCCGACCTGGATCCCCCATACCCAGTACGAACATCCCAGTCACCAGACCACTGTGGGAGAGTCAGTTGTTTGCCTGCCTTGATTTTTCATGACAAACTTTGAAAGCTTTCTGTTTTGTCACCAAACAGAAAAGCAGGATTTGGAAAATCCCAACAATTTTTTTAGGACAAAAATATCTCCTTCGCACTAAATGTCATTTTTTACGCCAGTCCCAGAGTGCTGGGAACACTCTGTCACCTCATTTGGGAGAAAAAGTATTTCTTGGGCACTTGGTTCTGTTTACAGATGTCCTCTGTATGTCAACATGAAGTATGAGAATAAGCCTGAAAAGGAAGAAAGAGCAAAGTTTTTGAAAGAACAAATCACAGTTAAAAAATAAAAAAGTTCTAAAGGAAGGAAAAGTAGACTATTAGTCATTGCTACACAGTGGAACAGAAGAGACAAAAATACAAGCTGTGGCCTTCCATGGCCACAGGGGGCATTTCACTCTCAGCTGGTGTTCTCACCTCTTCATAGCTTCCAATATATTTATTATCATTATTATTTTCAGTGATATTTTCAGGTTTTCATCTCAGACCAAGCCTGAAATTATTTTGGAAAATTTGAAGGAAAAAGGAAGACAGGCAGGACAAATTACCAGACAGTAATGGGGTCCTGAAAAGATGCTTTCTATTTTTGGATGTTTCTCATACCATGACCCAGACACTTTTTCTAAGAAGAAATTTCAATTTACAACAGATTTAACCCTTGGGAGAGAAGCAGTATGAGACGTTAGAAGCTGTTAAACTCTACACTTAAAGTACACTTCTGATTTTTTTTTTTTTCAGTAGATACACCCAGAAGTTATATTCAGATATATATTCATTCCAGCAGTGTCAGTAAGAGCTTATGCACTGATTTCCCTTTGCATACTAGGGATAACTCCCCACTGCACTTGGCCCTTTCCTTTAGAAAATAGTAAAGAGCATCCCTACTTTTCCAGAATTCAAGATAACAAAGAGGCTTTTTTTTTTTTCCTAAGAAAGAAGCTTTCTAGCATCTCACCCACTTACTAAAACCCTTGACAATATTCTTGCCCTGGCAGCAAGCTGCCAGAACATGGCATTAGGCAGAGCTTCAAGATAGTCTCTGATGCTTTATCCTTTCTGCAAGGTTCTGGCTGCCCCTTTACTCACCTGTCCCCCCCCAGATCCTCTAGTCCTAGTGTTTGGTGGCTGATAACCCACTTTCATCCCATATTGATCATCTACCCTGTGACGGTCTCCCCCTCTACAGCCCCAGCTCTCAGGCTGTCCTCCTCCTCCTCCTTCTCTCCAAGTGCAGAACAGGCTCCAGCTCTCACCCTCACCCTGATTTTTCCTATCAGTTGTCTGGTCCTTCCAACCTCCCAGTCTGGGGCTGGACCTAGAATGGACTGACAGCCTTCCCTGAGTCCTCAACAACATTTCCAGCTGTTTTTCTCTCCCATTCTGCCTCTTACTGACTTAAGGACTGAGCTCTCTGGTGTGCCAGATCAAGATCTAGTTCACGTAAGCTGAAGGAGTTTTTCTGAACATATAGTCATGTGCTGATTGGAAGCTATCATTTAGCAAATACAATATAAAATTATAAAAAGGAAACCATTTTACACATACAGACTAATACACGGATTTTATATTGTTGCATAAATTACATCATCTTGTACAGGAAAAAAGATGGTTATTTATGCAACAGGGAGAAAGCAAACGTGAGGAATAGCTGAGCATTTTCTGATTGTTAACTCCTCAGTTGCAATGTGGTGCAGATGACGGATTTTTGCTGAGGGTTACTAACGTAGGGAAGAGCTGCACCCAACCTGTCCACAAGCACTTGAACTGATCCAAGGGTGTAACCGTTCTCTGGAGCTCAAGAGGATTTATCCCTGAGGCGGAAAAACAATTACCTGAACCAAGACAGATATAGATCATTGAGTACTGAGATACTGCCTAAACGAGACAATATATCCTTATGGAAGTAGCGACTCTAAGGAAGGGGAAACGGGGGAAATGATCGAGCGGGTGCAAAGCCCTGCCGGAGGAGGAGAGGAGAATAGCGGTCAATCCTGTGGGGTAATCAGGGGTGCAGTTCCTGGCAGGAGGGATTAGGCTGAGTTTTCCAGTTACATTCCTCCATCTCAGGGTTTCATTCCTGGAGAAGAAATGCACCATATGCACCAGATCTGGAAGCAGTTCAGGAGATCCCCCCTCTCCCACCCCCTTTTCTCCCTCAAAGCTGGTGCCAGCCGCACATAGGCAGAGAGGTGCCGGGGATGGGGGTCAGTGCTCTGCCCTGGGTCTGAGGGAGGAGAGGTCAGTGCCAGGGCAGGACCTCTCTCCCACTGTGGGGTGGCTGTGCATGGAGGAGAGGGGCTGGTGCATGGGGTGGGATGGGGTGTGTGGGTGCTTGCAGGGGGAGGGTGCCTTGCTGGGGGGAGAGGGAGGGGATGGAGAAGGGGCTTCCCTGCATCTGAGGAAGGAGCCTCTCTGCAGGAGAGCAGGGGGGATGGAGGTAGGGGTGCCTGTGAAGGTGTGGGGGGGGCTGGGGCAGGGATTGCTGCTTTTTGGGGGGGCCCTTAGGGAGGAGAGAGTCAGCC
>JAVJGJ010000003.1:3011189-3046341 GCA_035590215.1 Microhierax caerulescens | reverse complement strand
CGACTCCTGGAGAAACCTCATCGAGCACATCGGTAAGGACCCGTTCCCCGCCTCGGTACCCACCTCACCCCCCCTACACCCCCGGCGGCGGGGGTCCGACCGTGGGCTCCGGCGGCCGCGCTCTCCCGCAACTTCGCCGCGTTTCCCGCTCCCCGCACTGGTGGCAGCACAGCAGCCCCTAGAGGTGCCGCCGCGGCGGGCGCCCCTCCCCCGGGCCGGACCCCTCACCCTCCCCTGGGCCGGACCCCTCACCCTCATCCGGACCCACACCCGAGCTGGGCACCTCTCCCGGGCCAGACTCCTCACCCTCACGCGGGCCAGACCACTCACCCCTGCCCGTCATCTCCGGTCCCCCTAACCGCCCCCCCAAAACCGGCAGCACTTGGCCAATGGACCCCAGATCTAAACCCGAGCGGTACATGGCAGGAGGGAGTCTCAGGCAGGGGCAAGGTGGTTGTTGCAGAAACCCAACTCTGCCTTTGCTGGGAAAACATCTCACTGTTGGTGTCAAAGATAATAACCATGGCCTTAGCGATGTTTTTTGTTATCTTTGAGGACATCGGGTTTATACACTGCCTGATAGGAGATTTAATGCTGTCGATGAGCAGCTTTCCATTCATAAATAACGATTACTTATTGTAATTACAAAGCTGGTAATCATTAAGTCTACAGCCAACTTTCTGCTGAAATCTGTTTTTGCATACTCAAAAAGGCTTAAGGCTAAAGTAGTGGGTCAGCTATCCAGTTGGGCATTAGCTGTATGCACTGGGTCAGCCTCTATTTTTAGTAGCCACTGGTGTAGCATTTACAATGGAGGAGCAAGTTATTTTATCATTTGTGGTCTCTTTGTAAAGGCAGAATTGAAGTTATCTGCGTGGCTGTGGAGAAGAGGATGGTTATGGTTTTGCTCGTGTGGTTTTTGTGGTTTGTTTTTGGTTTTGGTTTTTTGTTGTTTTGTTGTTGGGTTTGTTTTTTTTTTTTTTTGTGGGATGTGGAGAGGACCTTCACAGCTTGTTTCTTGGTTTCCCACATCTAAATTGCGACATTCTGCAAAGAGATGTGGGCAACTGCAAAGTTAAACCCCATCCAGAGACAGGTTTTGTGGTGGGAATATGGAAGCTTTATTTTCAGACAGTTCTGTTCAATTTCAGATGAAACTGCAAGCTACTTGAATATGGAGGACAAGAATGTAGCACTTTGCATGGGAAAACTGGATAGGTAACTGTCAGGAGCAGAAAGACAAACCTCCCTGGCAGAAATGAGGGGGCTTCTGTTGTCTCTGGGAGAGGAGAGCAGCTGCAGTTTTGTGTCAGGTTGTGGCAGGTAGGGCTGATTCTTGGGAGTGCCTGATGCCACTGGGGCAGTGCTGGAGAAAGAGGCTGGTGTGAAAGCAGCAGCCTGCCAGCGTCTGTCAGAAAAAACAGCCAAGTTTGATGCCTTCTGGAGGAAAGTGGTGAACAATTTGTGTGGATGTTGTCAGATATGTTACTTGCTTTTGGCTGTGTAGGTACCAATCTCCCAAGGCAGATGATGTGTCAATACATTGTCAGTTTGCTGGACTGTGCCGCTAAGAGGCATGATAAAAATATTAAGCCCAGCAGGACTTCATAGCAACCCCGTTGCTGTATTCATATATATTTTGTGTGCTGTTTATCAGAAGGAAGCTGTGCAATAGCTCTGCACACATCAGTGTAACTGCAAGTAGGTCTGTTGTACCTTGGAGGAGACAGGGTTTCGACAACCAGAGGTGCTACACTAATCCCCAACAGAGAGAGAGGTCATTTCAGATGGCTGAAGCACACTTGCTCCCTTCCCTCCCTCCTGCCTTTGAGGCATTAATGGACTTTTTGCCTGAAACTGGAGCAGAGAATTTCAGAAAAATCTCCTCTGGACCTCCTGAGATTTTACATAGCTTTCAATGTAATAACGCTTACTTTAAGAGCACTGCGAACTCTCTAAGGCAAGCATTTCCACAATTAGTAACTAGTTTTTCAATTCCCCTCCCAGTTTTTGAGATAGCTGGGAAGGGAGACTGTGACAGCAAAATTAAATGGAATAAACACAAAGGGAAAAATCTATTATGTACTATACAAACTATGTATACACCATTTAGGAAGATAAGCTGTAACCACTTAAGTCAACAGGGGACACCAAACCTATGTTCTGACCATACGGTTAACCTTTAGCCTGGTCACAGTAGGGACAGTTGGGACATTAAGCAATGAATGGAGCTTGTACAGGTCTCTGACATTTTGTACTTCTTCCCTTATTAAATGTAAGCATTTCCTAAATCAGCATATCTTCTCAGTCACATTCAACTACTGATCTCAGCTTCTTTCTACACATTGTCAGTTCCCCGATGTATTGCTCTCCTTCCAACACATCAAAACCCCGTTCCCTGATCTTGCATCTATTATGCCACCCATCCTGTGCCATGACATCTTCTGCTTCATCTGGAGTATGCTTCTGCATAGCTTCTCTCCCTCTCTCTCCTATCTGAGCCTTTACTCTGCCCATTTATAACCCCTTCACAAACAGATGGATGGACCTTTTACACCAAGTTATCCAGGCTATTTTCTATTCTTGCTAGCACAACCCTCTGTTTCTTCCTACCCTTCTTCTGCCTAAACATCTTTCTTCTGCTATCACCTTTCTGCTTCCTCCTCATATTGCTGTCTGTAGTAGAGCTTCAGCCAGCCTAACTTCAGCTCCCTCCTTAAAATGAGTTACCTTGCTGCCACTTCTGAATGAGTTCTGGTGGTAGGTGCTTTAGTCAATCTGATCTCCCTCTGTCCATATTTGCCTTTGCGTGCCACTGAAGGCTCCGTAGGTCTTATCTGGTTGGTTGGTCAGACAGGGAACCTGGAAACAAAATCAAGTTTTGTTGTATGGATTTTATTTCCTTAAAAGCAAGGGGGGAAAATGTCTTGAGGATCTTTTTTAAAGGGCTGCTTTCCTGATCTGCACAAGAGACACTAAATCTGCCTTACACAAAATATCCTCGTTGCCTCTGACTTGCAGGGCAGACCCACCAGCACAACATGGCTGTAAAGTCAGACATTGCAAGTATTATCTTCAATATCTTCAAAAAAAGATAGATTATGTGTGTTTCACAGCATGTGTCCCATTGAGCCAAGCAGGGTATTACTTCCCAGCCTGTCCTGCTCTCTGGTGTGCAGCTCAGTGATACAGAAAGTACCCAGTGCCTGGCCCCACCACAGCCTTCCAGCACAGGCTGAGCTTACAGACTACCACTGAAAGCAGCTCCGATTTATCTGGCTCTGCTCCATTCCTGAAGGACCTTTCCACCCCACTACATCCTGAGCACCCTCGATGCTAAATAACAGGCAGAAATGCTTAGGAAAGCCATATAAGCCTAGTTGATGCAGAAAGAAATTATGTAAGTAGCAGCATGATGCAAAACTTCAGGGGAAGTCTCCTCTCTTTGGTTATCGTGTAGGAAGCTAACAGAAGACTGTATGGTTTCCTAGGCACAGCTACCCTTATTGCTATTTTAATCCAGTGCTGAACGTCTTTCCAGGGAGAACAGATAACAGGATACACTTGCAGACTGCAGCAATGCTGTCCTTGTACCTGTGTTTTTCCCCAGCATATTTCTGTTGTAGTTTTAACAGTGATTGGTACAGAGCTCTGTGAAAACTAGCCCAGAGATTTAAGAGTCAATAGCATCTACATTTCTGCCCTCCCTAGACAAACTCCTGACCCAGTTGTCTCTCACCTTATTACACATGGAATCTGCTTCTGAGAACCAATATTGTGGGATGCACATGACCAGATAGATTTTAACCCCTAATGATTCAGACAAAATACATTATGAAGGTTGGTATTTTTTTTAACATTAAGGACTTTTATCTTTATTAATTTGTTACACTTTGCAATTCAAGTATAAACCAAGGGAGACTGTAAATTGCACTCCATTTTGAGAGAGGTGAGTGACATGGAGCAGTCTCAAGCTTTCTTGTCTTTTCCTATCTTCTAAATTACATTATATATTCGAGCAATCGATGTTCTGGGTCCTACAGATGGTTCAGAAAGAGAAATGGGGTTGTTAGAAAGCTCTAGGAGATAAAAAGGATCTTCTAAAGATGGCTGAGGAATTTCAAGATTCCTACCTTATTTGTGCTGTCAGTTGAAATCAGGGGTGGGGGCAAATTCTGTGCAATTTCATCTGCTCCTGAAGTTAGTAACTGAAACTCAGAGAACACCTCTGGTGACTGATGGGCTGCAAGACCGTGTGAATTCAGAACCTTTTCCTTGGTGCTGTGGCATTCAGGTAACTTTCAGACGTTAATTTTGTATATTTGATCATCACAGAAACTGAGAAGGAAACCAGAAGGGTATTAAGCAACATGTCCAAGGCTAACCATGAAGTCAACACCAAAACAAACTAGTAACTGTTGTCCCAATGCTTCACCTGTCCAATGCCTTAACAGCAGCTCAGTGTTTTACTCCTTACGGATTTTCATGGCCATCAAATTGCTCCTTTAAAGTAGTTTCAATATATGCAGTATTACTTTTCCAGACACACAGTTACATTTAACTATCAAGCTATAAAACTTGTAATATAATAACATTGCAGAGAAAATCAAGGTTTACAAGAAACATTTAAAATGACCGGCAAATGACAGTTCTCTTCTTTTATGTCTTCTGATTGATCATATATTCATCTGACTGTGTTACTAAATGTTTTGTGAGAACAGGTTGTTGACAACACTTTGGATTTAGAAATGGCCTTGCATTTACAGTTTCCGCTTCTGGCTGAAGTAGGGATGCCATAATTGGCTTTTTTGCTCAGCACAGAAGGGATCTCTTTCACCACTGCTGAGGTGAACTAATGCAAAACAAACATCCTTTCCCACAATACATTTCTAGTCTTTTGTTCAGCTGTAACCTGTCAGACCTGTTATGTTGTTTCCTAGGGCTCTTGTATCAGGAATATCGAGATAAATCCACACGCCAGGAGATTGAAACCAGACGACTGCAAGATTCGCAGACAGACCCTAAGGAGAGCTCACCCAGCGAGGAAACCCCATCTGAAGCAGAACCTACAAGTACAACTGAAAGCAAAGCTCCACCACAAATCAGTTTGCTGAGGAACTCCAACTCTAGGTTCAACCTGTGGCAGGACCTTCCTGAGATCCGGAGCAGTGGGGTCCTCAGCATCCTCCAGCCAGATGAGATCAAGCTGCAGGAGGTAACGGGGGAAGGTGGAGCGTTTCTTAACTGGGTTGCTGCTTAAAAGATTGAGAGTGAATTAAGTCAAATGATCAAGACTTAAAAATTAAAACCTTCGTAGCAGTCACAGACAAGCCTTGCCCAGCTGAGTACTTTCCTGTGTTGCACTGGTTAGCACCATTCACTCATGTTTTTGAAACTACAGACCTTGTTCTATATGCTATTGCTTCTGGACATTTCTGTAGCAAAAGCAAACTTTTCCCTTTTCTGATTAGGCATTAAGAGCAATTTACAAAGGAAGAGGGAAAATTAAGAGGTTCTTGCAAAGGAGCTTTTGCTTTCCAGCGCACATTAATCCTCTTCTGAAGTTACTAGCAGGATACACGCTTTCCACCAGAAATCTTAGAAGAATTCAACCATTAACTGTAAACTCTTTTAAATATGATGGAAATAATAGAAAGGGAAGAGGAGAAGATTGATAAACTTCCTTATTTTTAAGTGTTGTTACTTGGAGTCATGCAAAACAGTACAAAAGTAATGACAGGTATATTTGTATTTTAGCCATACAGTGTGGTGACATCACTGTTTAAGAGTCATATGCTGTTGATTTGTAGAACTTCATCAGACAGTGAAAGGAGCGGGTGGGGGTGCTGCTGCAATTAATGAAACATCAGTCACACAACATTTTGCAACTGGTTGCTATTTTGGATAGCATGAGGAGCCCGAGTGCTCTTTGTCAATGCATAGCACTGCATTCATAGCCAGCAGTAGAGATGAACAAGCCTTGTTTAGTGTGTGGTATGTGTTGTAATACGAGTGATGAGCCTTCAAAGGCTTGATCCTGTAAGTCCTGCTATACTTCTGCGCCAGAATTGCTTCTGGCAAGACCATTGTGGCAGTGTACCTGTTCAGCCCTGGCGCATGAGAGTGTACCCAAAGTGCTGAAGAACATCTCAGGGTGTGAGTAGGTCCCTCTAAGTTTACTCGGATTTGCACAATCAACATTTATGAATCCCTTGTGTATACAGTGCCACTGTAGTCCTGGCCAAGGCTGTAACTTCACTGTTAACACTGGAAAGGTTCATCTTGTGACCTGCAGGGCTGTGATGGGCAGGGCTGTGTTTCTTACACCCTTAATGGAAGGGACTGGTGTTTATACAGAGCAGCTTGGGCTGCCAAGCACAGGCTATTAGTGTGTCAGGGTTATGACTGAAGGTGACTAAAAGGATTTGTTGCTTTTCCATGTTCTTCTTCTGCACTGGTTATTTCCATATCAGATTTGTTCTGTTTACCTGGCAAAAAACATTGCTTCTAACTGCCAGCATTACAAACACAATCTGGCATCTGAACAAGTATAAGGTTTTCTTTTTCTTTCTGCTTCACAAAGAAGAGTCTTTTACAGAAACATTTGCTTAAAAGTTTGCATTGTAGATTCTGAACTTGCCGTTTCTGTTGAGTTACATTCATCACCTGTAGGTGTTTTAAGGAAAAAAAAAATCTCTGTGCTGCTAAAGCCCAGTATCGTGTGCTGAATTTTCTTTGCTGTGCTTAAATAACAGGAGAAATAAAGCAGATGGAGATGGGACAGTGCTGCCTTAAAGAAGTGCTGTACTTTCCCCTGATGTTAGTTTATTAGAACTGAAATTTTCTTCCTGTTTGTTCTGGGATTAGCACAGTAAGAGATTATAAAATTGCTCAAAGCCAGAAAGCTGTGAAATTGGCTGAACATTGAATAGATCAAGTGAAGAATTTGCTTTGTGAAGAGAGTCAAGGACAGAAAAAAAGGAGGGCTGGAGGAATCAGTGAGGCAATTAAAGAGATGATGTTAATTCAGCCTTGCTATAAGCAAGCACTGCTTGCTTCTGCAGTGCTGGAAACTGTACTCATGTTGGATATGAATTAGGACTGAGAGCTGTACATGAGGGCTTGATTAAGTGAATGTAAAGTGTTCAGCTTCACGAGGGAGAATTGGAGGAATTTACTTGAAGTACAGGGCAGCAGAATTTCTAGGGTAAATGTCTTAAGGACAAAAGCATACCTTTGTGACCCATTTTGTCCTCAAAGCTGTGGTGAACACAAGAACTAGAAGAGCCTGCAGCTCTTCAGCCAGGAAAGGTAGAACGAGAGTATTATTTAGACCACAGGGAGGAATACCGCTATACAAATGGAAAGGATGTTGAAGCAAGCCCCCCTGTTTGCAGCTGAAGAAGGGAACACCACCATAGCTGTGATGGAGCAGGTCCTTAGACAGACCTCAGACTTAACAGTCAGAGAAAAAGCTGCTCACCTGCAGTAATCTGCAAAATGGAAGAGACGAGAATAAGAGGAATGTGGTCTTCGTTATTAGCGATGATGGAAAAGGACCAAGTGGGTTATCAGTACAAGATAAAAAACAAGACATGGGTGTTTTTTCAAGCATCAAAACAAGCAGCTTGACTGGAAGAACAATGAATGCTTGAAATGTGTCATGAAAGGCAATTTGTCATTGTCCCCATTGGAACAAATGAGCCAGAAAATGGAGTTTCAGGAAGGGAAAAAAAAACCCCACAACAAAAAAAGAAGCCGAAACCCACATCCACCATGCAGCAATTTTAGCAAAAAGGTGTTGCAGCACGGCCCATTAGCTCCAGGAACTCAAACAGAATTCAGACAGCGATGGCCTCTGCCACACCAGCCTTTTTCATCTGAAGTGAATTTGAGAGTAACAAGATGTAAAACAACAACTGCAAGTGTCACATAAAATGTGGTGCAAATGCAGAAAAAGGAAGAACAAAAGAAAAATCGAAAGACATGTTACAGACCACAGAGGTGAGGGAAATACAAAAATTACATGTTACTGGAATAATTTTCAGAAATCACTTAAGTCATTAATAGGGTCCTTTAAATTATCCAGACATCTGTTGAGCATTAAACATAGCAAAACATGAATTGACAAGGGCTTTATTTTAACTACCTAGAAAATGTTATGATGCAGTAAGAACAAGCCAAAAGAAATGCTTTTGGGGCTCTGACATGGAGTCAACATGGAGGAAATACTGGGCAACATGTATGTAGCAGGACAAACAAGTGACTAGAGAGAAAACACTCTCCCAGTATTATATGCAATTTAGCTTAAAACAAATTCTGTCACCAAGATACTAGTCTCTGAAGAGGTAGTGAACCAGAGATCAGAAGAAAATATTTAATTAGTGAAACTTCTTTCAGCATGAACCTTAAATTAGATATTGGTATGGCATTTTTGTGGAGTGGCTCCAGTTTATTCTTCTTTCCCTGTTCAGTTCTCCACCCTTCAGTTTGTCCTTGTTTTATTTACTGTATAGTATCTTCATTTTGTCCTTTTCTGCTTGTTGACTCTATTGATTTTCCTATACCATGCTCATCTTCTGCGTTTTATGAGATTCTGAGCTGAGTAGAACTCACCCAAAACTATTCACTAATGAAAATAGTTTAGAAAAGTAATCTCAAACTTTGAACATTTTTGCAGAGATGTATGAGCTTCGATAAAGTTTTTGCCAGGGATTATTTGGATTCAGGTCACTTTGGTGTTAGAAAAAGGGGCAGAGACAGACTAATCTGCACCATGTGTCATGGTGTGAATTCAGATCAGAGAGCTGCTGCTCTGAAAATATTCTTTGCTCAAACAAAAGAGGGACTTTAACCTGCTTGTGTGCACTGGTGGCATGGCCTCTGTGTGGAAGAGCATGTTTGACAGTCAGGCAGTCTTTCTCTGTTGTTTCCTTTTCGCAAAATGTCCAGAAAATATTTAATTTCCTTTCCTTCTTTGAGCAAACCTTAGATCTCAAACCTCCAGAGAGCTCTCGTGCGGGACTTCCCACGCTTCTAGCAGGTGACTGTCAGACTGGCCCTGTGAAGGCAACCAGGTCTGAGAGCTGGTCACAGCCAATGCTGTGGCATTGGATCGGAAAAGGTCCCCCTCCTAGACCAGACCAGAATTCTCCCTTCTTACCTGGTGGTTTACATGAAGAGCAGGGCCATTGGGAACAGATATTTCCAATCTATACAATAAACCACCATGTTGTCCCAGTAGGAATTTACCCTGTAGGATTACTTACTCTTGGCTTTGGTGACATGTAATTTTTTTCCTTTTTTATCTTCTGTATTTCCTTCTTCCTTAGGTTTCACTTCTTTTCCTTTCTCAGTCTCTCTGCCAAAACACAAGCAATGAAAACAATTAGTATAGCTTTTACATGACTGTGAGATTTCATGAAGTTAATGACCCAGAAGACCAAAAGTGTTGGACATGTTTCCAAGAGATAGTTTCAGCCTATTTGTAGACTCGGGAAGATAGTATTACATCAGTTGAGACCAGAAGCTCATGCTCTTTCTTTCTAGTGACAGTGTAGAGTTCAGTTATTCCTCTGAGATCTTGTCATCGCATCGCATGGCTGGATGTTTGGTGCCAGTTTAGGTTTGCAGATCGTACTTACCCAAAAAGGAAACAGCAGTGTGGGCTGCTTGGAGTGGGTACTTTGGGTCTGCAGAGGACCAGCTGGATCTCAAAAGTAAGTTAAGAAACTTATGCTTCGCACATGCTGTGATCAATGGAGATGTTCTTTACTTTCCTAGCATCTCCTTTAGATCAGAACTCTGTGCATTGATATTTTCGCTATGGATTTAATTATTTCTTTGGTGTGGCTTGCACTCTGCACGTGCCCGTGTAGGTCATGTTGAACCTCCCCCCCTCCCCAAGTTAATTTGTCCAAACATAGGCAGATGGGCTTCTGCAGATCAGGAAGCAGCCTTCTGGAAGAAACAAATTGAGGGTTTAAAAGGCTGTGGCAGAATGTCAGACAGGTCTTCATCTTGGCTCTCATGGCCATTCTGGAATCAAACGTGTCAGAAAAAAATGCCTGACTTGGAGTGTCTGGAAAGCTACAGTGCAAAATGACTGGTGGTATCAATCTCCAGGATATCTGGAAGGGACAGGCTGTCCCAGCATGTCCTGTGTTATTCTCTGTTATATCTTTATTTCTATTTCTCTTACATATCAAATAAAAAGGTACAGTTAATTAAAGCTGTAAGAGATGCATTTAGGATTTAGCCAGTCATGCAGAGAGAGAGAGAGGTTCTAAGGTTCATGAGGTGCCTGGTAAGGCTGTTGGGAGAAACCAAGCTGATAGCCCTCCCCTTTTCTCATTGGGAATCTGACCTTGATAAAAATGAAACATCCTTTTATTCCTTAAACGCCAGCTATTCCACAAACACTGACCAACTATGTTCATTTCTACCCACACCCTTTGCTCTGTCCCCCTTCTGGCAGCTGTGCAGGCACAGCCTCCTTCTCTGGTGCAGGAAAGGATCACCTGTTTGACTTAACTGCCCACTGGGAATATTTCCTAGGCCACCAACCCTGCAAAGAGCTGAAACGTCACTTCAACAGATATTTTAGCAGCTCTCGATTCAGTAACAGTCCCTCCTTGCTGTGCCCATCCTCCCAGATCTTAGAGTGCAGCACAGTGTCAGGAATATAACCCAGGTCTCTGTACCTCAGGTTCTTCTGTGATGCATAGCAATATTTCCAGGAAAAGGCCAGAAACTGATCAGTGGGGAATTAAAAATTATTTCTTAAAGAAGAAAAAAAACCCTAAAAAATCAAGCAAACAAGAAAAACCCCACAACCAACAACCAAAAAAAGGAACAACCAAGCCACAAGACAAGACCCCCAGCTAATTTGGAAGATATTTTTCAATATGCACAGCACAAAAAATACCGCACGTATCTGCTGCTCTGTTGGATCTCGTTGACTCGAGCTGGACCCTTGCAGCCTCCAAGAGCTGGCAGTGCTGAGGGACTTGCACCCGCAATGCCTGGCCTGCTCCCACCCTCACCAGGGTGCAGCAGAGGAGCTGTGGGCAGTAGGGGAGCTTGAGCTCAAGGCTTGGAGCAGCTTTAGGTTCAAGGAAGTGAGACTTTCACTGAGCTACCAAAAGGTGCCTCTTTCAGTAGAGGCAGCATGGGCCAGCCTCAAGACAAGGAGCCCAAGATGCAGCTTCATCAAGAGATGTCTGAAGAATCTAATCATTTTTCACCATGTTGAAGCTCTCGTGAGAATCACCAGTTAATCTTACTTCAACTAACAGATTCAGTAGTTGCATCAATAATCACCTTTTTTAATCTACCTCTGATCAAAGACAACAAAACCTTGCCTGGAGAGTGGTGGAGCTCTGTGTGGTAACAGTGGACTGTCCCTGTGTCACCTGCTGTAGGCAGAAGGCTTTATATCCTCATCTCATTAAGCTGGGTTTTTTTAGCTCTGAACCAAACCAACAATTTGTCTTTCTGCTTTGCCAGACCACATCCCTGGCCTGAGAAAGCCAAGCTTTGCTCCGGAGTTTTCTCTTCTAACAGGAGAAGCAAGGGCTGAAATTTGGAGATTATTTGTGACTTACGGTAATAGGGACTACTGTATTTTGTCCCAATCCTTGACAAATTGGGTCAGAAAAGTGTGTGGCCAGGGATGACCAGGAAGCCTCACTTGGACAGTAGCAGCTGTATTTCCTTTGGGCCAGGGAAGACACATGGTCTAGGAGCACCACAGCTGTGTATTTGTGTTGTCTCTGCCCCAAGGAGCACGTTGCACACTGGGACTGCAGCATGCTGGACATCCTGGCCTCTACACCATGGCCTTTCTAAACCAAGAGTGTAGATGGTACAAGGAGACCCTCTCATGAAGGACAATAAGCCACAATGAGCAGAGCAACAAGCCAGTGCATTCATGACCAGCGAGGGGTTGGAAGGTGTGTGGGTGCTACCAAGGGTGCTCCCTGAAAGGGAGATGAAAGTGCAGGGCTGTGACAAGTCAGGGTATAGAGGGGGCCAGTGCCTGGAGCGGCATCAGAGTGACAACCAGGAAGGAAGGAGGGAGCCTATTAAGTGCTTTTATGTGTGCACCTCCATAAACCCAGACTGCTTAGATATAATGAGAAAAAGAGATCATTCTGCTGGAGAGATTCAATGGAAGGAAATTTGGTTAAACAACTTAGGAGAGACACAGGAGGAGCCAGGGCTGATGGTTGAGGGAGGAAATCTTCCCTGTTCAAGTCTCTACCCTGTGTAACATGCAGCAAATGCCATTGTGGGCTTACCTCTCCCTGTATTCTGGGCCTGGAGGGTGGGTGCAAGGTCCATGTTTGTGTGCGGCACCGATGGTCTCATTAACGTTGCTTGTGCCTTGCTATAGAAGGTGCCTGCTGATTTCCTTCTTTGGGTTTCTCCCCCAGGCCATGTTTGAGCTGGTTACTTCCGAAGCCTCCTATTACAAGAGTCTGAATCTGCTGGTATCTCACTTCATGGAGAATGAACGTCTGAAAAAGATCTTACACCAGTCTGAGGCACACATCCTCTTCTCCAATGTTCTGGATGTCATGGCTGTTAGTGAGCGGTAAGACAACTGCTGCTGGATTTTTGTCCAGCTGAATGGCATCGCTTTAGCTAACCTCATTTGTAGAGGGGTGGAGGAGCTGACTAGGGGCAGTCTGTTACCCACTGTCTTTTCAAAAAGCCTGTGGACACATTCAGTGCTTTGAACCCCAAGGGTTTCTCCTGGAAATTACCTGGGACGGACAGGTTACAATTAATATGACTGCTGCATTTCTCATCTAGCTTCCTGTTGGACCTTGAGCAGCGAGTGGAGGAGAATATTGTGATCTCAGATGTGTGCGATATTGTCTACCAGCATACGGTTAATCACTTCTCTGTGTACATCACCTACGTCTCCAACCAGACCTACCAGGAGAGAGCTTACAAGCAGCTTCTGTGAGTTCCAGGGCTTGATGCTAAATTATTTTGCAAAATTCTGTAGACCGTGGATTTAACTGGAATTTTGATATTTATGACAAAGGGTTAGGTGGAAAGAGAATTTCCCATTTCACTGATTTTTCACTGCACCTATAAAAAGAAAACATAACTAAAAGGCTTTATAGTAAGGGTGGGGTGAATAGTATGCAGTTAACATACCAAGTAAGTTCAGAGCCAGCAGTTCCCAACTGTAGGAAATATTCATGCCGTACACAGGGATGCACACTTGTGAAACGTATGTATTTTTAAACTGCAGGTAGAGGTGAGAGATTGAAAGGCCAAGAACGTAATACAGATCTGTGATGACAAGAACAGCCACTGTTTTTCCCAAACTTCCCAGTCAGGCATTTGACCTTTCCAAAGTTCAGAATTAGGTTTTCTTTCAAAACAACAGAATTTTCTTAAAAAAAAACAAAAAAAGTTATTTTCTTCACATACTGATGCTACACACACAGACATTACCTAGGTCTGAGAATATAATGGAGAATATTTTTCCAGTATTTTCCAAGTTTAGCAAGTCTTTGGGTCCAGTAGGAATTTTCTTACGCCAGCTCAAAACAAAGACTGCCCTACAAGTTTGTCTTTGAGAAGAAGAATTGTTTTTTCTTTAGTTACAATGTTCTGGATAATTTCAGGGCAGCCCATTGCACATGCTGCGCTGTGTTTCCTTCCCATAGCAGCAGCTGGTTCAGGGGAGTGTAAGGAGCCCTAATCCTTTCCTTTCGCTGCTCTCCAGCTTTTGAGGCAAAACCCACCACTTTAAGGGGCCTCTTCTGAGCTTGGCCAACTGTTCTCTCCGAAAGGAGGGTACCGCAGGGTTACCTTCAGTCAGAGGTGAGCAATACAGCTGCAGAATATAAACAGTTTGTCTAGAGCCATTAGCTAAACACTCAGAACCAAAGCAGTAATGAGCTGGATTACTTGAGCCTGAAAAGGACCTGTTGGAGGTATTCCTAGATATGAATTTAGAGGGCAGCGTTTTTTTTCGTCTGCGGGAGAACATAAAGCAAATTGGAAAGAACAGACTCCCTTCCGCAGGCTCCTAGCTAGCACAAGAATTTTGCAGCACTTGGCTGAACTCGAAGCCTGAGGTGTGTCACAGTTCCCCCGATTTGGCTGTCCTGAGCCTGTACCTGAGCATGCAGGTTGTGTGTGGCTCTGGTGAGTCACACCACTGCACAAGTACCTGCTGCAGCAGTGAGAAACACAGTGGCTTCTCCTGAGTGTTGCAAGTCACACGCAGTGAAGACTGGTTTTGCACAGGTAGCAATCTCTGCATCCACACGGTTTCTGCTAGCCAGGACTCCAGTGGTGTAAGTCTTCCTCAGGACCCTTCCTGGGGCTGAGGCTGCTCTGTGTGGCTGTGGCTGTGGCCCAGCAATGCCCTCACCTGCTGCAAACACCACCAGGGATGGCCCAGGCATGGCCTGTGCACTTCTCAGGCCAGATTCCTGATTTTCATTCTCCAGCTAAGCAGCCAGGAGTAGCCAAGTTTGAGCTGTTTTGTGGCTTGTCTTGTTCTTACAACTGTGAATTTCACCTTGTCACAGAGTTCCAACTGTGTAAAAATATATAATTATGCCTCTGACTCATCTACTTGGACACACACCCCATTCACACACACCTACGCACGCAGTGTATGCTGCTGAGCTAGATGTGCTAACACATGTGAACACTACCATGGCTTGTACATTAAAAGTCTATTTTTTTCCTCCCCCAACACTATAAATAGTTCTAGATTTAAACTAAAATACACCTAGAAGCACTCAATCCCTTCCTCCCCTCTTCCCTCTTGTTGGGAGAGGCCAGGCAGATGGTGTCTCTGGGATCAAGTTGCTTTTGGGTCACCAGCCACATACCAGAGTCTCAAGCAGGGTAGCACTCAAAGCCCTCACTTTCCCTCTCTTTCCTCTCAGCCAGGACAAGCCAGCTTTCCGGGAAGTGATCTCACAGCTAGAGCTGGATCCCAAGTGCAAAGGCCTGTCCTTCTCTTCCTTCCTGATTCTGCCATTTCAAAGGATCACTCGGCTCAAGCTGCTGGTGCAGGTAGAGTTTTGCTCTTCCCTCTCTCCTGAAGGTCTTCTGGATCACTCCTGGAATTTTCCTTTCTAGCAGTTGTCAATGAGATGCTTAGATACAGCCGTGATCTATCCTAGAGCTGAATGAAACCTTTCCACAGAGTTAGACATTCTCAACAACTATGAAAAAAAGATTTCAGTCACACATAGACCATCCCCAAATTAGTGTTGAATTTGCTTTGAGACAGCTATTACTGAGCAAAAGGGTTGAGGAGGAACTTTACTGAGCTGCTAGAAGGAGTAGCAACGCTCCATTAACCCACCTGCCTGATGGTTGTGACGCTGACTCATAGATGCACGGTGCAGAAAAGCTGTGGGACATGGAAATGCTCCATGTATAACACCCTGCATTGTGGTGGCTTGGACCAGACTGTCAGCCATCTTCCTCCTGTGCTTTGCCAGCTTGTCTAAACACTCCTGGAGGATGTGCTTCTAGGGCTGAGGAAACCGCTCAGTCCCATGTGGTTTTATCCCACTGGGATTACCAATAACACTGTTAGTGCCAGCTCTATCTAGCTATTTTTATTTATTCATTTATTTCTATAAAATAGGAGTCTGCCTGCTATATTTCTTTTAGCTACAAAGTCAGATAGGAACAAGTTTTAATGAGAAAGAGGAACTAAGAGGTGAAGTCGCTGTACTTTGGCACTTATCCCGTAATTAGGCTGATGGGCGGAAATAACTTGGAAGTTAGCAAAGACCTTTCTGTGCTGTCAGATCGGGTTGAGAGTTAACACAGCCTTTCTTCACCTGCAGAATATTTTGAAGAAAGTGGAAGAGAAGTCTGACAGAGAAACCACTGCCCTGGACGCACATAAAGAACTGGAAACGGTAAGTTTGAATGAGCTAATGGAAGGACATTAAGATTAAACCATCATGCTCATTTTCCCCCTGCCAAGAGACCTACAAATTACATTCACTCTTGGAGCTGTCCTTCTGAATTTTGTCATTGTTTCAATAGTATTTTTTTTCTCCTCCTTAAGTCTTCCTTACTTTCAAAGTTGGACTAATCTAGTAGCACTTAGATGTCAGTGACGAAAAATCCTTTGCTAACAACAGATATTTATGTTTCCGCTGTAGGAAAGGGCAGAGAGAACGTTTTCCCTTGAGGCCTTCAAGAATATAATTGTTTGTGCAGATACCGAAGGTGGTGGATGCCACTGAGACATGTAACTGGCTGCAATAGGCTGTAGAGTACAATTGTGTCAGGTTTCCTCCAAGACAACCCACTTCTTCCTCTGACCTAGGGTAACAGTTTCTTAATGAAGTACTCAAGCCTGCTTTTAGCCCTCTTCCCTGAGGCTGTACGTAGGTGTGGTGCTCAGTTGTACTAGTTACTGCTGTGTACAAGACACCACGATTACACTGGGATATTTTCTATCTGGGCTGTCCCTGACCTGATCAGACAGGGCAATCCCACTTCCAGGCTACATATCTGAATGGTCTGGATGTAGCTGCAGCTATGTGGGCTGGGACAGAGTGTTTGAACCCTGCTCTGTCAGCAGCTTGGAACATCTCTTGAATGCTGCAGTTCAGTATAAGTATTTGAAGTTGTGTAAGTATTTGAAACTGTGCTAGAACATTAGCCTGAGGATATGCTCGCAGCTTCCAACTGAAATACTACAAAAAAACAGGATCTTGGATTTGCCCTCAGCTAGTCTAGGAGGTGTACACTTTGGAGATCGCTAGGGACAAAGATGGAGACCTTAACAATGAAGAATGTTCTACATTGTTAGTATTTGCAGAATCACTCTTGATGCATTTAGTAGCCAATTTTTTTTTTCCATTGGTCAAAAGCCTGAGGAAGGCTGTTCCTGTGGTATGCAGATGACTGTAACTGCTGATGGAAGAATGCTCTTTTTATATTCAGCTCTCAGCAACTCACCTGATCAGTTTCATATCTCCCTTTGCATGGTTACTTATATGTAAGTGTTTAAGTTTAGATGCCTAATGTCCAGCTAGGTATAAGCATCGCAACGGAGATCATCTGATGCTTATTTTCTCTGTAGGTATCCTATTTGAGAGGTAAGAGCTGATCACAGTTTCAGTTGCTGATGTTCTGGTGAATTCTGAGTAGCAGAAACAGAGCACAAAGTGGAGCTTGTTCTCCAACGTAATTTTTCTACCTAGACGGTTCTCCGGAGAGTTGCTCCTTATGAAACAGGCAGTGGCATCTAGGTTAAGGTCCCTGTAATAGGGTAACCTGCACATTGGTTGTGGTTTTTCAGTTGAAAGTTTGTGCTCAGAACACAGCTGGGCTCTGTATGATGAATGTCTCTCTCCCTGGGACATTTCATAACCTTGGCACCTAGTGCTGCTTGGCAGAACCGCAGCATTTGCATCTTTGAAATTAAGATCTTTGGCTTCATTCTCTTCTTGAAGATGATACTGCACATGTACCTTGTTTCAAGTGTTGGGGATGAGCAAGATGAGATACATGGCATGTCAATCTGGAAAATGAGCTGTTCCCTTTGCTGTGCAAGCAGGAGTATTGCTTTATACTGTCTATTCAGTAACGAATGCAGCCATCTAACATGTCCTATGATAGTCAGCTTCCAGCTGTAATATCTAAGTGTTTGGGTTTTTTTTGGTGGGGTTTTCTGGGGGGTTGTTTCCCCCCCACCCACCCTTTTTCGTGTGAATATTGTGCTGGTAGAACAGCTTGGCTTGGCCAATTCCTGTTACAGCAGGGCACTTACCCTGACATGGTCAGGCCTGCCTTTGCTGTCCATCACCACTTACCTGCTTAAGGTAGCAGGGACAAATCTTTCTACTCTCTTTCTCCCCAGGTGGTGAAAGCATGTAATGAAGGTGTCAGGAAGATGAGCCGAACAGAGCAGATGATCAGCATCCAGAAGAAACTGGAATTCAAGATCAAGGTATATGCATAGGCTGGTAACCCACTGCAAACAGAGAACAAACAGCATCCAGGTGTTGTGCACACATACATGGTAGTAGTAACCTAATTGCATTCTTGTTAGTGAGTGTTCTGGTCCAAAGCCTTTGAAGGAGATGCTGCTGCTGCAGGTACTGCATCTGTGCAGGTGATCTCTGTGCGTGCATGCTGCAGAGACAGGGGCAGCACTGAGGCCAGCATGTCATGTGTGTACGCAGATGTGACACACTGGCTTCAAACCACCTGTGTGCAGTGGGTGGCTCTTGCTCCAGCTCTCAGTTCTGGCTCTTCCCTCTCAGCTCTCTTCAAAATGTAGGTCAGCTTTCAGCTATTATTTTACACTACAAATGACATTAAAGAAAGATGAAAGCTACAAAGCAAAACACTTTAAAGCTGGAAAATAACAAAATTAAGTGTGTCCCACCATTTTAACTCATCTCTACATTTATGCATTATGTCAATTCTCTAATTACCTGCTCATGATCTATTTTGACTCCACTCAGGGAATGACTGAATCAGTATTTAGGGGTGTCTGATCAGAGCTCATTTAATATATGCCATGAAATTCCAGTGCTGAATATAAAGTTGCCAGTTCTTTTACTGAGTGCTATGGAGATGCTTCTCAGATCTGTCTGCTTCACAAACTTTAAGGAGCATGTTTCACTTCCCAGCAACATTTTTATGTACCTGAACAACCAAAGTAAAAAAAATGAGATCATTTGTATGGAAAGCCACACTGGGTGACCAAGAATTTGATTTTTCCAGAGCATTTTACCAGTGTGTCAGGGCTAGATCACAGTCCACAGGACAGCACTAGACCGGGGTAGCTACAAGGCTGCCTTCATCTCTTGCAAAGCTGAAACTGTAATGACAGGCAGGACTGATCTATCCCTGGAACAGGTCTACCTTGGGCACTGGCACAGCAGGGCTCCTCTGGTGAAGAGAGTGCAAGAGTATGGAAAGAGGGATTGTGCCACCATGCATGTGGCAGACACAGTGAGAGAGGGAGTGAAGGTGGGAAGAGTAGCAGTTACACAGATGTTTTCCTGTATTTCAGTCATTTGACTGGAAGCATGCTGTTCTAATATAAGATGTGCTTTGTCCTGGGCTGCTTGTTTTTAACATGGTGTGTGGTAAAACTCTAGCAGAAGTGCTGTTGTGGCTGCGTGGACAGTATCTCCACCCAGATGGGACAGACCCAACCAGTGAGAACCTGATTAACCTGGTTTTTGGTAGCCAAAAGGCCAAACGCATGTTTTTGAAGGTCTGTCTCCCTGGCCAGAAAGGCTCAGCCCAGGTGATGAGACATAGAATCTCCCAGAGACAGGTCAGGCTGTGCAGGGCATAGCCTGGTGTTTAAGTCCAGCACTTGGCACTCCAGCATTGCTGTCCTTGAGCGTTTGCTCATTCTTGGACCCCTGCCGTGTCCCTGTCTGAGTTCTGTTACGCTCTTTGCCAGGCTGCAGCGTGGATGACAGAGCACACTGCCTGCTCTGCGCAAGTTCTGCTCCATCCTCTGCAGTGCAGCCTGTGGCGATGGGAGCTCACCACCCTTCCTTTCGCACCTCTTCGTGTTTTCAGCATCTTGACTGCATAAGCCCATGGGGTTTTGCTGTCCTCCTCATCTTTGCTATCTTTTCCTCACTTCTAGTCTGTGCCCATCATCTCTCACTCCCGCTGGCTGCTGAAGCAGGGGGAATTGCAGCAAATGAACGGTCCAAAGACATCACGAACGCTTCGCACCAAGAAACTCTTCAGAGAAATCTACTTGTTCCTTTTCAATGATCTGCTAGTAATTTGCCGGCAAATTCCTGGGTGAGTGCAAAATTCCGCTGGTATGCAGGGCACTTCATGAGTCCTGTTTGCCCCTGGGTTTATCCAAGCTGTGATGCTGTGCCTCCATCCTGTCCCCCAGGCACAGGGAGGGCATCCTGGCCTGACTGGTACACCTCCTTCGGCAGTCACCTTGCCTCTGTGCACCGTTGACTATTCAGGGGTGGCACAGCTCTCCAGCCCAGATCTCCCAGGAGGGTAAGGAGCATGTATTGACCAGTTTCTGCAGAGTGGCAATGAGTGACATCAGCTGGTGGGCTGACCCAGGAGGTCTGTCTTCCTGTCAAGAAGTGATTTTTGAGTCATCGCTGCCTGAAGAACAGCTCAGATTTAGCCAGTTGAACTTGTAAGAAAGCAGGCTAGAAAATCTGAGCAGCAGGGAGGGGTATAAATTTAGGCCTGGGGTTAGTGGTTATATTTGACATGGTGTAACCATATATTTGAGGCTGGTGTAACCAGCCTCAGGAGGAGAATGTCATCGCGCTTAGGACTAGGTCTTGTGCAACTAGACACTAGTGAAATACAGCAGCACAGGTGGGTCCCAGAGAACAGCGTGTTCTTTGTAGCATTAACTAGACTCACCGGTAGGGAGCATCTCGCCTGTCCAACATTTCTAATAAACATGTCGCCGCAGTGTCTGTATGCCTGGAAATATTTTGCTTCTGTGGCAGCTTGTGTCCAGAAAACACAGACGCAATTTACAAATAGGAATGAATTAAGCCTCACAGTCCCCTTTGAGGGAGCACTGTCTGAATTTTGTACACGGGGAGCTCAAACAGAGCAAGGAGCTTGTTCTAGGCCACGCAGGATGGCTAAGGCAGAGCAAGGCAAGGGTTTCTTGCTTTGCAGTGGGTTTTCATAACCACCCACTCATCTCTTCCCACAGCAGGGCATCTTTTTTCCTCCTGCCACACAGTAGTTCCTGGTCTGTCCCCTCCATACAGTTCTGGGTGGCTGAAGCCCAAGTCTTCTGGGATAACTGCAGTTTTTCCTAATCTCCTCTCTAACCTCTCCCAGGGACAAGTACCAAGTGTTTGACTCTGCTCCCCGGGGGCTTCTTCGGGTAGAGGAGTTAGAAGATCAGGGGCAGAGCTTGGCCAACGTCTTCATCTTGAGGCTGCTGGAGAATGCTGATGACCGGGAGGCCAGCTACATGCTGAAGGCATCATCCCAGTGAGTACAAGTCACCCCATCAGTGCTCAGCTGGGCTCTCTCCCTACACCAGGCAGGGGCAGCACCCTGTTTGCATGGGGAACAGCTCTCCGGGCTTACCAGGGTCAGGCAGGCAG
The DNA here is from genome assembly GCA_035590215.1 of Microhierax caerulescens. Taxonomy (NCBI): domain Eukaryota; kingdom Metazoa; phylum Chordata; class Aves; order Falconiformes; family Falconidae; genus Microhierax; species Microhierax caerulescens. The sequence goes on along the minus strand of JAVJGJ010000003.1, from coordinate 3,025,231 downwards.
AGACCCCACTGCTGCAGCTGGGCTGGCCCTACAAGCCTCTGCCCAGCATCACTCTCCCGAAACCGCTTTTGTCCTCTCCTGAGGAAACGCACTAGTGAACTAGGCAGGTTTCTCTCCTGTACGGTGTATTTGTAGCATTCAGAGTGGAGAATGGACAGACACTTTGCACTGTGGGACAGAGAGATCAGAAATTTGCCCCAGCCCAGGAGCTCAACCGATTTACAGCCTGCAGCACATGCAGAAAGAAAAAGCAAGCAAGATGTACGCTGCGCACGCCTCAGCAGTTCAGCTGCTTCACTCACCGAGATCGAGTGCCTGACCAGGTCTGTGAAGCCAAGTGGCTCCTGCTGGTAGGCAAATGTGGGAGAAGGGGGCGCTCCCTCAGCGCCTTCCACAGCTGATGCCGATCTTGCACAGCCCTTGTTACTCAGGGCCTCCTTGTCTCCCTGGATACAGGTTTTATTGGCTCACTGATTTTTCACTTCAGGCTCCAGCAAGCTCAGACTGGGCAAATAATTCAGTTGCACTAACGCAGGCTTGATTGTTTCAGAGCTCAGGGCCCAGCTTTCTCATTGACCCAAGCCTTACCAGGCCCACGTTTTCTAGGCACAGCATCTGCTATTGCAGATGTACACATACCACTAGCTAAACAGCTACTAGAGGTGATGCGCACCCCCAGCTCAATGCTCCTTTGCTGTCAGTAGGCCAGCATTCAGCATCCACATCCCTTAATGAACACCAGCCCCAGCATGGACCACGTCCTGCTGCAGCCCCAGGGGCTGCACCCTGACCCCCCCAGTGCTGTGCAGCACCAGCGTCAAGCAGACAAGCTCCCAACACAGCGAGCAACTGCACTTTCTCTCCAGCCACGTGACTGCAGCTTTACTGTACCGAAAATAGAGATGTCAGTCACATTATGCAGGGCAAACGCACATTTGACGTCTGTGAGACTTTGCTGTGCAGAGAACGATAAACCAGGCCAGGGTTTGCCTCAGCTCAGGGGAGGCAATTGCAGTTCTGTGCTTTTGCATCCTGTCCCATCTTCTAGGTGGTTACAGTGAGTGTGTGATCCAGCACATGGCTTGCTAACCGGTCTTGTGTGCTGAAATGTGATGTAGCAACTGCTGAAGGCTGCAGTTCCAGAGCTGCAGGGATGATTTGGGCAGTACTGGCACAAACTGGAAAATGGAAGACTTGGAAGAGCTAAGTGGGTGCCAAACAGAGACTGCTGCATCTGTTCCACAGCTCTTGCATGCATTGCCCAGCTCTGAACCCATATAGCAATAATGACCTGCATGGTGGCAGTTTGCAGCTTCTGCCCTGGGTGGGCTCTGCCAGGAGCTGGCAGTACATGTAGCCATGGCTGGTCTCGGGTGCAGGACTGGAGCACAGGCAGGCCCCTCACAGGCTTGAGAGGAGCTGGGGGCTGGGGACCAGCTCCAAAGAGCCCTGCAAGGAGCTGTGTGGAAGGCCAGTCTGCAAATAGAAGCATGGCAAGAGCCTTGGGTTGATGTTTGTGTGCCAACCCCTCAGTGCACAGGGCCCTCATCCTGCATGTCTTTGTGGTGTGAGGGGCTGCACTCGACCTGCAGCTGCTTTCACTGGTCCTTAGGTTCACACGTCAGCCCTGAAACACAAGGTGTTCTCAGCCCTGCAGATCAGCCTGCCAGCACTTGTCCTTCACATCTCCCTTTTAGGCCTCTCTTGTCCCAGAAGACACTCTGGTGGCTTTAGATGTGTGTCAAGTTCAGGCATTAAAACTACCGTCTGAGAAGGTGGAAAGCTCTGGCTCCCTCGGGGCTGGCAGCACAGCTGGTCCTCCAGGCAGGAGCTGGAGCCTGTGAAGATGAGCTGCCTGTTTCCATAATGCCTCAAGGGAGCACCAGGCCTGGGGCTTCTCCAGCTCCTGGGAAGTCTTCACCCTCCTGCTGCAGGCCCAGGTTTTGCATAACAGCTTGCTGGATCTGGTGACGGGTCTCTCCTCTCATCCTCTGCCAAGTGAGCGGTACCCTTAGTATGCCGCAGTGTTTGTCTGCAAGCGGATTAATCAGCTCTGCCCTTTAAGCGTTCCTGCACAGCAGCTGCAGGAATAAATGGTCCCTCTAACTGCTTTTCTCCAGGAAAAACTGTTCCTATTGACCCAGCCCAGCCAGGAGCTGCCTTTGCTGGTTAGAGCTCGGAGAATGCCAGGCCCCCCACCCACTGCTGCCTCTCTGAAGCTGTGCTGCTCCCAAAAGGGAGATCCTGCTGCTTGTGGGGACAGCCAGCCTGGTGGCCCTGCAGCAAGGCAGGGCCCTGGGCACTGTGGCATGTGTGACATCCCAACCCGCATGTGCAAGAGGGAGGCGAGGCTCAGCATTACTAGTGAGTCCAGGACCCTGGGGGGGCAGGCAGGAAAGGGCTGTGAAAGAAGGAATTGGGAGCCCAGGGCTGGCTGGCAGGAGAGCTGTGGTCCCTATGACTGTCTCGTGCTCACAGCCTTGGTTTGTGTCCCCTATGCAGGAGTGAAATGAAACGCTGGATGATCTCACTGGCCCCAAACCGGAGAACCAAGTTTGTTTCATTTACATCCAGACTTGTTGGTAAGAGACTCAGCATGGGAGTCAGGAGATCTTCATCTTAACCGAGGGCACCTTATTCTGCCCCGAGCTCAGTCCAGACCCAGGCCTGAGGCCTCTGCTGAAGCTGAACCCTCTCCCTGGGCTCCCTTTGTGTTTCTACCTTTGATGCCCACTTGTCTCTGGGCCTGGCCCTGACCTTGCTCCCCTCCAATGTGGGCTGGGCTGCACCAGCACTCTCCCTCCCACCGAAGCTGCTCATGGGTGGCACTGTGGTGGTGACATGCACCCGCCTCCTGTCCCCACAGAGATGCTCCCCCAGTCCCTGTGGCTGGGACACCCCTTGGCCTCTGCGGGGTTTCTTACCAGACCAGAGGGACCATTTGCAGAGCTCGCGGTGCTACGCCCACCCGAGCTGTGCTGTGCAGCCGGCTCCATCTCAGCCTGTCCCTCACTCTCGCCCTGTTCCCTTGCAGACTGCCCGCAGATCCAGTGTGTCCACCCATACGTGGCCCAGCAGCCAGACGAGCTGTCCTTAGAACTGGCTGATGTCCTCAACATCTTGGACAAGACAGATGATGGTATGGGGGACGGGATGGGGATGGGCTGGGAGTCCGTGTGGAAGGGTGGGTATTGCTCTAGGCAGGTGGCTGCTGAGCAGCCAGGAGGGGCCCTCTGGCTAAGGAGAGACCCTGGCGTTAGCATCACAGCCAAGGGGACTCACAGCAGGAGGAGGGAGTTACGACTTCCTTGTAACACTTAGCAAATCCAGGCTGTCCTGAGCTGTGGCAGTGTTGACACAGCCACCCTGGCACTAGCTGTCGGCCATGGCAGGTCTGGCATAGCCATCCCAGATGTAATCCAGAGCTATTCTTACCTTGATGATGCTTTGCAGCCACCTGGTCCTGGTGTGTGGGGCACACTTGTAGCTGGTGGACCCTCACATGGCGTATCTGCTGGGGATCACTCCTGCAGCATTGGAGGCAGTGGATGGCACTCAGTGGCAGCGACGCCTGCTTTCTGCTGGCAACTCTTGAGCCAGCTGTCCACACTCAATGCTGCTGAGGCGAGCGGGCCTCCTTGGCTAGACTGACAAACTGGGTCTGCCCCAGCACAGGCTTCTGAGCAGCTTCCAGAGAGCACTACCAGCTCCGTAGGCTCTTGCTAGCACAACTGTCGCAGTGCAGGAGCAAGGGCCAGGCCTTCCCCATTTATGCCTGTCTCTGTCTCTGTTCAGGCTGGATATTTGGGGAGCGTCTTCACGACCAGGAGAGGGGCTGGTTCCCCAGTTCTATGGGGGAGGAGATCCTGAACCCCAAAATCCGAGCCCAGAACTTGAAGGAGTGTTTCCGGGTGCACAAGTCGGATGACAGTCAGAGAAGGAAACTGGGCAGCAGAAACCGCCAATGACTGCTGGCATCGCCGAGCGCCTGGAGTGTCTGTGGGAGAGGGGCAGAGGACAGAGACTGGCAGCTGGGAGGATGTGACAGTGGTGCTGTGGGCCATGGTGCAGGACCTGGTGTGTTGGACCAGGAACCCGTGAACTAACAGATTGTAGTTCCTGGGCTTCCCGTGGCACTGATCCTTTCCTGGAGATCAATGCTTCCAACTGGCTAAAATAACCCCTTTCCAGGTGTTCTGTAAAGCCCCAAAGAGCATGAGCCAAATGGGCACAGCCCAAAGGCCACAGGGTGGCAGCCAGCTGACCCCTGTTACCTGCACCCGTGCTAGCTGGGGCTGGCTCAGGACACTTGGGGCAGCACGTGGCCACAAATGTAACTAAGCAATGACTGTTGCCCAGTTCGTCGCTACCTTTCAAGTTTGGGGCGCTCCTAAAGCTGCATCTTAAGTAGAAACTGAAGCAGAGGAGCTGCCTCTCACACAGCCCGGCGGCACCAGGCTGGGATGAGCCCCAGGAGCTCCAGCTCCACAGTCCTGCTGTGAAGCCGCTGGGCCCATTCCTGTGGGCAGACCCTCGATCTGCTTCCAGTCAAACGCTCCAAGATGCTCCACACCAGCCCTGCTCCACCAGCAGCCCAGCCTCGCCAGCCCTAACCCACATCTCTGACTGTCTGATGGCCTCGAAGCACGTCAGGGCTCTGCCCCATAGCGCACCCCTCTTCCGCAGCCAGCATCTCTCCACAGAGCTGCTGCAGAAGCCTGGCACCGCAGCCTTTTCCGGCTGATCTGCCTCTTGCAGTCTCCGCTGCTCCCTGCTGCCACGGCACAGAGCAGGGTGTTCGTGCCAGCATGTCCCCACACACCACCATGTACCACAGGAGCACCAGCAGAGCCAGGCTGCCATGCAGCAGGCAACTGACCTTGCCCCAGGAGCGTTGTCCCATGTGCTGTGGGAGGCCCAGCGACCGCTGCCTGCATGCTTGTAACCCACGCCACCCAGCTGCACATGCAACCTGCGTGCACAACCCCCTGTACAGGCTCACCTCCGTGTATATACGCAAATCCGCTGTCTCCAGCAGAGCCGGATCATCGCTCCTTCCAGCTGTGGCACTGAGCATCGCATGAAGCCCAGGGCGCAGCACTAAGACCAGCCAGGGGACAGGCCCGTAACAACCGCCTGTTGTTCAACAGCCTCACTCTGAACAGTCCCATATGTGGCCACAGCCAAGGGGCTCTTAGCTACAGGGTGGTCCCGGGCTGCAGCCAGCATCCATCAGGGAGATCAGTTATTTGACATCTTTCTGTCACGCTGCAAAGGAGGATCTGCCAGGCGCTGTGGCCTGCGCTGCTGTATGCTCCAGCAGTGCCACGGTTGTGCTCAAAAAGGTGACAGAGAGCAGCTGCCTGTCAACGCAGCCACGCACCAGCCACGCGCAGAGCGGAGGAGGGCGGCCATGCTGATGGCAGTGTAGGGAGGAGGCAGGATGCCAGGGAGCTGCTGGAGGGGGGCTCCGGAGCGCTGCGCTGGAGCTGTCCTTGGGCTGCGCGAGGCCCAGGTTACACACGGGGCGTGTGGTGAATAGCCAGACCCAGCCAAGGGAGGGCCAGGGCTGTGATCAGGGCTGTCCTACCATCAGCCCAGTCCGCCCTGCGCCGGGGGGTGGGGGCTGCAGCCAGCCCCCAGGATGAAACCAGTGGGAGCCACAGCAGTGAAGGTGTCACCCCTCAGACCCAGCTCAATGCCACCATGTTAGCGTGTGCCAATAGCCAGCAGGGCTGCTTGTCCCAGCCCCCTGTAGCAGCCCAGGGAGAGGGGCACTGAGCAGCTCGCAGCAGCTGGAGGCTCCCTGTCACCTGCCAGCACCCAGCCCAATGCTGGGGACCAGCAGGGGACCACAGCCTCCAGCCTGGTGCAGCAGGCTCATTTAACAGAGACACCCCAACGTGGCCCACCCCCAGCAGCACCCCCCAGTCAGCTTTCTGAGTACAACCAAACCCCCAGCTCAGGGCCCAGACCTTGCAGCAGCCACAGGTTTTCTAACGCAGAGGAGCTCCAGCTCGAGGAAGTCCTTAAAATTACCTGAGACATCACCACACCCCCCAGCTCCTCCAGGTTCAAAGTGCAGCAGCTGGCCCAGCCCAGGGATGTCTCCCATAGCATGGGAACGCTCCCTTACCACCAAGATCAGCCGTTTCGTTAGTGGAGGGACTCACCCAGGTTTCCCAGTGCCAGGATGCTAGTTTCTCACTGCGTTTCTGCAGGGGAAAGGGGCTCAGGACTGCCCTGCACCATCCCACCACCCACTGCAGCCCTGGGACTCGCTCCAGCTCCTCTGGCTCTGTTGTGACTTTTTAGGACTCCAAACCCTTGGCACAGGCTGTGCCGTTTTCAGGCACCAAGTGGCATCCAGTGTTATTTCTTCAGACCCAGCCCTGCACGCCTCCGTTCCAGTGGTCTCAAGTGTTGTACAGGGCCAGGCCTGGGGCCCACGAGCATGGGCTGGAGCCCCCACCGGGCTGCCTCAGCAAACTGGGGAACTTCTTGTTGTCTCGTTTTTCTGTGTGATGAAATGTAGCTGAGCGAGCAGCGCCAAAGCAACACGCGTGCATCTTCTTCCTCCCACCCTGCCAACTGCGTGCCTCCTCCCCAGCCCCCTGCCCCAGTGCAAGTGGCGGGGGGCAGCTAGCCCAAACACGGGGTGGAAGTGGGGCTGAACGTGAACATGGGGTGGGGTAAGACTGGAGAAGTATCAGGGTGGTTTACACCAACTGAACAACCCTTCCCACAGGCAGCCCTGCAAGGTGATGCCCAGCACCATTACTGCCACCCATGCTATGCCAAGAGAGCCAGTGCCAGCTCAGCGCCACAGGTCCCGCCTGGCTGCGGGGGGACACTGCCAGCTGTGGTCCAGCTGCCAGGTCTGTGTGCACCCAGAGATCCACATGCTAAAGAGCAAAGAGCACTGTGGGGTGCAGCTTCGCTGCCCAGTGCAGAGGCTGGGATGCCCCTTAGCACAGCAGCACTGGGATTCCTCCCCAGGGTGGCTGGGGCAGACAGGGAGCAGGAGCAGCTGAGGGAAGGAGACGGGCTGGTTGCGTTACACAAAAATGTTTTATTGAGTTCAGGAGGCCGAGAACTTTCTCAGCGTGATGACGACCAAGGCCACAAGCACAGACGTACCCAGGAGGGAGGCGATGACAATGGCACCAATAGCTCCAGGCCCCAGCGAGCCTGCAGGAACAGAGAACGAGGTGGCATGAGTTCAGCTGAGCGAGTGGGTTCCAGACAGGAGGGGCCACAGGGATACCCCCCACACCCAGCTCATCCCCAACCACTGGGCCACACTCCTGTCCCAGAGCTCCCTGCACTGGCCACAGTGGCCCTGTTGCCATATCCCCAACGCAGCTGAGGTGTGGTCCTGCATCCCAGCGGCATCGAGCCTGGGGCAGGGGGCTGGAGCCTCCTTACCCAGCTCCCAGTGACAAGGACAGCTGCCACACAGCAGGTCTTTGGCACTCAGCTTTCCTGTTGACACCCTCAGAGGGAGCTGTTGCAGAACATCACAACAGGCATTTGCTGTAGCTCAGGAGCCAGGAGAGGCTCACGCTGCACGCTCCAAGGGCTCCAGGGACACGTCCCCTGGGGAGCCCTGCTTGTGGCAGGGTTGCTTCCCCTGAGCAGGCGATACAGGTGCTCTTCCCCCCTGCCAGCAGCAGGCCACCTCTGGTGGCTGCAACACCTCCTGGTGTTGGAGGTGACTGAGCCGCTGCGGCAGTGACCTGCGGGCAGCCCATGGCACAGCCACATACCGTCCCCGGCGTCCAGCCGGTGCAGGTGGGTGGTGTCCTCGGGCTCCAGCTCGGAGGTGTATGGGGGGAAGGCGGTGGCATCTGAGAGCCGGGCTGTGGTGGTGGCGGCATCGAAGGGGCCAGCTCCGGAGGGCAGCTCGGGCGGCTCGTTCCAGAGGGTGGGGACGGGGCCCTGCGGGTACTCTGCTGGAAGACAAGCACCCACGGTCACTCTCCAGCATGAGCGGCCCCGGCCAGGCTGCTGGCAACAGCTGCAGCTCAGCAGGTCCCTGTGCTCCAGCTGCCTGCCAGCTGTCCCGGGCAGATGGAAGGTGACCCAAGGGCTCAGAAGCCCAGCGGGACAAGAGCCCTCCTCTGGGAGGGCACCACCACCACAGGACACCAACACATGGAACAGCCAAAGGCAATGCCCTTGCCCTGGGGCGAAAGCAGCCTGCCACAGGCTTCTGCGCAACCTGGTGCGCGCAGCACACAGGGAGCTCCCCACCACCGTGTGACCTCCGCTCCTGCACGAACCCCCACATCCAGTTTGCTCCTGGATGCCCATGAGACCGGGCTGGGAGGGGGTTGTCACATCTCTGCAACAGGCAGAGGCCACCCGGCCACCCACACCAGCCAGATTCACAGCACCTCAGGGCCTTTCTGTCCTGCACCACTCACCCACGCAGCGCAGGGTGCCATCAACGCTGGCAGTGCACAGGACATAGCTTCCCCAGGCAGGAGCCCCAGAGCCTTGGCTTCCCCCTGCCCCAAGATGAAAGCCGGCCAGGCTCTGTTTGATGTTACCGTTCACCTCCTGTTATTTCTTCCCCCTGTGGGGTCGGGGACCAAACCAGAGAGCCTGCCCTGTCTGCGTGTGGCTGAGCCGAGCGCTCCCTCTCAATGCCCGGCTTGTTCAGGTGGGCCCCGGCAGGAGCAGGAGACATTCCACAGCTCCCTGCTGAAACCGCTGGGAATGTTGCACTGGGATGGGGAAAAAATGGCAGGGGGGCGGGGGGTGGTGGTGGTGTGTCAGCTAGGAAAATGAACACCATCCAGCGCCAGGGCCCAGCTGAAGCGACACGATGGTTATCAGGGCTGGGAAAGAGGGTAACAGAGGAGCCGGAGCAAGCAGCCTGGGCCTCCTGGGGCAAGGCACAGGGCTATTCCCAGGCACCCTGGCTCTGGCACAGCATCTCTTGGCGCGCTGGGGCAACTCTTAAGACTTGGCCCAGGCTCCACCTGGCCCACCAAGAGCAGTGGCAGCAGCACATCTTGGCAGCAGCACCCCCAGTGTTCAGTAGCTGGAGCCCTCCTTGCCTCCCACAGGCAGCCAGCAGTTGTAAGAGCACAAGATGAAGAATCAACACTAATGGGCTCCACCACACTTTGTTTTCCCTGTAGGAGCCCTGCACCAAAAGGAACAGGAGGACCAACACTAAAACACTCACTTTTGCTGCCTGTACAAACCCACTGATAGGGCTCACCGCAGGGCTCACATCAAAGAGCTGCTCCCACCGTCCCCAGAGCTATTTGAGGCTGCCTGTGGACTTGGGAACACAACAGCCTTCTGGACTAGTTTTGAAAAGTTCTTTCTACAGCTGTAAAAGCTACAGGGTTTTCAGCCAGACAGCTGCCAGGGTTAACCCTGGTCCAGCGAGCAATGGCAGAGACCAGCCCGCAGAGCGAGGCCCATGCCAGTTACACCCGCACACCCCGGCTGGCTGGCCCAGCCCAGGGAGAAGCCAGGAGCCACGGTGAGCACCCACCACATCCTCACACGCCTGCTGCATCCAAGGTCACCACATCGCAGGTGGTATCTCAGCTCCCCAGCAGAGCACACAAGAGCTTTGTGCTCCATGGGGGCTCCCCAGAAACACGCGAGCCCCTCACAGGGCCCGCCCCAGCCCATCCTGCAACACCAACCAGCAAAGCTGGAAACTTGCACCCCATCCGGAGGCTCTTCCAGAAAGTACCATTTCCAGTGGACCTCTCATCCGTAAATCCTGTGGTTTAGCTACCAGAGGACAGAGCAGGAGGGAAATACAGAATTTAGGGGTGAATATGGTTGAAACAACAGGGAAAGGAACCAAGCAGAGCAGGGGCTCTCGTTAGCAGCGGTGGCATTAGGAAGCTGTTGGTTTAGGCACGTACGTAACGCTTTTGAAGCCCCAGTTCCAGGCTGCTTTCGCAAGTGGAGGAACTCCACATAGAAGAGCTACACTCCAGCTACAACCTTCCTGACTCTGTCAACACCAGCAGGGCCAGTACCAACACTGCAGCCGTTCCCATCTGGCAAGAGAATCCCACGCTGGAGGACGCCGTTGTTGCATTTCCCAAGAATGTTTTTCTCTCCATGCCAAAGGAGCTGGGTGTGCCCCTCACATCTGACTGGGGGAAAGGTGTTAGCTGAGATGATCTGTAACAGATACAGGCACCGTCCAGGGAGGCTGCAGAACCTGGACAGGGTCGTCCCAACTCCCCATTCTCCAGAGGGCTGAGGAGGAAGCGCTACCCCCTTCCAACCATCCTGTAAAGGCTTTTTTTCTAACCAGACCCACAGGTCCCAGAAAGTCTCTCTTGTTCCCAGTGCATTTAATTCCTGAAAAATTTACTGGTGCTCTCTAAGCTCTGTGCCCTGCTTATTTTTGATAGCCAAGTAAAGAGGAAACAGTCTAATTTGTTTATGATCTCAGTGAGTTTTAAGACCTGGATAGAGTCCTGGATGGCTTCTAGATAGGTATTTGGTTAATTCCCCTCATCTGATTAAAACACACTTTCAGTTCACCCTCAGAGAAAGGGCAGAGTGTGCTAAACACGTGCTTGCTGTCCCGAGTTCCTGTGGTTTTACCTCAGCAGCGCTTCAACCAAAGGAAACACAACTCCTTTCAGCTGGCTCTAGCACCTCGCTCGCGGGAGCCGTCAGCCCAGCAGCAGCCATGCACACGCATAAAGTGAAATACCTGCATCTGAGCATCACCAAGAGCTGGGGCTTGCTGCTGCGCCTCCTCTGCGGTTCCTGCACCTCGAGGCTGCTGGAGCAGATGCCCTGCAGCAGGCAGATGGGGTGGGGGGACACAAACCCAAACGCAAGCCCCATCCCCAGTGAGAGCTGCCAGCAGACAAGCTGCTCCACAGCATGCTGCTGCAGCCCGGTGATGCGCCTGCTTGTAACCAGTACTGCTCTTTCCAAGACTCACCTTTGATTTTCCCTCCTAAACTAATGACTTGTGTCCTCACACACCTCCATTCCTCCCTGTTTGAGAAGCTCAACCACCCACCCAACTATCCCCTCACATCCAGCCAGTGTCTTTTAACAACCAGGAGTCACACCTGCCCCCCTGCAGCACCCCGACAGCCCCAGCGAGCGTCAGCCATGCTGCTGCTGGCTGAGGGCAGCCCACCTCTAACAGAGCAGCTGTAAATGCCACACTCCCATTTCAGTCCTGTACTCCTGTAAAAGCAAGACAGGCAAGGGGGAACAGCAGAGCCCGTGCCAAGTGCCAAAACCCAGCACACCCCCACACCCCATTAATAAGGTCTCACACATCTGACAGCCTCTCCCGGTCCCTGTTGGATACAGCCTGACCAGCCAGGCTCCAGGCGCAGGTGTGACACCGATCCAGGAGGTGGCTCTGTGCTGCTGCTCTTTGGTGTGACACCAGCAAGTCCCTCTCCCTCCTGGGCCACCCGGTTTCTCCGAGCAGTAGACTGGGACTCTTAAGTATCATCTGCAAGAGAAGCAGCAGCAGCAGGGTGGCCAGGCCCGGCCGCACCGTTACTGTCACCCTGACTGCGATGAGGGGGACGTGGTCTGCGTGCCTGAACAAATGCCTCTGAGGGAGGCTCCAGAGCCAGCAGCAGCATTTCACAGGGGACAAGCAAGTTACGGGGCCTCCACAGCCCCCTGGCGCAGGGCACATGGCACTTCTGACTTGCACAAAAAACCCAAACAGCTGCAGCCTCAAGTGAGGGGGGTGCAACCAAGGGTTGGAAACCAACTATCAAAGGTGAAGTAGCACATGGTTTTCCTGTTCACCCAAGAACTTTGTAGAAATAACTACCAAGAAATGTGTTCAAAACATCATCCATCACAAGACCAGATGCTTAACATCTGGGTGAGATCCATGCATTAGCTGTGTTAGCATCAGCCTTAGGACCAATAGTCCTATCACCAGGAAAACCCACCTGGTACACTCAGGTGGTTTATTTGCCCCTAAGCAACCTACAAGGGGCAGTAGGCAGGCACATGGGCAGGCTACCAGGCTGCTGGCACACACGGGTGACCCCACCACTGCCAAGGCTTTGTACCTTGGTGCCAGGTGCTCTGAAGGGAGAGAAACCTTGACCCCATGGCACCAACCAGCTCTGCCCAGAGTTAACCCCATCTCAGCACCAGAGCACAGACTGAGAGCAACTGTTGCTCCACAGACTTGGTAAAAAATACAGTTTGAGAGCACTTAAGACCTGGAATAATCATAGTTACTGGGCAGAAATGGAACCTGGAAAAAATGGAGTAGAAGTATTCCAGTGTTTTGCAATGTCAGGTGAAGGGTGGCACCTCCTCCTTCCCATATGCTGACACTACAAATTGCCTTATTTTAGGAAATATCTCTACTGCACTGTGTCTTCTCCCTCTCTCCAGTAAGGGTTAGTTACAACCGATGCCAAGAAAAGGAAAGAGAACATCGGAGCTCCTACACTATAAAGTAATACACAGTGAGTTTTCTGAACGATGCAGGGACCCAGCAGGAGTTCAGCTGCATGGGCCGTAGCAAGACCTAGAAGGGATGACGCCAAAAGCAACTTGACAAAACCACTATTTCCACACTCAGTGAGAAGGTAGGGTGAGCTGCCAGTAGAGTGACATGGTAACCAGTGCCCCAGATACGCAGTGGCTGAAGGGTCTCCACAAGCAATTGCTCCTGAGGATGCCAACCAGACCTGAAGGATCCTTTGAGATACCCCCCAAACAACCAGAACCTCCCCACAGACAGGCTGCAAGACACCAAGGCAGGCAGATGTGGCTGCTTAACATCTTCATTCCTAGTGTCTGCTCACCAGTGGCCATACTCTTCCTCGTACAAGCTGGTTTCAGCACCTTATCATTCTCACTCTCCACCTCACAACCAGTAACCTTAGCTGGGAGCTGATACTAGTGTCAGTGGTTTATACGGAATGTCAGTGCAGAGCAAGGCTGAGTAGTGATCTACGAAGACTTGCTGTAAGTCTGGACAGACCTGTTGGAACAACCACGTCTTTTTAAGAAATTTGCCTGACAAAACCTATTTATTACTTCTCATGTTCTAGTACTTGAACTTTAGAAGCTTCCTAATCATCTTTTATCCTCCCATTGTTGTGAATGAAGACATAAGTTGCTACAGAAAGACTGTTCTTGGGCAAGGTCTTCTCCTGTATGTTTTCCTTTAGCACAACATCTCCTGCTCTGTTGCTTTTTCCCCCCTCTATGCACTCTGCTGTGCTATGCAGTGTATTTCCATGCTAGCTCAAAACAAGGAAATTCATGACCCTGCAGCACAGTTTAGATACCAAATATATGCATGATTCAGAAGCAAAGCCTTCAAAGCCTTGCAAAGGCTTTTTACTGACTTCCACTTCACTTGGAGTTCTGAATCCATCATATGAATTGAAACTGGTTTTGCTAATAAACAAACAAAATTGATACTTCACAATTCTCCCATGCTCCTGGCCTACACGCCACTTTGGTTTAGAGAAAGCAGAAGTGGAGAAGATTTGGGTGCGCAGGAAAATCCTCGACCTGGCTGTTCCCTGTTGCACCTAGACGATCTAGACAAAGAGGGTTAAAGGCTCAGTGGGTTGTTCCCCATCTTTGACAAATGGGATATTGTGAAGAGCTCAGTAACTCAGAGAATTCCACACTTTCTCCAGTCACAAAGCCCTGACCACGCTGCCCAGGAAACCAGAGTGGCTGGGCAAGAAGCCAGATCAAGGTACACAACCCACCAGCACCCCAAAAGTGCTCTGACTGCTGCACCCAGATGGGAACCTCAGCTGCCAGCAAGATCCTTCACACCTCACTGAACTCCTGAGCACTTACCAGAGGCTTTTGGTCCTAGGTAGCTCCGAGTTCCCACTGTGATAAAATTAAATCCAACGAAGAAGGGAAGACTCATTCTGAACCTGGGTCTGCATGGCCAACATCAGCTGTAGCTCTCTCCAGGGCAGGCTCCGCTTCTGCCCACCGTGGAGGGCTTTGCTACGGGAAGTACGAGGTGCTGAGACAGGAGGGCAGGGGCTGGGTGAACTCTGAGG
>JAVJGJ010000003.1:2962502-3011089 GCA_035590215.1 Microhierax caerulescens | reverse complement strand
GGCAACCAGACCCCTGCTTCTGGCATCTGTCTGGAAACCTGTTGCTTTCTGAGCCTGTAAAAGCACCTGGTATTCCCCACCTTCTTCCTCCTCTCCTGCTCCTGATGCCTCGGGGCCTCCAGCTCGGTCCAAGCTCTTTCAAAGGGAGGGGGATCTCCAAACTGAGAGTCTTACACACAAGCCTGAAGCCTGGCTTCTGGCACTTCCAGCGTCTGCCAGGCGAGCAGGCACAGCCGGCTCAGCCAAGGGGCTGTCCAGCCCCAGGTGGCTGCAGTGGGCCCAGGGCCAGGGCAGGGATGAAAAGAGGCCTTCATAGGGAACACAAAGGGCAGCCTGTGACAGGCGAGCACTGGGAGCTTGAGTGTGGAGCAGCGTGGAGCACTGTGGTTCTGATGAATGTTAAATAAACTTGTTTACAGAAAGGCAGGGCTACATGTGTACGCCTGGAGACCAGAGGACTGTCTGTGCACCCTTCCCTTCTTTGTCTGCACAGGGCAGGAAGTTTCCTTTTCTAATGGGGTGAAAAAGCAGAAAAAATTCCACAGTGCACTAACAGCCCCAGTGCTGGTGTAGGTAACTCTCCACTCCTAATCCAGCAGAAACTCATTCTGCTGGGATGGCTTACCCAACAGGCTGGTTCCCTCAGGTCCTGCACTGCATAGGCGAGAACAACAGACTTCTTAGAGGCCTCTAAAACACCACAGGGAAAGCACCGAGTCTGTCCTACACCCCAGGATCCAAACGTTCACATTCATCAGTATGAAGCTCTTCAAGAGCTACTGGCCTCACTGACCAAGCGCAAGGCACCCAGTAAAGGAACCAAGTGAACTGGGAGTATTTCACAGGTGCAAAGTGACACAGAGGGGCAGCAACAGGTACAAACCATAGCTGCACCACCAAGCAGAGAGCAAGTACACGTGAAGTTGGCAAGGCAGGGGCAGAGCAAACATGTACCAACTACTGGAAACTTCAGGTAGTGCAGAAGAAAATCCTAGCTTAGAGAGGAGCAGGTAAAATCTTCAGTGGCAATTACCCACTTTCTGCAGAGTGAAATACTGTTAAGAACAGACCTTACATGGTTGAGGGGAAGAGCACTGCCACTGCTTCTGGGAGTGTAAGCAAGCTACAGACTGAAACTGCACAGTGTTCCACTATATAAAAAACAAAGGTCAGGGTTTGAGAAGGAAAACATCCACTTTTCAGTGCTCGTTTCTTAGTTACTTTAGTTTCCTGGCAAGAAAAAAGTGTCCTGCAAGGTGAGGATCCATGGGGGAAATACCAGCTACAGTAGTTCTGGTTTTGCACCCACAGACGTTTGAGCTAGGCACAGTAATAAATTCCCCTACCCGTACGAAAGCTCCTTTGAAAAGAAGTAATTTCAACTGCTAGACAGCTGGCCAGGATCTCCCTGCTAGGCAAGATGCTCAGAAACTGGGAGTGAACTGTGATCCAGCCTTGCTCCAGGTCTTGGAAGGCAGGACAGGAATTCAGGAAAACAAGCGCTGCACTCTGGCCCATTACCCCGGCCCGTGCCACCCCTCCACCTCGCCTCCACTCACAGAGGCTCTGGGGGACCAGCCCCCCACCGCAGTCCCACCTGCACGCTGAGCCCATCTCTGGGGTCGGTTGGAAGCCTGTTTTCCCTCGTTCGTAGGACCCACCCTAGACCAAGCAGCCTTCGAGCCAACTGCTGCCCAGCAGAGGTTGCGGTCCCCTCGCCCAGCGCTGCCAAACTAATGATTTTATAATAATGGGATTTCTAACCGGCTCCTTAAAACATGGTGCCCCACAGAGAGGGCGTCTCGCCAACCCCGAGCCTCATCACCTCACTGAGCTCGAGCCCGAGCCACCACGCACCATCCCAGCGCCCCTGGCTCTCGGCACAGTTCAGGCACACATGGCTTTTGACCAAGCTGAAGTTTCCAGAGGCGCTTCCCTGTTCCTTACAGCAGCTGCTGTGAAGCGCTCTGCTGTAGCAGAAAGCATAGAAGGAACCAGAAACTGGCACACACCCTTTAGCCAGAGAAAAATATTTCTTTTCACAACTGTAACTTCTTCCTGCCATCAAAAGCTGACAGCCAGCCGGCCCCACCAGCTGCCGAGCGCCCCATCCACTGCTGACTGATCTGTCTACTGCTCTACTGCCACTAATGCTCACGTAGGCGCTACTGCTATTCTGCTTAGGAAAAACTATGAAGGATTTCCTCAATTTTCTCTATTTTCCCCAACAGAAACTAGGTCTCAGGATGGAGAATGTATTCTTACTCACCACCAGCCGCCGATCCCAAAGCTAGTTTCCATTAATCAATTATAATTCAATACATACGTAGGGATGTTTTTAGGGAAGGGAGAGGAGATATTGCAAGGAGAGGAAAGAGAGAGGCAGGTTAGTAAAAGATCTCCCACGCTTTTGGGCTATAAAGGCAAACAGAGCTCCTTACCTGCCAGCACAGCAGGGACCAAGGTGCCGCACAGCATTAGCAGGACCAGGTGAAGGACTCTGTGGCAGGTCATGGCTTCCCTCAGGAAAAGCGTCGGCAGGAATTCTTAAAACTCTTCTAAGTACGATACAACTTGGAAATTTCACTGGTATAATAAAAAATTTGTCCGGTTGGGTCAAAAAAAACCAAAACAAAACAAAAAAACCCCACACAAACACCAAAAGAATTTCCTTCACAACAGCAAGTGGACAGAGCGAGTGCAAAGCCCAGCACTCGCTCTCCGCCTCACAGAGCACACCTCCTCCCAGGCAGCTCCACCCTCTCAAATTTGTGCCTAAAACCCCATAGGCAGCCGAGCCCAGCCGTTAGGCATCCGTCACCCTGCCAGGCCAGCGTACACACAAGCAGTTGTTGGCCAGCCCTTCCCAGAGGATGAGGGGATGCTCCTGGAATGCCTCCCCTCCGTTTGGCCATCCTGCGGGCGGCAAAGAACACAGGATTCATTGGGGCAGCTAACCCTAAAACCAGGCGGCCTGCTCCAGGGCTCCACTCCTCGGTGGGCAGGGTGGCGGGGCTCTTGCCAGGGCAGGCACCGCAAAGAACAAGGGCCTCAAACGTTGTGAGGCCAAAATGCTCTGAAAAAGAGCCAGCACAGCCCCACGGCACCCCTGCTTTCTGGGTGTAATACTTACAGAGCCAGACTGGGAGCCCTGTGCGGTCTCCGCTGGCAGAACTGCCTGTTAAGATCTCCCAAGTCTTCCAGGCAAGTCACCTTTGTCAGGCAAGGCCAGCATCCTCCTCGGATCCAACCTGCACACACCCTGCCTCCTCCCACAACCTCTGCCACTCCATCCCTCCCCTCCAAGTGGGCTCGTGAAAAGTTCCCAGCAGAGAAAACCGAGGCTTGTTTCAGATCACATTTGCACCAACAAGAGACTTGGGAAAGGATGAAGCGTATAAAGGTCGGAACACTCCAGCTTACTGTCAGAGGACAGAAAAACTTAATTAGGATATTATTATTTTTTTTAAGTTAATGTCAGGGTGAAATACTTCACTGTTTGCATTCAGAAAAAGGTGTAATAAAGTATATAAACACCGCCAACATCAGTTCCTTACACTTTGAAAATACAACACGAGTAGTTTTGTCCTAAACTTCAGATTTTTCTGCCAAGAGATCTCTTTGCTTTTTGGCTTCCTCCAACAGGCAGATACAACTCAGGTGCCCTTTTAAATCATTCTGCTTGCTGCAATTCTTTGCAAAAGAATTTGCTTGGCTGCCAGGGGAAGCAGGAAAAACGAAGAGGGCTGAGCACTGTCCCTGCCATGAAATGGCAAGTGAGGAAGCACCCTGCTGAAGTGCGCTCAAAAGAAACCTGAGACATTTCTAACACCAAACTTGACATCATCTGTCAAACTTGGATCAAAGCCCCATCAACCTTCCAGGTTCACATTCTGTCTGAAAAGGACCTGCAAGTGCGTAAATATGTATCCAGCAGCGGATACAAAGATGTAGCTCCTATTTTTCCCCATCACTATTGATCCAAATGACCTTCACTATAGAAACAGGCCCTGTCTGTCACAGAAGGCGACATGGCAGTCACCTGAGCACACAATCTGAACACATCAGTGTCTTACCTTTGTACTAAACACAGAAGCCAGAGTATTAAAATATAAAGAACAACATCTTCCCCACTGGTCCATTACCTACAGACTCTCAGAAGCCAAGCAAGGTCCTCAGAATTCGACAAATTATTGCACATTTTCCCTGCTTGCATTTCTGCATTTTCATTCAGCGATCGATGAATTGTTCCTTTCCTGCTCCCCAGCTGAGCTGGAAATTAACAGGGTTTTGCTTATTTGTTACACAGTATGGAGCAGTCCAAAATCAGCTTGTAGAAATTAGATCATATCATTAAAAAACAGAAAGTACTTATGAACCAGACATTATGCACTAAAAAAAAAAAGTTATTAAAACAAAGTCAAATTATCAGCCTAAACATGTACTGTTCTCTCTGAGACACCAGTTAAACACGATGCAAAGCTACTGTGTAAGTTAGGTCTTAAGAGTATACTGACTTCATATGCTTTGCAGTAATATGAATGGCAGAAAGACAATTATCATTGACTTTTACTGGGATTTTCCACACAAAACCAAACAGCAAGTAGGGAAAAAAAAAAATAAGGAAAGTAAGATTTTGTCTAAAAAGGGAAGCCTACAAGTTGTCCATGTGGACTTTACGGTGAGGGGAGAAATAAAACCTTTCATTTAGGGAAGGGAATTGGACTGGGTGGGGTGGTTACCAACTGGCAAAAAAGGGCTCCATGGCTGAGTGTTTGTATTAACAGAAAACCAGCCGCAGCTTGATCTCTCCTGCATAAACAACACAAGCATGAATGCACATGTTTTTTGGGGGGTGGGGGGCTGGAAATTAAAGCTTTCTTGTCAGAATTTTCCAATCTCAACTAACTGGTGTTTATTTTTGAACTCTAAAATTATCAAGTAGAAAAAACCCACCGGTATTCCTCACCAGGGAAGAAATAAAGCAGCAGTTGTCGTTCCACATCCTGTGTATTTGCTTGTTGTTGCTTGATGAAAACTGATGCAAGTCGAGTTTTGGGTCAGTTTTAGCACCAGGAATTATCTCAAAACTCAGCTTTGACAAAAGCAAGCAGAAAGTTTTCTCTCAGATATAATACAACCAGGTTTTATTTAAGTTCTCTTCCCCCCCCCCCAACACTGGCAAAAGTTCAGAGGGAGTTTAAAGTTTTGTAAACATTTTAACTACCCCTCTTCCCCCTTTTATGAATTTACAAAGCAAAGGAGACAGGGAGACCAGATTTGCAACAGTTCCAAGTCTCTCCATGCTATTGGATCCAAAAACTATATACAAGTCTGCAGCAGTCTCTGTATAGTTACTGTACATGTTTGGGGGCAGGGGGAAGAGAGAGGAGGAGGAGGAGGAGGAGGAGGAGGAGGAGGAAGAAGGGAAGGTGACCCCAAAAAATGAATAAACCAAACGAAATAAAATCCAAAGCCAAACTGCTCTTGAGCGACTCGAACTGTTTTCTTTAGGCAGTGATGACAGAACAACAGACCCCTTTATACAACTCCACCAAAACGGTAGTGCATCTCCCTTCGCAGGTTATAACCCTCTGGGAATGGGAGATGGGACCAGGGGGGTGAAACTAAGTGCATTTGGCAGTTTTCATTTTCTTTCTTTTGTGGTGTGTGCATGTGGGTGGATGGAGAAGAGAAGACGGTGTTAATCTTTTGGTGAGAGCAGAAGGTTACGATTCCATAAATACTTAAGGATTATGGATCCCAGTGAAGGTGCGTGAAGCAGTTGAAAGTGTAGGAGATAAGCAGGGCCGTCATTGCACATAGCTTCGCCCTCAACAGTCTCTCTTTGTGACAAAAGGGCATCTCTGTGTTAACCTAAGCACTGCTCGAAATGACAACTACCTAAGACTGCTGGGGTACGTATATCTGAAAGCCAGTGTCTGCCCTCACCAGAGACTGAAGATCCACACGGTAAAGATCCTACTGTCTCTTAAACGAGACAAATTTGCAGGAAAAGAGCTCAAAATAAACTGGTCCTAACCCTCCGAAGGTAGCATTTAAGGGATAAATTCAACCCAACAGAAGAGACGCCACCCCCCACCTTCTTCCCAGAGCAGAAGTCCCCACGTGTCCAGGAAGGCTGGAGTATGCTGATGGGGAACTCCTCCAGCTTCAGCATCACCACCTAATGAAGACAGGCTCGAGCTTTCCCTCCAAAAACAATGTGCTGAGAAGGGCTGGCAGGGGGTGTGCAACTTCAAACCAACCCAAGCTAAACTGCGCCCGCCACCGCCCCTCTCCTGCTGTTGCCAGTTCTAAGGTTAGCTTATGAATGCAACTCCTGGCTTGGGAGAGCACCTCTTGCCCTGATGGAGCGCGGAAGTCAGTATCTGTGTGGCATTTTGGGTTTGACCAACATCTGTTAACCACAAACTCTCTCTCTCTCTCTCTCTCTCTCTTTCTCTCTCTCTCTCTCCATGACTGCACATGTTGGATGTGGTACGAGTAACCAGGAGAGGGAAACAATGGTTTGCAGAATCCCAACTGATTTTTTTTTTCCAGGTATGTCAGCAGAAGAAATCACAGCACAGTGAAAGCTTGCTGCCCAAATCAGCCTTGTGGTGAACGAATCCTATCTCCCACCCTCCCAGGACTCTGAACAAAGTCCACTTGACTCTAGGCTGATAGTAGGAACAGTGCCTGTGTAGTCCTGGGCAGAAAGCGTTTGCTGGGGCTGGACAAAGCAGCCTGAGATGATTGATTCTGTGATTCACTGCGAGGCGAAGAAGAACACATGGTGGAGAGTACTGTGTCCAAAATGGAGAATCCATGGTTAACAGATGCAGGAAAAGCCAGTTGATTTGCACATGCTCAGTAGTCTTCCAAAGTCTCTATTTCTCCCATATTGAGCCGCTCCGACGAGGCATTCACTGAAAACCCTGTAAATCAAAAAGGACCTGCGTTAAGAATTTGGACGTGGTATAGTGTATTCAGTGCAATAAGTCTGTTACAAGCAGTAGCATGTGTAAGACAAGATGAATAATGTATGTCAAATAAAAACCTCAAGGGGAAATTCAGTAAGACTAGAGATAGAATTACCCAAACTGTTTGGATTTTTCCTTAATAAATCAAAGATAATCAATTGTGTATTTAGGTAAGTATCACTTGATCTTGAAAAAACGATCAGCAGATGACTGGTTTTGATTTTCATTTAGAAGATGCCTTCTGCTGAGCCAGCGTGAGGCACATCTAGGCCCAGTGGCAATGTGGCTCAGCAACATCTTGGAAGGGAGCACGTTTGAGTCAACTGGTACTTGGAAGTGCCTGTCAACACCATACTTGCATGGTCCAGGAGACCATATGTATATAGATATATATTTTGTGAACTTGGAATCCAAGTGTGGAATCACGCTCAACACTTCAGCAGGTGTGAGCAATTCTACCCCTTAAAGTGTAAATACATAATGGCAATTCCATGTACTTCCATGATTTTTTTTACATTCTATCTCAGAAGTACAACATGAAAATGTACGAAGTTATACAGGGTTATGCAGATGGCTCAAGATGCACCTCAACTTCTACCCAGCCTTTTAACCATAGAGTGCTGAAGATATGATGCAAAGAAAAAGCAAAAAATTTTCTATAAGAAAAAAAAATCCCATGCATCAACCTGTAACTTTCCTAATTAAATCCAATTTTTTTTTATGGTTGTACCAACCCCATATGGAGTATGAGAAAAAGGAAAGTTGTCCTGCGTAAGGCTACTAAGCACAAACCTGAAGGCTTGCCGGGTGCTAGAAAACAAATGGCTTTTCACAGTCATTATGTTCAACAGATAAAAAGTGCTGTTTGGTAGGTTTAAGAAAATTGTTCTGGCTCCCTCTCGTGGCGGTATGTTACCTAAAAGGTTCTGGAATGACTGCAATAGAGTGTACTGATTTTTAAGCGGCATGTACTTCTCTTACAGTTGCAACTTCTTAATTGTATTTAATGTATTTATTGTATTATGTATTTTATAATATATATATTATTATATATATATAAAATAACTTCTTAATTGTATTTAGTGACTACTTCTTCACATTACATAAGCAGATCTTAAAACTATTCAACCGAAGGCCCAGGTCAGGCTCACTGGACTGCCAGCTGGGATGACATAAGTCAGGACCCCACTGAAAAGTTCAGTATACATCAACACAGAAATTACTGATTTCATTTGAAGAGTATTGATTTTGTTAAGAATAAAAAGGGAAGATAAAAAGCAAAGGAAGGGCTCTGCTAGAGCCTTGAAGCAGTGACTTCCAGATGGTTAATACCAGGCTGCTTTACACAAATATGAGCCCAGTAGCACCAGCTCAACAAACACTGACCCAGTGCAGTGCCCTAGTTTTCTTTTTATCCCACACAGCACAAATGTGGACACATTTATTCTACAAGAATACTACAGCGATGCATTACATCCCACAATGCTCAGTACTCATGAACTTAACGCAATACCTCATATCTTAAAGGCCACTTTAAAGAAACCTTTCCATCAGTGCTAAAGAGGCTGGTTAATTACCATCCTCACATAAAAATTAAGATAGAGAATAAGTAAATATAAATAAGTAAAAAAAGGACTACTAATGATGTCATCTCCACTGCCTCCGAATGAAAACTTGTGACTACATTTTTTTTATTTTCCCCACAGTATCTTTGCCACCTTCTCTGAATGAGAGTGGTTAGCTCATGTAGAAAGGTAGGAAGGAATAAAGGCAAGCCTCAAGAAGCTGTTCCTCATGAAGAAACAGAAAACATGCTTTTCTTAAAAGCATGAATTAGCATTAATTCAATAAAATAGGCACAGGTCAACTCAAAAAAGTAAATACAGTTTGAATAACATCCCTGAACTACTTAAAGGTTTCCAGGTAATAAACAGGGTATTGAAGAGGCCTTTTCACAAGGGACAGTTTGATAAAAGTTTTCCATGAAACCAATACAGAGTTTTTTAAATCATTAAATAATAATACTGAAACAAATTCTAAGGACACTTCAAAAACTACCTCTTCCACTCAAACTCAGTCTTTCCATTTAAGGTTGACAAGAATTCTATACTCCACAAGACTCTTCCCAAATTAAACGTTAATTTCCAAAAATTAAAACTGACCTAACAAGCTGGGATCTGCACGAACCATTTTCTGTTTCTTCTTTTTCTTCCCACTCTGCCCAACCTCAAAATTGGGTTGCTGGTTGTTGCTCTGATTGGTCTGAAAGACCGAATGTAGCGAACTGTGGTTCATCCCCCACACTGAATCCTAGAAAACAAAGTACAAAATTAAAGTGCAATTAAGTTTGGTTTATTTATATTGAAAACATTCAGAGAGCCTGAAGCACTTTATACATCATGTGTGGCAGGACTAACCACTGATGATGCATCCACCCAGCACCGATGCATCCTACCTCACCTTTCTAAAGCATATTCTGAATCAGCATGCCAAGACACTATTTCATGGACAGTCGGCCTCAACTGTTCGTTATACAGGAAACTTGATTTTGCAGTAAATATTTGAAGTCTACTTTATTCTCTGCATTCAACATGACCTGTAAAATTCTGCTCATCCTCCTGCCAGTCCAGCAGAAATGCAGCCTCTTCTGACTCAAATATAATCTCTATAGACACCTAAGGCCCGTATTGAGCAGGACTTACCTGTTGCTGCTGCTGTTGCCGTTGCTGACTGGCTTTCTGTTTGGCACGGCGCTCAAGAAACTGCTTGGCAAACTCCTTGGCCTCAGGAGTATCTCCAAGATAGGCTCTGATGTAATCATGGACCTCATAGGGAGACTCTACTTCCTTCAGGAAAGAAACAAACGTGGGAACTGCAAGAAGAAAGCAGACCATGAGGGAAGCATGTTGATATGTGAACGCATGCACAATAAACACAAACTTTGCATTTCTGTTTCAAATATTTGCTGATCTAGTAGCCGTGGCAAACAGCATGCCCATCCAAGTTCCCTACAGTAAAGCCCTGCCATGCAATGCTTCATCTCTTCTGCAGTCACAGCTAGGGTAAGAAACCCAGCTAATATGATGAGAAGGAAAAATAAACTGACAAACCTAAGGGTATATGAGCCCACCAACTTTAGCCACTGCCAGCTTTAAAACTCAAATTTAATGCCAGGCCCAAGTAGAAAATAGTCTTTTTCACAGCTGCCATCAGTACAATCTCCTTCTGGCTGAAGCACAACAGTGCTCCACAGTGGCTGACCTAGCAGGCAAGCACCTGAAGTTCAACAGTTAGCTCACCTGCAAGCCTCCTTTACCATCTTTTTTTCCTTAGACTAACTTTGTTGCACTGAGTTTTATTTTAACATGGAGAAGGGCAAAGCCAACCACAAGCCAGGAAGACACTGGGACAACAGGCTGCCACCTGCGGCACAAAGCAGCCTTGGAAATATGGAAGCTCACCATGGATTTATGACCCACAATGGCACTGCAGGGCCACAGCCTGTCCTCAGACACAAGATGCAGCTGGGTAGTACATCACAGATGAGGCCAACAAGTCACTTCTAATATCCTTCCTCTGAGAAGAGGGAAGCTGTGGCTTCACACTGCAATTGTGTGAGGTGTGATCCTGGCTCTTGGGGCAGCACCGGTTCCCCACTCAGGTCCAGGGGCCCCCACAGAAGCACAGCTGTGCAACGTGCAGATGCTGGAACACAGATTTGCACAGGCCCACACTGGAGCCAGTAAGATGCCTGCAGTGCTTTGGTACAAGAAGGTATCTCAGATTGGGCATTCCTCTATGTGCCTGCCCTCCAGCAGAATTTGTACAAACCCCAACCTTTTTCACACCAAAAAAACACTTTGCACAGAGGCGTATGATAATTTGGCTTGCTCTTTGAAGTGAACTGGATCCTCATCTATTTGCCTGATAAATGCTTCCATGACCACCACAAATCCTCAGCAGAGCTCTGGGTGACAGATTGGGTGACCAATCCCCACTGATTTGCTACAGTTAGCCCAACAAAAACCATGGAGAGGATAATGCAGCCTCATGGTTCTTTGGACCACTATTTAATGATGCCATTTTGCTGAACACACATTGATGTCATTGCTTTCCCTCAGAACTATCCTATCAGGAAGTAAACTGGATATTCTATTTTCAGTGGATCGTTTATATTCCTCCCTGTCACTTACCATCTAAGTTGTTGGCTGTGTTGAGTGCATGAAGCATCTGTTCACACCACTGAGTGAATCCATCCTGGGCTTTATTAACCCCCTGGAACAATTTCAACAGCTTCTCCTCTTCTTCCACTTTCTTGTTTTGTCTACTTGTAATACCTACAGATTTACTGAGGTAAAGAGAAAACATAATAAATTACAAATTAACAGACTTATCAACAGTACAGTATACAGTACAGTGTTGCAAGACTTGCTAGTTTACAAGATGCAAACACTGCTGAAGAACTAACTAATTTCTAGGTAGATGATGAAAATAAATTGTGAATGGTCACCTATTAGCTATTTTTGTTGTCAAAACAGATCCTGAGTGACACAGAAAAAAAGGAAAACACATGAAGATGTTACAACTTCTAAGTGATCATCTCAGGAGTAGTAGCCTTTCTTTGCAAAAGCTCCTTCCCCAAGTCCTACCTGAGGCTGGCATTGCTTTTGTTTTTATTGGTCGAGTTACGAGGTCCCACTTCCTTCACTGCATCATCCCAGAAACCCATGTTTGAGTTTTTGGTATCAGCATTACTCCAGATGCTACTGACTAGGTCAGATGCCCACTGGTTGCTGGGATTAGTGTTTAGGGAGCCCCACACTGAATTCCCAATGCTGGTGTGCAGGTTAGAGTGCTGTGGAAACAAAACACAAAGATCCTAGTTATTAGCACCAGACCTGGCAGAAGAGGAACAAACAGACATGGAGAACTTGTCATGTACTGCTTCCCTCCACATACCGATTAGATAAACACCATACATACCGTGGTATTTCTGACTCTGTTGGGCTGCTGGTGCTGCTGTTGCTGCTGTTTCTGCATCTGCCTTGCCTCTTCCTGTTGTATCTCCAGCAGGGACTTGGTGGTGCCTGTTGGTTTGGTGACATTACCCCAGCCTGACAATTTTTGCTGCTGTTGCTGTTGCTGTTGCTGAAGGGCCTTCATTAGTTCACGCTGCTGACGCCTTTGCTGTTGCATGCAAGACAAAAGGTGCTGGTCCATACTTTCAGAAGATCACTGCTATTCAAAAATCTAGCTGGGAAACTGGTTTTAAACTGATTTTGCTCTTCTGGAGGAGTCTGGCTGACCTATTATTTTTTAAGCCATTACAGTTACTCAAAAAAAGGAAGACACTAAGCAACCAGTAAATACAAACTGTTTATTAGCCTAACACAGAATAAGTTTGTCAAATCGTGACTGCAGCCAGCAAAGCATTTGGAGTCTTGGAGGAGTATCTTCTCTCCTACCATCATTCGTTGTCCTATCCCCCCTGTCCCCACCCGCCGACTGCCCTGGCCTTATGCCTATCTTCAAACATACCAGAGTTACGTTGTTCTGTGAACATTTTATACCCCTAGGGTTAAAAGGGTGTATTTTCCCCTCCTTTCAGATACTTGTATTAAGCAACTACAAAAGCTTTCAAACTTACTGAACCTATGCCCAAAAGACAGGGTTTTACTTGTGTTATGCTATTTCAGAAAACACTTCTCGTCCTCACCATTCCTTCTAATAACTTAATCAACAATTAAGCAGTGACACAGTTCAGTCAACCCCAACAATTCACACTCTGTTACAGTTATATTTACCTCTTCTCGAAGCTGCCGTTCTCGTTCTTCTTCTAATTTCTGGATTTCTGCCAATGACAGTGTGGTCTGGGACTGACAAGCTCCTGAATTTGATTGCTGACCCCATGTTGAAGATGAAGGGAGCTGGGCAAAAACCCCACATCATTAGGAATTACAAAATGTGTTAAGAGAATACCAAAGTATAATCATGAAAAATCACTGTAAGCCCAGGGGAAAAGAAAGGCCACCTTCAAAATTTAACAGAACACCAGGAAGAATAAAATGGTAATAATGAAGTGTGGTGCGAAGTATAAACTTTCAAAGTCTCTTTAAATAGCCCTCTAATGTATCATAGTGTCAAAGACAATGTATCAAGAGTAACCTAACACATCCCTGCCTGGAAAAGAGCAATCAATTTTGATTTCAGAGACTTCAGGAACTCCAAGCTTTAGAAACTTTGTTTTTGCTGCTCATTGCAGCAGAAAAAGCATCTGTATTAATCTGTGAATCCTGTTCCAGTAGACTTCCTTCCATCAAACTGTTTTATTTTATAACTCATATCTTCCTCTTGTTTCTCCCATCACCTTCACCATCAAGTATTTACCCTCTTCCCTCTCCAGACAGTTCATCCTTCCCTGCTCTGTTCAAGCTAGTCTAGACAACCCTGAATCCAGTTGTGATTTTACTTACTAGACTGAAGGAGGAAGTCAAACTGTAGGGAACACATTACCTTCATTTGTGCAAGTTGCTGCTGCTGCTGCTGCTGCTGCAGCCGTCGTAAAGCCTCCTGCTGCTGCTGCCTCTGTCTCATTATTTCTTTCTGGCGCTGGAGTTCCAGCTCCTTGCGCTTTCGCTCTTCTTCTTCAAGCCGCTGTCTGGCTGCCTCTTCTTCCATGCGTAGTCGACTTTCTTCAAGTCGCCGTTGCGCTTCCTCCTCTTCACGTGCCCACTTGGCAGCCTCCTCTTCCTTCCCAGGACAAAGAGAAGTAAAGTCTAAGTTCCCTTAAAAAAATCAACATTACTCCTACTCTGTGATATTAAGTTCTGACAGAACAGAACCTTTGTATTTGATCTGTGCTTTTTAGGTTGTTCATTTACTTTTACATTTCTCAGGCAAGAAAGCCCAGTAACATAGTTTATATCCCCTAAAGATACAAGTTTCCCATTGCACCACCAAGGAACTTCAAAGAGAATGCCATCTCCCTAGCTCAGGCTAGCTGATTTCATACCACTTCCCTTCGAGGAATTCTGCACCTTTCAGTCTGAGCTTCCATCTCCTTAAACTACTTATAATCAAGTACCACTACACTTTCAGCAAAATAAAACTAATAAAGGGAAAAGACGCTTTGACATGAAAGAAGAAAACAGGTGACAGATTGTTTACTATTGTTACTCAGCAATACAGCTGCAAAGGAAAAGGTGCTTCTGCTAATAAAGGAGATGATGACTGTATGGTAAGACAGAAATGGTGATGAATGTCTTGTAAGGAACAGCTGTGAAGAAGGATTTTAAAATAATAACTAGTAATCCTGAAATGGACCTGGAAATTAACGTGAAGCCAATCATGTTTTAAGATCAATTTGATTTTATTTATTTTATGATTTATTTATTTATTATGGACCGTGACATTATCAGTTAAGGGGCTGGAAGCTCAAGTTCCCCAATATGGACTTCTGATACTGACCCTGAGGAAAAAAAACTGTTAATAGTAAGACAAGTAAATTTTGACAGTGGGGATACTCTTGGCATAGCACAGACCAACTGGCAAAACTGATAGTCTCAGATGATGTAGAAGGTAACAGTTCTACAGTAAAGGCTCAGAGTGACAATTCAAACCAAACTATTATTCTGGTACTGCGCTCTACCTTTCTTTTGAAGAAAGGAGTAGAAATACCATGCTGCAAAGCCATTCTTAAGGCTTGAGCATGAAAGAAAACACTCCTTCAACACAAACCTTTTCCAAAGGCCAGACTGGATTCTGATTATTTCATCTGAAATCAGGATACAGGTAAACAACCTATTTTTCATTCACTTGACACTGTCTACAAGCTTTGCTTTCTTCGACCAAAACTGATTGTCTCCAGGCACAGATTCAAGTTTCAAAGATTGTTCATTGTGGCAGCCTCTGTAATTAAATGTCATAGGTCCCTTCTGCCATTTTTCACCTGTTTACGAATTAACTCCTCTCGCTGCCGCCTTTCCTCCTCTTCTCTTCTTCTCTCTTCCAGTCTTCTAAGTGCTTCCTCCTGTTGTTGCCGCTCCTCTTCCTCCCGCTGCCGCCTTAGTGCAATTTCCTGCTCTCGTTGTCGCCTCAGGGCTTCCTCCTGGAGTTGGGAACAAAATGTCAATCTATAAATGCCATTTTATTGATGCAGTCATCAGAACACAGACTACAACATGATCTGGCCAAATAAACGGCCTCAAGAAAAGCTCCACAGCTTCAAGCTATGCACTACCAAATCAACTGTATTAAACACTACAGACCCACATATTACATTTTTGGATGGAATGTGCATCTCATACTTAAATGAATTACTTCAATAAAAATAAACACATGAAATCATTGCCTATCTTTAAAAAGGCATTTTAAAAAGAATGGTGTTGAGAATGAAAGCAAAAGGTGAGACTCTTCTTTCCAATAAGTACTAACTGTACTTGAACAGATATATGTATTTTAATGTGTGGGTATCATTAATCCCTTTTTTTTTTTTAATATCAGCTATAAGCTGGAAGCTTTCCTACTTATAGGAGTTTCTAAACACTGACTACTCAAGTGTACTATAAAACTCAAACCACATCTCCAGACAGTAGAAATAAGCTGAAGATGCCCAGCACACTCCAATGCACTTAAGGACATAACCTTTGGAAGCCTCAGAGATGTGGAAGGGCTTTGACCATGCTATTCCTAAGCTATTTAAATATCATGGGCAACAAAAGGTCTCTTGAAGGCTTTGATTTTGGGCTATCCCTACACTATTTAAATAGCTTCCAATAAATTATGTTTTTCTTTCCAAGTATTTATTTATTTAACTCAAAAATAAAATACCAGCACCCTTTCCTACTGCTCTGAAAACCAACACAAACAGAAATTTTTCCATTCTGCTACATGCTTTTTTGGAGTAGGGCACAACTGGCCTTTAGCTGGCTTTGTGTGTATTGTTAAATGGGAGCACATCTGTGCAACTTTTCCCCCAGTTCTGACTTTCCATTGCATAAAATAGCCTTGTCTTTTGCTGCCTCTTCTGATCTCTGAAATCCAGCAACTGCATAACTGGTTAAGGCCACCCTGCTGTTCAACCCTTCTATTCTCTCCACTTTCTGACTTATCCCTACCAGCTCAACCTGAAGATCCTACTTTTTGGACACAAACTTTAAGCTTTCATAAATACATTTTCCTTTAACACAGTACTCTTAAATTTTTGTTATAAGCAATACATTATTCACAAGATGAAGGGAGACTAACTGTGCAGCATGAATATAAATTTTGAACTCTTGTAAATCAAGAGGTTAATCTAAAATCTAAGAATCTTTTACTAAATTTGATACCAAACCTTCATCTACACACAGCATAAACTGAATACAGTTCACTGAACAACTGAACCAGGTTTCTCTCTATAACAATGGCTTCAGACATCTACAATATAACTGTCAGTAGACAGAACATTTTTTTATAAGCAATCCTATGGCATCAAAGAGCAGCTGGCTGCAAGCCAAGAAGTAATTCATATGCCTGTATATCGCTTAAGTGGTTTAGCGCTAATGTAAGTGCAATAAGTATAAGTTTTTCTTCCAGTAGCTGGAAATTAAACAGTAGCCTGTGAGTCATTTTCTCGTTAATAAGGTCCTTGATTTGCATATTCACAAAAGCTTCAGGCATCACATATAACACCTAGACCATTTTTGTAACTCAGGCCTGTAACTGTATTAATTGGACACATGCAGTCAAGTCACAGTAATGAAGTGTCCCCAATACAAGTGCTGAAAAATTTCTGCTTGTTGTTTCTTTTACTGAAAAGCCTATGAGGAGGCTGGAAGTGTGCCAGTTTGGTTTGACTAGAGACCACACACCAGGATCTCTGCTCAGGATGCCCAGCTGCCAGCCAGGCTGTGGGGGGATATTTGGCACTAGTCATTAGCATAACACGTAGTACGTGAGAGAAAAACAAAGTCACAAAGTCCTCCCAAACAACAGCAGTTCATTGACATCTCTGCCCTACTTTCCCTTTGGGAAATGAGGCTAAAATTGTCATTAATAAAGCTCTAGGGATCTCCTTCTTGCTCAGGCATGCCAGAAGAGACACTGATGAATGACAGCGATTTAAAAAACAGACTTCTCTCCCCTAGAGAACTAAAGATGAACAGTGTTCTACCAACATGAGGAAAAAAAGTCTGCACGATTATGAAAAGCTGGGAACCACGTGGCTGATGCAATTCTTTTTTCCTACTCTTCACAGCTATAGAAAAAGTTGTCAATATTTGCTTCTGTATCTTCTTATTATTCAATGTTTTTGTTTGAGCATGTGACCAAAAACATTCAAAGCTCTCCAGCTTTCTGCCACTGACTTGTATGGGAAAAAGACTTATTCCTTTGGCTCTTACTGCTCCCATATTCATGGCTTCCTGCTCCACGCGAATCCCAATATTCATTAGCATCTTTTCCAGTAATTGTTTTCAAGGACACATATCTTTCTGTACGGACAACTTACTTGAGATCTTTCAAAATATCTTATTGTAATATTGCAGAAAATCCTTAAGTAGCAATCCCCATCACAATAGACTCAGGATTATTGAATAAAATATAGAATTTTTTGCAGTTAGTAACATCTCCAATTCTGCTTGTCTATATTACTAGAGTTTATAGATCTTTTTGTTTTGTGGGTATCATCTTTGAACCAGGTACTTGAAAACAAGCACTAAAGATATATTCAGAGAAAACAATTATTAGCTAATTATTAAACCTCAAATTTTGTTCCTGAAAGCAATCAAATCATTACAAAGCAGAAGATATCAGACCAGAAACAAAAAAGAAATACAGGAGCTACACAAGCTGGACATTACTGTTTGCAATTCTACAGTGCAAGTAATTGATGAAAACTATTAACAGAACTGGATTCAACATTTGGTATGACATTTCATCCTACAGAATTGAATTTCTATTAGTTATTTTTTTTATTTAGAATTCACCATCAACAGCATATTTACTAACCTTATATACTAGTTTTTTATGCAGTATTACATCAAAAGCCTTCCTGAAGTCCAGGCAGATTAAGTCTACTGCTTCACCCCTCTCAGCTCTCACTGTCATCTCCTCAAAAGAAGTTAATCAAATTTGTTAAGCATCATCTCCTCTGTATAAATCCATGCTAATAAATCAGTTCATCCCTGATTCTACAATGCCTTCCAGTACAGAAGTCAGATTCAAATATTAGACCAGTTTGTTTTTTTTTTTAAATACAGAACACAATATTATTTTCTCTTTCCAGAGAAGAGCTAAAACTGTTACCTTTTCAAGACATTACTGCTCAGAATTAAGCATTGTTGCAATTATTCCATTGATAATGAACTAAGATACTTGCTGTTACTGCTTTTCAACCCCATTCTACTTCCTCCTTGTAAACAATTATTTCCCATGACATCTCAGAAAGGGACTCAGATTGTTTACTATACAAATCCAAAGTGGACAAAAAACTTTGGAATTTAACGGACATTTCTAAGATGTTATACACAGTAGCAAAACTGTTAAGTCTGAAAACAAACAACCCAAGTCTATTTATTTGAAGCCACCATGGATGACACACATTGAGTTACCAGGTGATCAGCTGAAAAATTAAGTCATTATTGAAACAGATCTAAAGCAACTTAACTCAAAAGTTAAACTTCTGAGTATATTATTGCTGTAATGCTACAATGAAGCTTAAACTCGAGCTTCCATTGTATACCATAATCACTTGCTGTACACAAAGGTAGATACAGTAGAAAGGAGCCATTTATTTATAGACTTGATTCTTAAAGATACCATGAAAGCTAACTGCATATCATGCTGCAGTCTATTAAAATAGATCTTCAGTGACAAAACCCAGACATTGTGTGAACTGAGGTCTATGACTAACTTACAAATAAAAGTAAAGATTCTACTAGAGGCTTCCTGAGAAGTGTCTGACCCTTAAACCAGGAAACACACTTACAATTGCCCACCTAAGCACATGGAAAATACTATAAAGGACAAAATTATTTATGAATGCCTATTATTCATGTGCTACTACACAAGGCATTTATTGATTAACTCCTTAGTGAACAACCTCAACAATGTGCTTGCCCTTATTCTTCACAGGCAGAGTGAAAACTTTCACTGTCTTTCCCTCCTACAACACTTAAGGAACAGATGTAAGCTAGAAACATCAAGTTAACAATACCTCCATTGTATATTCTTGTAAGATTAAAAACATACTACATATCCTACATTCATTCTCCTACTTTGACACAGATCACAATTAATTTTAACAAGTCTGTTCGTCCAAACTACGTCCCTTCCTTTCCCAAATATCAACTCAGGAAAATAAAGCTGGTAGATTCTACAACACAATCCAGATAATCACTTATTCAAAAAGATTATTTACTAAGTTAAAAAAGCAGGGGAAAAAATAAGCTAAATGTTACATCCGTTTTCTCCAATATATCACTCTCTATGTTCAGTCGTTTCAAACAGCTGCTCAAGCTCCAGTCTACTCCAGAACATACCCTTACCAAAACACTAGACTCCATAAATGGTGAATAAAGACAAAACATACAATAACTGGGCAACTAACTGAAGTCTAATATCAACCCTAAGCAGCTGGGAGGATATTTCACATGGAATAAAGCCTCTCAGCTCACACACAGGATACTATCTTGAAGTGAACCATCAAAGCCCATGTCTCAGACTGCAATTTGGCCTCTTAAACTGAAAATCAAGAACAAAAGAAGAATGATTTCATATACTCACATGAAAAATATTAAAACTGTCTGCATACACACCTACCAAAGATTAATCAGACCCCACAGGACTCTTAAAAGTGAGTTTTATAAAGTATTAAAATTAATTAGAGATTAACTACATTGAGGAAACTCACTTGCTTCCTGCGGGCCAGTTCTTCTTCTTCCCGTCGTTTCCTCTCATCTTCCTGCTGCCTCCTAAGTAGCTCTTCTTGTTGCCTCCGAAGCTCCTCCTGCCTTTTCCTCTCCTCTTCCTCTCGTTTGGCCCTCATTTCCACTTCTCTCCTCTCTTGCTCTAGCTACAATTCACATAAAACTATACTCAGATGCAGGTAACGTATTCCTACACCAGTTCTTAGGGCAACTCTGCTGAGATTATAGTAACAACATAACAGATGAAGCCTCTGACAGATGCTCTCCCTTATTGGAATTTTACCTATCAGCTGGCTGCCTACTGGGGTCAGATTCCTGAAATAGCCTAGAACAATTTCTGACAATTTCTGTTCTGTAACAAACACCAGTTCTCTAGTCAGTCTTTCTACATCAGCTCCTCAAAATAACCTCTGACTTTAGAAGCTAGTAGCGAGTTGTTTTGCAGACATCGTAAAATAATCAGTTTCAGGAAATACACAGAATCATACAGGTGCAAACTTACAAAAATAAAACTTAATATTAGAGTAAGTGTGAAACAACCCTGACCAACAGGACTCATGATTCCCCAAACCAATTCCGATAAAAAGATGCAAAAATTAAGAGAACAACTACCTGCTCCTACTCAGGGTTTGGCATGAAAGCTCATGATGATCCCATGTTAAAATAGAGGTGGCTAGCAAAGAGTTTTTAATCACAAGTGTAAAACACATAACCAGTACTTTAGAGGTCAGTAGTACCTCCACAGCAATTGTTTTCAAACAGCAGTCCACAAGGATTTCATAACTGTTTTCTCCAACCCACTATTCTCTTTATAGTGTTTTCCATGAAAACCTGATCAAAAATCGTAGAGTGGCCTAAAGATTGAAAAGCTAATAGTCTTCCATTGGCTCAAGAAACAGTTACATTGCAGAACAGCAATCCCGACTTCGTACAGTACAAAACAGTTTCTGACCTTTGCAGCTTTGGCCTTCTCGAGCTGCTGAAGTTGTTCTAGAGCTGGTCCCTGAGCTGCAGTATCAATGGGGAGATCCCAGACACTGCTTCCTTCCCAGACTAGATAGTGAAGAAAACAAACATTGACAAGCAAAATTAAGCACATCAACAAAAAACAACTGAAAGGGGAAAACCCTGTGTATGCCGTTATGTTTTAAGAAATAAAATCGTAACACATTAGTCTCAGTCAGTAGAGGGCCACCTTATCTTCCTATAGAACAAGGTTTGTCCATTAGTGAAGCAAGGCTGGGTTTCCTACAAAATTCCACACAAAAAACAGCTATTCAAACTCTTCCCATCAGAGCAGAATGCCTTATAATACAATAGTCAATCCCTTTGAATCAAGATTTCCCATAACCATCTGCAAAATTACCATCTTCTTCACAGCTCTCAAATGGAGTTTAAACTGCAAGGCAAAGTAGGCTGAACCAGTTAAAAAATACGGATGCAGGAATAATTCCCTCTAGTGTCAAAAAGGGAGCAATCGTCTCAAAGATGCTCTTAATCCATGAACTTTTCTCATCAGATCTGACACATGCCAAGCATCTTACCTGTAGGCTGTGAAGCTGACTGAAGTTCCCATATTGAGCCAGTGTCCGGCACTGACACAGACCTTGTAACAGGTGGCATCATGTTCTGTTCAGATATTCTGTAATACCAACAGGAAGAGTCAACATGCCACTTCCAGGGAGGAGTGCTCTGAACACGCATGAGATTCAGTAACTTGTAACATACTCCTTTCCTTCCACACCTCTATTTAAAACAAAAATATGATGTGGACAACACTAGTTGCTTGCAGAGTTCTTGCTCATCTCACCCCTGCCACCAAGTTAAGGGCTAAGCCAGCTACTGCTACAGTTTTGCATTTCCTGCTTACGGGCTACTTTGAGGAACAAGCATCTAGTATTGCAGAACTCAACTGGCAAAGCCATTCTGTTACCAGCACAACAGATCTGTCAAACAGGTATGATTTCAACTATAAAATTCTTCCTCCTCATTTTCATAAACATTCTCCAAGGTAAAGGCTACATATATAAAGTCCTGCAACTGTTTCATATTCACACAGCCTTTAAAATATGTAATGCTCAAATATGAGCAAACTTGAATAGGACAGGACCACTCACAAAATTATAATAATCATTATATTCAAGTTAAGAGTACAGGAAGAATGGAATTCAGTTCAAGTTTGGGCTCACTCACCTCATCTTCAGGGCCTGGAATTGTTGCAAGAGAATAGCGAGCTGCTGCTGCTGCTGGGATGAGAGGGCTGCCTTTTGCTGCTGAGCCAGCATCTGTGCATATTGTTGTCTTCAAAAGAGAAGCAGAGAATCACTGGTATTTGTTCACTTGCTTATTTATATAATGCCCAAGTTGCAGAAGTTGTGCATAGGTTCACTCTCCAGGACTAATGCCCACTGACCTTGTACAATGTACATGCTAAATACTACAGGGAACCACAGAATGGGGCCTTGGAAAGAATCAAAATACAAGAATACAACAAATTGGCCCACATAAGCAAAACCAAATTTCTCTTCACCCTCAACTATGTCAACTAATTATTGCTGCTGAATGTTTCTCTTCTAAGCTGTGCAACACTACTTCCCTTTTTCTATAAATTACAGATTGCTCAAATTCATCTGGCTTTGACAACTGCCTACCTACACAAAACTCTCTTTTCCCCAGTGTGTTAAGGCATCCCCTAGCAGAGGGGCAGGCTCTTGCCTTATCGAGTCATAAGCTGACAATTAGTATTCAAAAACCATTTGGCACACACTTTCAAGACCCCTTGAACAAGTAATCTTACTGCTTTTTTTTTCACCAAGCTCCTACAAAATAAGGTTTTAGGAACTGTCCAGAACTGAACAACTGACAACTTTGGCAAGATGGATGACATACTGCTTTCTCCAGCAGTACCTTCCACTGATCTCTGAAAAGCTGAGCAAGCAGACCAAAAGTAAGTTCTGCCTTCTCCATTTGCAGTTCAAAAGATTTGTAGTTTTCCCTTGACTCCAAAAACATCACAATAAGGATAGCTGGGATTCAGTTTAGTCATAATGACTACCTATGTATCAGGTCTCACCAAAGCAGCTATGCACAACACCAAAAAACACCCTGAAAAGTGTGCCTGAGGTAGCCACACTGCCCTAATCCTGTAGACTATTGAGCCTCTGGTGTTTGTGGAAGCAGGCTACTGCTGGTGGAGGTGAAGCACTCCCAGCCCCACTGCCCAAGGAAACAACGACAAGAAGCTGAACCCAGATGATTAAAAATGCAGAGCAGAACACAGCCACTGGAAGATCTCTGGGACAGGCAGTCTTACTGTATTAAAAGATGCTGATACTGGAGGTGCTGCATTTGGATCAGGGCCAACTCTTGTTGTCTAGTCAGCCGTTCTTGGTCCAGCTCGCCCTATGTTTAGGGATAAAACATTCTATATTAATAACATATATAATAGCATATTTCAAATGCAAGCAATGTTAAGAGTTGCATTCTGAACTGAAAAGACAAAGAAAACAGAAAAAAGCCTAGACAGAAACCAATATTTACAAAGCTTGGAGTATGGTGACTGTGAAATACACAGCACTTGTACACATCGCAGAACAAAGCCTTCCAGCCACAGACATGGCAAACCAAACATTTTTAAATTCAGCATCTTTTCTCCTCTTAAAAAGGCAATTTAAGAGAGTTCAACTTTGGTGCTTGGAATACCTGCAATTCCAAGACAAAGCAGTTGACAAGTAAACAATCCATTTCCATTTGTTACAAGACTATTTGAATACTGTAATTGTCACATAATTACCAGATGTGGAAGTGGTGCTGGACCTGGAGTGAAGGGAACCCTGCCCCACATTTTCATGATGTCTCCAAGCGGCTGGAAAGTCTCATCACAGGCTCTCTTAACCAACAGCGACATAGTGAAGTATCCAGCCTGGAACCACTCTGCCATCTCCTGATTACTGAAAGGACCTGAAATAACATCAACCAATACACACAGGGGGAAGGGGAAGTAAGGCCAAGTTGAGCATATTGGAAACAAAGAGCATGGTTGCTTGTTAAAGTAACACAGTACTTTAGCATCAGGCATTCCTGTCCATCTCATCGATTTGTCTGGACAGACGGGACATTCAAGGCTGGAGTGCCAGTGCACATAACTAGATTGTTAGGTTGGCTACCGCATTCCCCCAGATAGTCTTAAATGAAAAGTACATGACTGCTTTTACCATGCACTGGAGGTAGACAAGTCAGCTTCAAGATGAAAGTGAAGCCACAGTGGTGTGGAGCTTGGTCGAGCTAATACAAGCTCTGCCTTCCAGAAAAGCTTGCTACTTCAGGCTCAGCATCGGATTGACAACAGCTGTGATTTCCAGTTTGGACCTCAGCAGCATCCACTAGCTGACAGTGCTAAAAGCACAAGTGCTCCTTTCCTCACATCTACTGGACAGATTATTAAACAATCTTAGCCTGTTTAAACTCTCGCCTTCAAATCAGAGAAATTGATGTTTTATAGTTTTCCTTCCAGAACTCAGCAGATGAGCAGATCCACCTCCGAGCAGACCGTTAGATTATTTAAGATAACGAGGAAAACGGTTTCTCTTTTTTCTCAAAAAGCTACACACTCTTCCCTCTCTTCCTCTTTTTCCTGAGAAAGATTTCAGTTGCTCCCTTCAAAGAAGCACTCCTATACTAATTTTACATATTCAAATGGACACAAAGCTCATATAAACAAACCAGATCATT
Source organism: Microhierax caerulescens (assembly GCA_035590215.1). NCBI lineage: Eukaryota > Metazoa > Chordata > Aves > Falconiformes > Falconidae > Microhierax > Microhierax caerulescens. Next base: position 2,986,464 of record JAVJGJ010000003.1, on the reverse strand, counting down.
TAACAAAGAACCACATAAGTAAAAGTTTTGCAAAAATATCTTCTGAAAAGCAACAACGTTGAGTACTTAATGCCTTCTCTTTAAGAAGTACCTCTAGATGGTAATTCCTCCCAGAGAGGTATCCCAAGAAAATATTATGTGGGAGTGCCTACTTCTGAAGGTCAAGGAAGTAGTTACTCCCATAAGAACCTGTTAGGATTGTTACTGAGCAATAAACATCGAGCAGCAACTAACATACGGTTTAAAACATCCTGAGTAAATAACAATGCTTTATGGTTAACATCCTTCAAAGGGGTGAGAAGAAAACCCTAAAGATGTGTAATACCTGCAGACAAGAGACTGGGACAGGTCCCACAAATCCTCTTTAGAGTTCATAGCTGAGGAAGTTACACTAAACAGTATTAGCAACTACTACTTAGCAAAGTACAGCCAGTAGGGAACTCACTGCTTCATTACATTTTTGGGAGGCAGCTAAGCAGCTGATAAAACAGAGCCCCAAGACCTCCAAAAGAAAAGTACCTTCTGAAAACAAAGATGCAAGTATCTATACAAAAGGAGTATTCCAACTTTCATTGCATGAAAACCAACTGAGAATTCTCAGCAAAAACTGCAAACATGAAACAGTTGATAGTATATGAACTAATAATGCACTGGCTGCAGCGCAATTTAAATTGAGATCACACACAAGCACTGGCTTGTGAAAATTTTTTTCCTCTTTGCTCTAGATTCTAAACAAGTTAACCTTTCCTGTATACTCAATGTCTTCAGGCTGAGACTAGAAAACAGATTTCAGTGTTTCTCACAGATTCTTCAATAAGCTACTGAATGGTCACATTCTTGTTTTGTTTCCACAATTAGCTGGAAATCTGAGTAAATACTGGCATGAAAAACAGATTTTAGTCTAACCTCAATTTACAGAAACATGAAATGACGGTTAACTTTAACCACTATAAAGTATAATTCTGGACATTAGGCATGCTGAGCTGATGGGGCAGTGATGAGTAGATCTATTTTCAAAACCTAATTCTAGAGCGGCGAACTCCCTGTGCGGTTTTTGTAACAACAAGCATCAGTATCTGTTGTTGGTAACTTTGTGAAGAACTAACAGTCTGTGAAACAAAGAGGAAGTGTAAAGGGCACAGACCTACCCTGAATTTCTCCTTGTGGATCTTTGTAGTACCACTTCTGCATGGCTTCATGGAACAACGGCATAGAGGAACCCTTTGCTCTGTGCTCTTGAATTTTTGCCGCTAGTCTTTCATCATCAAGGGCGCTGTCCTGCAAGTATGCCACCATTTTCTCTGCTTGCTGCAGGAGACATCAAAATGAGCAAGGAATACACGAGTTAGATGCATGCTTACAGATTTGAAAATGAGTGCACCAAATACAACCACCTTGTACTACCCAGTGCTCAGTCTACCACCTTATCAGAATCCTGAATAAGCATTCACCTGCTTAAGTAAAGCTTTCACACAACTTGCCAAGGTCTCACAGTATCATGGTGAAAACCAAAACAGGTATGGGAACACGAGCAGGAAAAATGCTCAATATTCCAGCAGTCACTAAACCCTCTTGAGCACAGTCTGTACTTAATTTATGTATTTCTGTTAACTGTTTTTAAAAACATATTGGGCATACTGTTTTATGGTTTCCCAAGGCAAATGGTAAGGCTACTTGACAGTAGTCATAAGCACTAGGATCTTTAACAATGGGTACAGTACCCTTATTCAGAAAAATACTACATAGGCTTTAATTATTCTTAAAAAAAATAATGGAGGAAAGAAGAGTAGCTTTCAGTATACAATGTGAAGTGTAATGTTTCAGCTGCATTTCTGTTTTTATGGGCTTCAAGTATTTTTTGCATTCTACATTCCTCCAGTCTCATCATTGTCAACAACAAAGGAATTTGAGAAATGTTACCTGCTCCAGGTGTTTGAGGCCCTCTTCATCGTCTGGATCAGTGGGAATGTTGCCCATGCCTGGAGCAGCTGTGACAGGTGTCTGAACCGGACGCAGAGCAGGATTTGAATTGGAAACAGGAGGAGAAAGATGAGCAGGAGAAGCTGTGTCTGCAGAAATCTGCGACAAGGGTTGAGCAACAGAAGCCAAATCTAAAGAAAAATGTTAAAATTAGTTAATTCTCTTTAACGTAAATGAAAATTACTTAAGAACTTACTGTAAAAAACATTCAACGGCTCAAAACTGGCACCAAAGTGAAAGTATTTTCAGATCTTCCTGTATGTATCACACATTGGTACTGTGTACAGCACAGGCATCCAACCTAACTTCAAGCAACAAACAGTTTAGTCCTAACCATGCAGAACTCAGCATGCTTCAGCATATCCCATTCCCTGACCACATACATTTGTCCGGACTGATCTACTCTAGCACATGTAGAGTAGTACCAGTGAGGTACACCCACAACTAGCTCACAGTTTTCTAGACTGCATTGCAGTGTGAAGTACCAGTGCACTGCAAGAATGTGAGATGGTATATCCAACAAATTCTCTATTTACAGACCAGTTGGTGAATTCCGGCTTTTCATCACCATAATCCAGTCCTTGCCTCTTAACAGAGACCAAGACTAATCACAATGAGAATGGAAACTTACTAAATATATTTATCAAGTTTATTACCTTCCCCTCTACTGGACATTTTGGCTGGTGGTGTATTCTCTGTTCGATTCTCTTTATCTTCTGTTTTTTCTGTTCTTTCTGGCACAGACTCTTCCTTCCTTTCAAAAAGGCTTGTCTGCAGTGGGTCTGGAGGCTGGGATTTCGGCGGGGTATCTGACCTGGCAGCTGGTGAAGATGTTTGGACTGCTTCTTCCACTGCTTCTGTAACATTGCATGGTTCTATGTAACTGAATTAACAGAAATTCTACACTGCAGCACAGAACAGATGCATGAGAAGTCCCCCTTACCTGCCACTACTCTATCTGTTTTCTCCCCCTCTTTCTTGGTGGTCTTTTCATGATCTTTGGCTTCTTCATTGTGGCTCCCTTCAGAGTCTGATCTTTCTTCCCCTTCTTCCACAGGTCGGAAGTCCATCTCCTGTTCCTCAGGGATTGGCTCCTTCTGCACCTTCTACAAAATCAACATAATTATCCATAATCCACCCAATGTAACAGGACATTTACTCAAAGTGAACAAAGGGCCCAAGACAGCTTTTCACCTTTAAAGAGAGAAACGCCCCAGAGGAGTCAAATGTTCCCATTTCTTCTTCTGCATCTTCTAAGCACCACTCCGGGAGACTGTCCCTGTCGTCATCCATGCTGCCACTCCCACACCGTACTCGTCGATAACCCCGTTCATCATCTCGTTCCCGGAAATCAAATTCAAACCTCCGTCGTCGCTCCATGTGTTCTCGCCAGCCTGCAGAACGAGGGCAGTCTAAGGTGGGGGGAAAGTAACTTTACAAGACAGTCCCGGGGGTAGTAGCTTACTTGGCAGGGTGAAGGGGTGGGTGAAGAGATCACAAACAGTGACAGAAATTCAGAAAGCCCCTACAGGATACAAACCACCGATGAACAGACATCTCAAAAGGACAAGGTAAAGAAAAGGAGTGTCTTACCATCAACCAGGACACTTTCAAATACTGTCTGCTGTATATCTTCACATTATAAATTGCACGATAAGCATTAAAAAAACCAACGTGTAAGGCTAAGAATGCTGGGCTGCATAATTTACAACACGCTGGAGCACCAAAATCAGAGAAGCAACACCAGGATGCTGATTGAATTTATCAGCTATCATCAGCTTTAGTTTTTTCTTTGGCATCTTTGTAAGAGTTTATATTTTCTTTTCGGCTATCTGCAAAAGTCGCATCCTGAACAAACCACACATGCTTTTATCCTCTTGTCCTCAGAGACACTTTTGTGCATATATGCAAGAAGTGGATTGATGACTGTTCAAATACCTTTGAAAGTACTGTTAAGTCTCTTTAAAAAGTGTTTTTGAAAAAGGCATTACAAAAAAAGTAACTTTTTAGCCATGGAATACCAAAACATGGAAGGACAGTAAGACTTTTCTTTCTAATCCATTCAGAAGACATCTTCATTCAGCCAAACTTAAAATCCTGACTGCAATAATGTTATTTAAACTGTAAAGAACCTACTGTTAAGGAAAAACTGCAAGTGAAAGGACTGAATAGGTTTACATTCAACAGAAGCCATCTTTACTAGAAAGGTGCAATGCAAAAATGAAAGCACCTTAGTCTTTGGTGCTTTTAGTGGTGGTTGCATTCTTTTCTGGAGGAAAAAAAATACTTTTTTTTTTTTTGCCTTAATTTGTGCAATCAGTGCAGTCTCACAGTTTATCATATGGCTACCAAAAAAAATCACAGTGAAGAAAACAGTCCTCTATTCCATTTGCTTCATGTGAATGAGGAACATTTCTACATCAAACCTAATGCCTTAAGTATTAATATTAACCATGGAAAAACCCACCTTTGTCTCACAAATACAGGAAATGTAAAACAATCTCCTTCTAGAAACACTGAACTTTAAGACTGTATTTTAACATGGAAACACAAAAGGTGTCACTTTAACAAGGCCTTCACTATACCATATGTTTGCATTGGCAAATAATTACACTGTGTAGCTTAAACAGTGTTTCTAGTTATGCCATGGAAACCAGTAAAATATTTGGTATGCAAAACTGTCAAATCGGTGTTCTAAGGCAACCTTTTTAATGTCATTAAGACATAAGGTACAGTAAGCTTGCACTTACCCACCTTTTCTGTCTGCTTTAAAGTAGTTCTTAACATCTTTGGCCTGTTATGTCAACATCTTGTTCATCAATAACTTCTCAAAAAATATGTAAGCAAAGGCGAAGGCTCGCTAAAGATGCACTAATGGGGTGAGTACTCCAGAGAGCTCAAGTACACTTTTAGACACTTAAGATTCAGCTGGACAGGGTGCTGGGCCATCTTGCTGGGCCATACTTTTGCCAAGAAAGGTTGGACTAGATGATCCTTGAGGCCCCTTCCAACCTGGTATTCTATGAAACAATAACCGCTCAGGCATCCTCTTCAGAAGGGATTCCTGCACCATGCCCCAAGCACCTCTGCCCACAGCACCCTGGCCTCCAACTTCAGGCAGACTCAGGAGGTGCAAGTTTCTAAGGGCCTTTTCAAGTGAGTCATACATATGAACATCTCATTAAAATGGTGCTCAATTTTGTAAGAACAAAAGCATTTCTGGGAGCAACCAGCAACTAAAGCAGGACAACACTGTCTACCTGAAGGAGAAGGCCTGACACTGAAATCCCACTGACATGGCATCACAAGCAAGCGTTAAGTTTACTTCCACCTTCCTCATCAGAAATATCTACACATCAAAATCAGGACTTCCTTTGAAATCAGAGGGCCTTTTCCAAGGTTTAAGTGTGAAAGGTTGCTGACAAATGGACTGCATTTCTGATCAAAACCCATGGGCAGACATCTCCTCAGTACAGCAAGAAATGTCTGCCTCAGGTTTCCCAATACGTGGAAAACCAGAGCTATGTCCTGAACCTGGCAATGTCATACTGTATAAACAGATTAATCTCTCTGCTTATTTGCCATCCTGGGACATGAAAATAGCTGAGCATCTCTTCTTCAGCTCTCTTTTATATAGCAGAGGAAAATGTGGTATTAAGAACTTTCTTTACAGCTGTAAATGGGCCATCCTGAGGCCATGAGCTGAGAAAAGCCTCTGTTATTTTTACAAGGTTCACATCCCTACACCAGGAGCACAGGGTTTCTTGACCGTGGGACCCAGAAACAGTTTTTGAAGATAAATTTAATCATCTTGTTAATTCTAGGCATCTTCAAAGCTCAAATTAAGAACTTTAAAGATATTTTGTTTAAATATGGTCTGCTTGCAAAGATTTAGTCACAAAACCTCCCTTCATGGCCCACAATTCTTCAGAGCTAGGTGGACAGGCAAAGAGATACATGGAGCAGACACTTTTCCTTGTTTCTTAGTAACAACAGAAGTTTTAAAAAGCCTAGTTAGAGAACGTAGTGAGCAACTCAGGTCTGAAGTAAAAGTAAAGCAAACCAAAAGTAAAGATAAAACTTAAATTCTTACTTAAAGTTTTTTAACCAACAGTTAGGACACAAACAGTTTCAAATTCAGTCCTGTAGTATCATTAGACACCAGATATATGATCAAGATTCCCAGTTAAAAGAACTTATTTTCAGCTAAATTTACCGCTTACAATTTATGGTGAAATTATAGGTGAAAGAAAGGACTACTGGCTGTTTCAGGAAATCCAAGTACACCTTAGTCTCAACTATTAATAACTATTTATCTCATAAGTTATATCCTCTAATCTCAATTATTAATAGCTATTTATCTCATAAGTGAATTCAGAAGAATTTCCCATGTATGCTAAACTGGTGCTATATACTCAATAAAAGACAAAGTAGTAGTACGCATATTACTTTGGGGGCATATACTGGATATGAACCTAATTTTTATTTTGCTCCATTTTAGAGCAAGATTCTCAAATGTACTTAAGATTCAAGAAGTACAAAGCACAATACCCAAAAAACAATTAGTCTACTTGATTCACAGCAGTTGATGCTGAAAGTACAGTGAACCAATATGAATTCAAAAAGCCTTTCAAAAAAAGCAGCAACCCAAAAAGAAGTATCTTTGTATGAGATTACAAACTAAAGCCTCTCTAAAATACTTTTTAGGAAAAAAAAAAAAATCTTAATACAGCTGCTTAAGCAAAGACAAAATTGTATCAAAGAAATTTTAGGTAATAAGAGATTATTCCTATTCCTTAATGATGACAAAAAACAAAGCCAAAACACTCTATACATCATTCATTAGTTTTGAGACCAAAAAGGTTTGTGTATATATCTGATAAAATGGACTTGCTCTGCAAATGTAAAGGGCAATCACTGCAGGAATGCAAGACCTGGAACAGAAAGAAGGGGGTCTTTAGGTAAGCAGTCATTAAATCCTTAAAATAGATGGCTAAAAAGAAGTCATCAAGAAAACTTTGAAGCAGCCAGCAAATTTAAAGCTATGGTCACGCTCTTCTTGCAGATAGTTAACCCGGTCTAAAGATCCTATTTTCACATCTACAAGAGCAACAGTACCACATCTACCCAAAACCACTAGCAAAACAACTTTTTCATTGTATAAACCAAGGAAAGATGCCTTCTCATCAGACTTCCATTCCTAACGCACAGACAGTAGCAGAATAAGTAGAAAACCCCACAAACTGACTGGAAAAGCCTGGTGATGCAATCCAGACAGTTTTCATGCTGCAAACCCAAACAACTTTACATCCTTCGGAATTAAACAGCTGAAGGAAAAAAGCATTAGGCTTGTCTATGTTAAGGAGAAGCTGGACTGATTTGCTTCTTTTCTTTACAACCAATATTCAGAAGATCCCTCACTTCATATGAGGCATAGCCATGTGAGAACAGTTAAAATACAGCATGGACAAATGACAGATCCCTTCAACTATGTCAAGAGAGTTAACTTTAGCTGCAATAAATCAGACCACAGAATCTGGGAAACAACACTTAGGGGCACAAGACTGCTTCAACAGCAGCAGACCATCCTCTTGATCCTTTGTGCCTATTAAAAACCCACAAAATGAGCAGATTTAGGTCAGCCATCCTGCAGTAAACACAGCTGACAGAGCAAGAGGAATTCAAAAGCTGGAAAAACAATGGTCTGTGGGAATCAAAGTATGCTTTGCTTAACAACACAAGATAAACTCAAGCCTGACAACTGCTACGTTCTTCTAAACTGTTCTCACCCAAAAAACCCAAACCCACAACCAAGCAGCATACAATCTAGTAGGGAATATACAGAGCCAAGTCAAAGGAAGGTCCGGCTAAACAAATGACGACAGTACTCTGAAGACATTTCTCTATTTTTAGTAGGACACATGATTAAGTACTATTACCTAACACCAGAATAAGTACAAAGAAACAGTTTAAGCCATGCCAATTTGAGTTAAACTCATTGTTTAAAGCAAGAATGTGATTAAAACCATTTTGATGGTCCTGTGGCTACTACTAACAGGAGAATTCAAATACAGCTCTGACCAAAGCTGAGAGACTAGTACCATACAGCTGCAACTTGGTCTATCTCAAAATTAGCTAATTCTAAGAATTCTGTGAATCTGCAGAGAATAGGCTTTTTTTTTTTATTATACCTGCTAAAACTTGTAAATGAAGTTAGGTTGTCCATGACAAAAGAAATTCAAATAAGTAGTAATATTTACTACGATGGAAATAAGATGAATTTTCAAAACCTTCCTCAGAACATCTAAAGAAGTTCAAGACATGAATGAACTTCTGAACTTTGAGGTCTATGCTTCCTTTTAAGCTAACGCATGCAGGCTTGTACTTCCAAGACACTCTGCTCCTGAGTATCATACTGCATCTGATGATCATGAGATACAATCGTAGCTGGCCTGATGTCTTCTGAACTACATAACAAAGCAGCAGTGTCTAATGAACAATCATGACCAAACACTGGGGAAAACTGCACTCTTTAAAATTTGCCCTTTAGCTCTGCTCTAAATAGAAAATATCTGATAATAAATCTAGCCTTGGGCTCACTGCTACATTTTAGTACAAGCTAACAGTTGTTTGAGGGCAGAGTACTATGTAGCTGTGGAGAGGGTTAGGAACAGAGGTAATGGTTGCTCACAACCATTACAGTACTGAAAGTCTTTTGAGATGTCAGAAAAGATGACAGACCCATTGCAAGAGCAAGCATGACACTAAATGAAGTAAAGATGTTGTCTACCTCAGCCCCAAAAATGTCCATGCTTCCTTTGTTTCCCTGTGAAGATGTAACCATGCAAGAGTCACAATCTTCCCTTGGTTCCCCAGAGGCTTTCTGCAGCCAACAAAATAGCTAAAACCAGGATTCCAAAACAGGTATGACTGGCTAGCAAGATCTTCTCCAAGTAGAAAGGGGGCAGGGGGCACAGAGCAGGGGTGGATGTTTCAGCCATACTACTCAAATACCAAGCTCTGCTTTGTATTTCTCCTGCAACTCTAGCAATGGAATGCTGGAAAGCAAGTAAACCAGACTGACTGTCAGGCCAGAGAAGTGGAGAGTCACACCAAACAGATGCTTGAAATTTACTGAGACAAGACATCTTGTCTCAGTAAACTACAAGATCCATTGTGCAAGATATTTTGAGATTTTCCAAGGATGCCTCTTGGTATTGCAAACACATTTGGAAAACTAGAAAGAGGCCAGCAACCTGAACTGTTGTCAGCATCACTCCACAGCCTTAGATAAGCCACCTCATGTGGGTAACTTCTCTGGTCCTTAGCATCACAGCTACAGAGAAACAGTACTATGAAAAAAACCCTGGTTTTACCTGACACATACACACCTGGAGCACAACACAGACAAGCACACACCTGAAAAATGTTGTTACCTTAAATACGTTAGGATATTGAAGACATTAAAAAGAAAACAAAAAGCATGTAATTTTATGCTAACCATTTTGTGACCAAGAGCCCCATGTATGACAAAACAGTATTTAATAACTAAACCCACATGAATCTTACTTATTTTTGTCCCAAACTTTATGCCACCTCCTTTTCCTCTGCTTCCCCCATGCCTGGATTCACCCACTGCTCCTTTCCTACAGTCATGGCTGCATTTTTCTCCAGATCTCCTCTCACCTGGACTGTGAGGACGCCACCTCTCACCATCCCTCCGTGACCCAGCCAGTCGCCAGCCTCCATCATCATCTTCCCCATTCTGTTCCTCCCTGAAGATGCGCCAGTTCTCGCTCTCAGAGCGTATAAACTCATGCTTCCTCCCCGTTGTTGCTGTCCCACCTTCCTCAAAGTTTGGTCTCACTGCAAAGAAAACATGCCAGTGAACATGCATCCCACCTTTAGGCACCTGGAAACAAAAGGGTTGAACTCTTACTCCCTTAGAGGCAAAAACGCACCAAAAGTTAAGTGGTGATAGGAACCTGGGAGAGGAATGGAAGTTCATGGAATGAAACATAGGTAGATTTAGGAAATCCTGCCACATCCCTACGTTCCTTGGGCTGGAAAGGCTAAGAAAAACCATAGAAGAAAGCAAAGCATATGAGAAACTATGACATGGATAGGAAAGACAGAGCAGGAAAAGACAATAGTTTGAGACATAGGGAAGCATAAAAGCAAAGAAGCCAAAGTATGCACAAAGAATAAACTGCTGTATCATGAAAAGGCTCTTGCTAAAGGAATATAAGAATGCAGTAAACTGTTAACAGTTATACATGTTTCATAAAAAACAAATATATTTGTTACTTCTGTAATAAAAAGAATATGAGATTTATATATTTAATCCAGTATGATGTACAGCATTCTTGCAATGTTTTAGGGAAGACTGAAAATGTAAAGAAGGATTAGGATTAAACAGGAAAAACACAGCAGTGTTAACATCATCATGTGAATCCATTTTCTGGAGAGTCAAGGTCAGCATATTAAGAGCAACTATGGTCAAGCTCAAGGACAAGTCTACCAGAAGTTTAGGATCTAGGATAGTCTTTCAGTTCCTAATTTACATTATGTTATATTTAAATTAAAACATAAAATCCCCAAGTACTTAATGAAAAGCAACACTTGTCACAAAATGATGATGTAAATATTATTTTATAAAAAGTATCCACAACATACACCAGTAACTCAGGCTAGACATGCATGCTGCTTTCACTGTTGATCCATTCTGACCATACACCACTACCGAAATAAACAGTAGCACTAGCTTCAGGACTTTTGGATTTGTATTTCTTAAAATGTGTTTAGCTATGTAGCAACAGAATTCTCACAGGAACCATGGCAATGCTGCTTCTTCACTGATACTATTAACCCGTGTTAACCTGAAATTGTGTGGTTATCTGTAAAAAAAGTATTCAAGTACTAGAGAAAGGAATACTTAATTTTCCTTCTCAGTCTTAAAACACAAAAATACAAGATGGTATTTTGTGAAGTGTATAGTATGCCTACTTGCTTAGACAGGAAAAACAAACAGCATGACTAAGATTCTGGGGGTGGAAACCAACATTTTTATGTTACTTAGTTTAAGGATAGGAGATTGCATTCTCCTTTCTTCACATCACACATCTTTTGCATTCAATGAGAAAAATGAGGAAACAGGAGTAACCGAAATTTATGGCATATCAAACCTCCATTTAGAACTCAGAAACTCTTCCTACCTAGAGATACTGCATTCTGGAGACGGGAAACACGCTTTGGACTTTGCATGTATCTTGGAGAAGAACAACCAACATCCCTGCTCAACCATCTTAAAACACCAGATAAAAAAAAAACTTTTTTTTTCCTCCAGCTCAAAGTTTTCCACAGTATATTAGTTTATGGAGGGACTATAGTGAAAGAGTCCAGGTGGAATTCAATTCAGATTAGAAAATCCAAAATGTTTCCAGTTTCCCATACTCCAGGTTTACATGAAATCTTTTTACTACTGTCACAACAACAAGTTTCTACAAGAATTTTCAAGATGGCAGGGCCCTTGATCTATCAAGCAGGCAGGAGAGGCAGGAAATGCCCCAATGTTTAAGATACAAGAGTTCTTCTACCCTGATGACTACCTGAGTGACTACAAGTGATTACTTGAGGCCCTCAGAAAAGTAAATGGAACACCTTCCTCGTGTCTATATAAAAAGCTAAAGTGTATTGGCTAATGAAGTACACCATCACTATCAACAGGCAATCTCAGCTACGAAGCCAAATATAGCCCAGATACACATTTACTTCATTGAAGGGGACATGTGGCTGAGGATCACTTCTGTACTTCCTGGGCTTTGAGAACAAAAATTTTAAAACTGTTTATTTTGGGAAGTCTCTGGTGATACTGGCTCTGAAAAAAAACATAACAGAATTGCTGGAGACACTCAACTCCCTTCATTTGGTAGGTGCAATGTTGGCTAAAAACTATCTGGAATGGATAAGCCTTTGTTGATTAAGGTCAACCACATTCTGTTTTCCCATGCTTCACAGAGAACACAGGAAGGCAACAAGCCAGACAGAAAATTTAAGTCTGGGAAATAGAGGGTGGGTTTTTGTTTTTGGGGTTTTATTTTTTCATTTTAGATATCTGAAAATGTCACTCAGAAGAATGTAACAGGAAGTTTAGGGAAGCCTCTCAGTATTGTGCCTTGGATGGGCTTCACATAGTAGAAAATTACAAGACAAGAGCTACAGAGCCAAGTCAGCTGAACCTAACACACAGAGATAGTGGCCCAGGAGAAAGCTGCAATCCAACAGATCATCTGACCCCAAGACCCAGACGATAAGGAATACACCTCATTCTTTCTGAACTTGTATTAGAATGCTACGAGAAAGAAGAAAAATGTCATTTTTATTCTGCAGCACAACACACTCATTTTTCCTCACTAAAAAAGTTACCAACAGAAAAAGGTTACTCAATTTGCTATTTTGAGACTAGAAAAATACTACTTTTTACAAATATATCTACTATTTTCACCAAAATTCATAGCTACTACCTCACACATTCAGTAACATTGAGAGATTTTAGACTAACAATTAAGAAAAAAAAAGTTATTTCTGTCCATTACTAAGTTCAGTTAACATTCTGGAGACAGCTCTTCAACACTGGGAAGCCATCAGTTCACAGGCTTTGCTCCACTCTTCCAAAAATATTTTTTTGGGAAAAAAAAAAGTTACCTAAAGAATACTGTGAAGTCTACTCTGCCACTGAATATGCACATGCTTTCAGCCCCTCTGCAAATACATACACACTATAGGCACACTCAAGGCAACAACTCAGGTCATCATAGTCCTTAAGACAGCTGGTTTTGCCCCTAAGAACTGAACTATCAACGTCAGATTTTGTATTCTGAACTTGCAGAAAATTGCATCCCCACTTGCTGCTGCAGGGTTTGAAAAACATCTCTACAGAGGTGACAGACCATCAAATGCTGTCTGCCAAGATCAGACGCAAGTGGGATCCTGCCCCTCCTCTGACTTTCATTGCTACAGTATTAGAAAACTAAGAAACATAGGTGATTTTTTTATATATATATATGCGCTTATAAGGGGTCAGTACTACATTTACCTGAGGATGGTATCACCTATGATTCTGAAACCTGTCTAAACACAGCAGCACCCCAGTGTGTCACATCCGATGACTGTTCCAATGCTACACTTCAGTGGAATTGAGAGAAAATGTCGTGTATCGTGTCACACTTAAGGTTTCTGGTACTATGACACCATAGCAAGCAATATTCAAAGACAGCAAGGTATGTGTCAAAACAGACCTGCATTAGGTGATCTTGAACATTAGACAGACCAGCCTGTCACAGGTTAAGGATGAGAAAAATCAAACTACCCAGATGACAGAAAGACTGTGATAAAACTGTATACAAGGATACTTCTGCAGCTTACATCTAAACTTGTAACTTCCAAAATTCTAGCATATTGTCTTTGCAAACTATTCCTACACTTGAGAACACTCATTTCAGCTGAAATTACTTAGGTCAGAGGGTCAGTATTTGGCAAAGTTTTAAGGATGAAAAAACTAAAATGCAATCTATGGTTTTGCCTTGGACTAATTGACTGGACTTCCTGAAGGGAAGGAGCAGTAAAAGGGCACCTCTGTTCAAGTCTGTCACAAAGCCAGCAATGGTGTTTACAGAAAACTTCAGATAGAGCCTACTGATATCCAGCCAAAAAAAGCCTACAGCTGTGCAACACTGTGCTGAAGGGAGACTAACTGCAAAGAACAAGACAGGGATTCTGGGACATAGCCCCATGGCAACACGTTTATGAAGAAGACTTACTAACAGAATGGCAAATAACTTCTGTTCTCCATGCTGTCAGTCCACACTTCCTATGACATGGTCACTCTTTGCAGAGAATAAACACCAAACCGATGATTTACAGCAATACTGTTTCCTCTAAAGAGGGGAAAAACTAGGAGAGTCTATTAAAGTGCCTTGACTTGCTCTCTAATTTCTGCTGCATGCTACACACTTCCTCAATAACGTAAGAAAAACCTTTGCAGCTAGTGTTTTTAAAGGAATTAAAAAGACTTTGCCTAGATGTGTAATTTTGTAGCTTATTTTATAGGAAAGTAAGACAAATGGCCTTAAGATAATGTTTCTAAAAGACTACCTTCTCATTAGGACAGTATTTGACATGCTAGGGACACTATAAGAATACATATATTGTGAAGCAACCCACTTGTAACCAAAGTCAGTGACAGAGATCCAAAGTTTTGATGCCTATTTCTAGCTTTACATTTTTCTCCATATAAATCTCAATCTCAACAGTACACCTCAAAGAAATATATTCAAGTATCACTCCATATTTTTTTGCTAAACTGACCATTATCCACTGTCATGAGTATGGGTGAACCAGTAAATTCAAAGGAACTAAGAGTTTATTTTTATTATTATGTTATTAAGAGAGTTTGATTCCATGCACACCTGGAAATTACATACTGTAGCTATTCCATCTGCTGTATGATTGTGTTAAGATTTTCAATCCATTCACTTGAATCAGATTAGAAAACCTGTGATCAGACAGGACCCGCCTTCTACAGTACAAAATATGGTTTGTAAGAAAATAATGCTTGTAAAAAAAAAAAAATCCCACTTGTGAATAGAAGAGGCTGTAGCGAAAGTTCAACTTTGTGAAGGGTGAAGGGCAAGTCACACTGTCCCACAGGCTTGCCACAGTGGTGGCAGTCCCCTTGCACTACATTATTTGCCCGCGTTCTGAAGGTCACACTATGCCTATCACAATTTTAGTGCTATGCCTGAACATGTATTAGTGTTCCATACTAATGAAGCAAAGAATTAATATTTTGCAATTTAGGGTTTGAGGAAAGTTAAAGGAAAAAAAAAAAAAATGAAAGAAGAGGAAGGATTTTGTTTCCTAAGCAGGAAAGTCTACATTAATAATTTTCCCAGCAGGCCTTCAGTAGTTTTACTGAAAACAACTACAGCCTTTGTTTCACAGATCCTCTTACATCTGACGTTCAATCAAAGCCCTCACGTCAACAGCTCACCAAGGGGAAAAAAATAAAATAATTAAAAGTGTGAAATACTACTGCATTACACAGCTGTCCTCAGAGTTCGTTTTAGTAGTGCAGTATGCTGACCACTCTGCATGGCCATTCAGCTAAAACATCTTCCCTGAATAACTCTTCTCATTTGATAAGCAAGAGAGAAAACAGCACAAGTGAAAGTGGTTTCGTTTACTGTGTGGAATCAGCAACCCATTAATCTGCACTGTTTCATTCCTAGGCTTTAGCAAAATCTGAGATTAATTCCATGTTTTCACAAAGGAGCAATGTGAGGTGGAAAAGTGGCCAGATCTACATCTGACCAGCATTAAACTACAGTTCAGCAACACCCTCCAGACACCACCGGCTGTACCATTCATTAGCTGCAGCCCAGCTTTGTTAAGACCAACACTCAGGAACTCAGGACCTAATGAGAAGAGGAAGAAGTGGTACTAGACAAGCAGCAGTGAGACACTAGTGTCTCTCTTCACCTAAGCAAACAGTAGTTGACACTGGTTAGAGAGAAAGTATCGGAAAACAGCGTGTGTTTTTCAGCAGCACTACAGGAACTCTTCCCATTCAGCTTTTCCAGGGGAATTTTGGCCTTTTCAACTTTAATATAAAACTTTAAGATTATACAAACCTAAAAAATTATCTTGATTAAGGAGGTGAGGGGGAAGGCACCCCTTCTCCAAGTGTTTGAGGATTTCTCCTTGGCTGCTAAGGGTTTGTGTTGGGTAAAGAAATGCTCCTAACAAACCAGCATTCTTTTCCACATGATCAGAGCTAACCGGCCCCCCTGCAGGCAAAATGACCAATCAAATCAGCTTCAGATGAAAACCAACACACCCCATACACACCCACCCCCCGCACTATAAACACAGGAATGAGACATACAAACCCATTTTTTAAATTTAAAAAAAAAAAAAAAAAATCTCTACCAACCACTTGTGGGAAGCTTCTCTCCAGTTCTGGGACCAATATACAAGACCAGCCCAGTCTTCCTCCTGGAACCCAGGTATTCCCCCTTCTCCTGCACACAAGCCCTTCAGAGACTGGTAAGTACACAAATTTTTTTTTTCTTTTTCTTATTGTACAATTAGAAATTGTTCTGTCATTCTTTAATCAAAGAAATCAAAGTTGTTTCCAGGGCACAGAGTTTTCTTTCTACAGCTGGTTAAATTATTACCTTAAAATAGTTTCTGATTGCCCCCCCACCCCCAACCCCTTCAAAAAGAAGAAAACGCTCTCTCAGATGACCATATCCCTAACATACAAAGCAAAACTGAAGTCATCAGGCAATATTTTTTCAGGAAGTTCTCAAGTTAAACAATGCTGGAAAGACTGTGCAATGCTTCACAAACAGGGAGCATTTGCAAGCCTCCAGCTAAGTAGCCAGGCGTTGGCCAAGTGTTACAAAAAAGTCATCCTCACCTTGCCACATTCATCATAACTCGGCACTGAACTTCAGTTCCATCACAAATGAAAGTGAGCTTCACCTCATCAAGCCTGCTTTTACCATCTCTTAACTATATCTCATGCCTTCAATCATTTTCAAATCAATACATTCTCTGTGCCTATGGACACACTGTGAGCTAGCACTGCTGCCCAGGAAGCCATGCACAGGCATCAAGCATGAACTCCATGTCCCAGAAAACTCAAGTTATTCTAGACAAGCTATTACAAAGTCTGCATCACACAGGGCAGGACTGCTCTTTAAAACCAGCAAGCTCCACAAAAGATGGACGGCAGCAGCCTCCTATTACTGCAGCCTTACATCAAATAAAATCCTCCCTCTGAATTTACTCCTTCATTAACAATACTTAATTTTGCATTTAGCTTTTTCTATGAGGTTTTAATATATACAAGCATATTTTAAAGCCTTAAACAACATTTAAGCCAAGTCTTGGTAAAGTTTTTTCTGTTTCTTTAAAGGTGGCCAGACTAGTTGGTCCAATCAGATACTACCTCATAATCAAGAATTTAGAGTTTATATGAATCCTCACAGTGTCTTCAGCATGCTGTACTATGCAAAAACACATACACAAAATGGAGCATTACAGACGTCCCCAAAAATCCAAGTATATAAGCAGTCTTGTTTTCTGTACTATAAAAAAAAAAAAGACATACTCTTCCATTTTACCAAACTTTTGGTAACTTTTTGTTTGTTTGGGGGTTTTGAAGTGCTGTCACAGAAGGTCAAAAGTACAAGCTCTTGCATCCTATCCTTTGTGACACTTGCTTTGAAAAGCATGACTTGGGCTCACTAAATTATAAGATCCCATTTTTACAAGATTTGCTTATATGTGTAGCAAGTCCTAAAAACTGTTATCTTAATTCTGCAGACTGCTTGGAAAAAACATTTTTGTCACAAACTACTCCCATTCATCTCAATGAGGCATTAGCTAGAAAACTTAAAGGACAAACGCATTTGAAATTTTAACTATCCTATTAACAACTGAAGCAGAAGCTTTCAACCAAAGCAGTTAGTCTAACCAAATTACTTCCTACATTTCCAAGATTGTCCCTTAATAGGAGTTTTATGATCCGGTCATCATCAATACTGAAAAAAACTTCACTTCCTAGTATTAATGTCAGAGCACCTCAAGGATTGCCACTCAATCTAATAACAATACCAACATTTTAAGAGCATGAAAGTGTCTTTAAAAAAAAATAAACTACATTTGTTGTTCTTGCAAAGTGCAGAGGCAACAACACATCTGCATGATCACAGCTTGGAGTACAGAGACGACAGAAACTAGCACAAGATTATGTGGACCCAGATCAAGTAAAGAGGGAATGTACACATTCCCACAGGGTCATGCCAGCACCACCTGGGTTCTAATAAATCTTCAAATTATGCTACAGTTGTAAGCAGTTTTTGCAGTTACTCCCAAACAGCAGGTACTCTTGACTACTCTAACTGTCATAATGAAGCAGTACACTAAAAACTGCCTGAAATCCCTTCCAAGGTCAATTAGAACAATTTGAAGAGCAGAAGTAGGGCAGGTAGGGCAGCACTGCAGGAGTCTACCCTGAACATAGCTCCACATAAAGGCACTCAGGCTCCTAAGATGGTTGCAGGTGCATTAGCATACTGAGCTGAAAACAGGCTGGAAGCATCACTTTAAATGACTTCAACCGAGAAGGCAAACAAAAAGAAAATGAAGACACAAGGCCCTCTGCAATCCTACTGAAGTCTTAACAGCTGAGCTGCTGCTGTCAAGAAAAAGGCTAAGCAAGAGGAAAGAAGAGGAAAGCAACATGGTGGCATGAAGCAGCAATGTAACATAGGCCTGTTACAACACAAGGAAGATCTCGGTCAAAAAGATAGAGCATGGGAGATCAGTATGCTGGGTCATGAATTTCAGAAATGCAAGCAACATACTAGAGGTGTAAGGCAAGGTTTTATTACACAAAAATTATTAGCAAGCCAGGTCAGTTTAGAACCTGCCCAACTGCTATCAAAAAGGGAAACTGTGACTTTGATTTAAAAAGGTAGTACTCACCCTAACTTGACTTGTCTTAGAAAGGCAAATAGAAGGAAGAAGCCAGAATGAGGGACAATGATGGCAAAGAGACTAAAAAAAGAGCAAAGAACTGACATGCACACTACAGTCGGTGATAACCTTTTAATTTTCAATAGACTGGAAACAGGAAGGCCTAGACACACTGAATGCATGATGAAAAACTGGTCAACATGCCAAAAGTTGTTTAGAAAAGTAATTCCTGACAGTTCCGGTCTTTCCAGTCAAGGGCTATCAGCTGGGAGATGGAAGAACACCCCAAAGCTATAACAGTTTCACAAGTCAGGAACCAGGGACAGCAAAGCCAGACAAACTGCAAAACGTAAAGGTTAAGAGATTACATTAGACAAATCTGGATTAAAAACACAGTAGGTATTTAGCAGTGAGAGATAAATATACTCCAAAAAACAATGCAGAATTTTTCTTTTCAAGTCAAAGTTTAATGTCTTTCCTAAAATGTACACTGTTTGAAGATGGGATTAATGTGGGGACATCAAGGACCATGCCAGGCAAGGGATCACATCAGATGGTCTAAACTGTACTTTACATCGTCATTAATTTATCACTAACAAAGAAAGAAGGTATTTGTATTTTTTACTACACTGGGCAACAAAAGGAGTAGAGAGAAGACAGTAATTCTTTTTAAATTCAGTCACACCTACTCCTAAATTGACTTTGCTTTTGAAAATACAAAGAACTGATCCTCCAGCCCAAGTAAACTATTTCTCACAGGGCAGTTCTTTCACCTCTTATTCTAAAGCAGCTGCATTGCTCTCTGAACCTATCTGCAGTTTCTTACCCATTTTTCCCCAGCCCAAGAAGTTGAGACTTGTGGCTCAAAGCCATCAATAGCTTTTGCAAAATAAGGTAAAAAAAAACCCAAAGAACCCAAATTGTTTTGGAACTCAAGCTTACACACTTAAAGTGCTATTGCTGCCATCAAATTAGATGCCTAATATTTTCAACAGTCCTAGACGATAAAAATCATAGGCCTATGTATCAAATCAGACCAGAGCAGTAACCTGGTTAACCTCAGTAGGCAAATTCCCCTCCTGGGACTCCCATGGAGCAGAGACATAGGACTGTTGTAAAACGTGCTGCTGGGGGGCTAACGGAGTTTCTCTTTCTCAAGTACCTTCTAAATCTGTCAGTAATGGATCCTCCCCCATAGAAAAGATCCTAAACAACCTGACAATGAACACTGACTAAATTTTTTTCAGAGCTTTAAGTCAAAATTCAGTGATCAATCAGCTCCCTAGAAAGCTCCTTGACAAAACTGAGACCCTGCAATGCTCACAGCATTTTGTTCTGAGTAGTCTGTGGCCCCAAGATGCTACCTTGGGATTAGCATTGATATAGGGAAGACACAAAGCGTAGCCAAGAAAAAGTGTACCACATTAAGTATGTTTTCCCTTAATGTATGTAACACTGTAGAAAAAAGGCTTCTGTCACCAATCAGTCAGTATCAGGTTCATTCTCACAGCATTTGTTTGTTTTGCAAACCCATATTAATTGGAAGCTACTAAGCAGATGCTGCCCTCAAAGTACCACCAGAACCTACTGAAACACATCACTTCTGGTTTTCTGTTTTATTGTTTGTTTTTTCAAGAATGCATGAGGTTTACACCCAGAGGCATTTTGTTCTGCAGGTGTTCTCTATTCACACAAAGGAGTCCTTCCTGTGAGTACTCCTTATCCTAAGATGATAAAACCAAGGCACTGTCCACAGCTCATTTTAAGCATGGTCCCCCATCATTCTTCCCATTTGGAGAAGCCCTTTTTCCAGCTCCTTCAAGGCATCCAGAAAGGCTTTTCTAAATCTTAGCACAAGGACTCTGCTCTACAGACAAGTTGCTAATCATCTGGCTCCTGAAGCATTTAAAACTGTATTCAGGATATTTTAAATTCTGTAACAGTGCACCAAGACTGAAAACTCATTTACGGAGCTGTATCACAGATGAAAGATCAAACTCAGATGAAGGTGCAGAGTCATGCTATAAACTGAATGGGACTATGATCAGAATCCCTCAAGAAATGTAACCTGTCATACTGACCAGGAAAATCTCAGTAAGCCCACTGTATTCTCCAGCACAGGGAACTGTTTCAAAATATTCCTTTCTAGGGGATGTGAAATGGAAAATAAAAATAAGGGGAAAACCACCAAATTCCACTCAGGCCATCATCTACTCTACCCTCTTTAACTACAGCATGGATAGAAGAAATAGCTGAATAGTTTTGAGAACCTACAGAAGGAAAGAAAAATAAAAATTTAGCTAAATATTCACTGCAATGTCTATTCTCATACTTCAGTACGCATTAAGTTAAAACAAAAGATAATGTTCTGTCTTCACTAAAATTTGGTATCAAGATAAAGTAAACAGTCACAAAACATGCTGGTTTACAGCATCAAAGATCACAAGAAAGACTTTTACTTTCCATAAATTCATTCTGAAGTTCAGGATCATTAGATCTAACGCATTTCAAGATAAAATTAAGATGGCACTCGGGAGAAAAAAAATCCAATTCCTCTAGGCTGTCTGTACTACTTTTATTATACATTGAAACAGTCATAATTCAAAGAAAGGTCAAAATTGATAGGAAACCAAAGCTGACTAAATACACCATGTATAATTATGATTTGCAGAATTTACTTTTTTTTAAAATACTCTGTTGTTCTACAAACAAACTTCCTCCCAATCTTCTTTAAGTAGGCTGTACACATTGTGAAGTCTATCTTACATGAACTTGTATTTAATTTTAATCTGTCCCACGTGAACTTTAAGCATTCAGTATTTATAAAATTTGTGGGTTTGAGTGGCCAGTGTCTTTTCAAAAGACATTTGAGCATCTCTGACAAGTTTGGCAAGTTTTGAGGTTTAATAGTAAACAAAGGAACCTAACATGTCAAATACCCACAACTATCCATTTTGCTTCCCACATGTCCAATTCCACCTTCACCCCCTAATTCCCATACACTTGCTGTCCTATTTTCTTATTTGGTCACTAATAAGAAGTACACTGCTTTGGCAACCTAGATTTCAAATTACATCACAGTGTATTTTCAGCATTGGTCTCCTGCCCTCTTTCCACAAACAGCCTTAGACTCCCAGAAGCAGCTCTGCCCCAAATATTGTAATTCTGCTTAACTGGACACGGTGGGTCCAGACAGCAGTCATTTCCTCAGCTAGGTAAGTCTGAAAGGGCTACTAGGTAAACCACAGCATTCCCCTAACATGCATGTTAGCAAAATAATATAAAAAGCATTATTTCCACAGCACTATTGTTAACAGTGTTCATAATAGTATCAGTAAACTATTATACTGTTACAATGTAAACTATTATGCTGCTAAAAAGTTATTAAAACTGATACAATCAGACAAAATTCAGTTTCTTTTTCGATAAAGCATGCCTAATCCCATCCCACCCACCCCTAAAGAATTAAAGCATGCAACTCAAATGTAAATTTAGGAAGGTAAAGTATGAAAGTTATATTTAAACAACTAAGCAGGGAAAATTTGAGAAGTAGTCAGATTTTTAAACTTAATCTTTTTTAGCAAAGTATTACCACAAAGAGTGGTAAATTCCTCTCCAGGCTCCTGACTTAATCTTCTCTGGATTGCAATCTATAAGCCCTCCTTTGTTGGCTGCAGCATTTCAACCCCTGCTGATGTGTCAAAATCTGTGAATGTTAGGCAAAATACAAATAAGCTGCACTGTATCACATTTTTCCCTTTTTTCTCTTTTCTAGACGATGACAACAGATATAATAGAGAGCAATAACACGAAATCCAGTGCTCCCCTACTGACCCAAAGATACCTAAGGATGGTGACCAAGGATGGACATAGCACATTCCAGATGGATGGTGCCCAAGGAAAAAGCCTGGCATACCTCCGAGATGCATGGGGAATATTAATGGACATGCGCTGGAGATGGATGATGCTTGTCTTTTCTGCTTCTTTTGTCATTCACTGGCTAGTCTTTGCAGTCCTTTGGTATTTTCTGGCTGAGATGAATGGGGACCTGGAGCTGGACCATGATGCTCCACCTGACAACCATACTATATGTGTCAAATACATCACCAGTTTTACAGCTGCTTTCTCCTTCTCACTGGAGACGCAACTCACAATTGGTTACGGCACTATGTTCCCAAGCGGGGACTGTCCCAGTGCTATTGCACTGCTTGCAATACAGATGGTCCTGGGGCTCATGCTGGAAGCCTTCATCACAGGTAAACCTTCATATTTAATCTTTAAATAGAATAGGTGTAACAATTAGATTTAAGAAATGGAGCTAGAAAGAAATAGTGATCATATTGATATCTGAAAGAATGATTAGGTCAGTCACTACAAGGATAGTAAGATTTTTGGGTATGTAGTAGTAAAAGTTAAAGCTCCTTTCATTAACAGAAGTCATAAAGTAGGTGATAGCAGGATAGGGACTTGAGAGTTCCACTGTGCATTGGGCAGTACTTGTGGCAGACCCCCACTTATCATTCTCAATCACTTATTTCTCATACCATTATCTCTTGAAGTCTTTTCCATGGAATTACAATATTTAAAGTCAATTTGTTTTGATTTTAAGGTTTACTTTTGTCTTATTTATATGTGATCTTTTATGCTGTAACAAAAATACTTTTTGTTGATCTTTAAGTCAGAATTTAAGTACTCCTCAGTACCCGATGTAATGAAAACTTTTACAATGTCACAGCTATTTCAAAGTATTTTAAATTATTTAAAGTGATTTTCAGGTTTAAAGACTTTAAAAACATACAGATTAGTTTACTGTGTATTAACAAAGAGCTTCTCCAGTGGCAGCACACCAAGATCAGGTATTACTACCAACTACAGTAAATCCTGGCAAGCCAAGGGCTCTCCTTCCTACAGCTACAGTTCATTCTCTAAACACTAGTAGGGGAACATAGTTTAGAAAAAGAACCATTTCAGGAAAGCTGTACTTTTAAAACAAGAACGGGTTAGTGCCAATCTAAAAACTAAAATCTACCAATCTAGCAGTTTTCAGACATGCAGGCTGAGGCTAGAAGGACCATGTTTCCCCAAGCCTCCTTTCTGTTCCTTTGGACTGGTTCACAGAGCTCAGAGGCTGCAGGGAACCAACCCAGGCACTGTGCTCGTTTTCAGTTTGTCCTTTTCCACAATGCAGGTGCTTTTGTGGCAAAGATTGCTCGACCCAAGAATCGGGCATTCTCCATCCGCTTCACCCGCTCTGCCGTAGTGACACACACCGAGGGAAAGCTGTACCTTATGTTCCAGGTGGCCAACACACGCTCCAGCCCACTAACTAGTGTCCAGATTTCTGCTATACTCTACCAAGAACAAGAGAATGGGCAGCTGCACCAAACGAGTGTTGACTTCCACCTAGACAGCATTACTTCGGATGAGTGTCCTT